>JAWWES010000133.1:10809955-10875282 GCA_035583135.1 Lophotriccus pileatus | reverse complement strand
GGGTTTTATAAACTGTTTTCTCTAGGGCCAGGAACCTCTGAGTTCTAATTTTCAGTGGGAATATCTCTTGGAAGTTGAAAAGCTTAAAATATTGTCCATTCAGTAAGGCTCCGTCTTTGTTGATCTAAGCTGAGTGAATGAAGCTTCACTGCTGGCTTTTTATTTGTTTATTTATTTGTGTGTTTGTTTTTGTTTGTTTTTTTTTTAAGATGATGTGAAGTGGAAAGTGTTAAACCTCCCAAGAAAACTCCCCATGCATCTCACAAACATGCACTACTATCTACCTCACCTTCGAGAATATGAAGATGGAATTTTCCCAAATGTTATTTTTGGGCAACAGAGAACTGGAGGTGGGAAATTTGGTTTGGCTTACATTTTCTACATGTGTATATTTTATACATTTAGTGTAAAATTTATCTAGCGATGAAGCATTCTCAAAAGTTTGGAGTGGGTTTTCTCCCTTAACTTTATAATGTTGCCAATCTGAATTAATTTTAATGGGGATTGCAAAAGTACTCATCCCTATTTAAAGCCTTTACCTCAGAGTATTATGAAAAGCTATTAAAATATCAAGAAAAACACGTATAATTGAAAAACAATATTATTTTTTGTTTTGATCATATATTCTTGTGGCTAAGATGCATTAGCTGACATTTTTCCCCCACAAAATTAGTAAGAATGAGGAAGCCAAGGTGAATTTATAATGCAGTCTGTTTGCCAATGTGAGAAGCAAATGGAAAGATGTGATAATTTAAAGGATGTTAAGATATCTTCAATGTAATTTTTCATCCACATGAGAAATCAGCTGGCACCTGCAGAAATCATAATGAATTTCAGTGAACTATAATACAAGTTATAGAGTTACATCTTCTCCTGTCATGTGACAGGTAAAAGGAGTATTCAAAAATAGTAGGCAAAGAAGGAACTAGTCAACCATTTTGCTGAGCTTTGTACTTTGTTGAAATTTTGACTTTTCTCTAGGGCAATTTTATATAAAGAAATACTTGGAAGCAATTCTGATTTCACCAAACCCTTGGCCATTCCCATGACAATGGATAACTTTCAACAGACTTCTCATTAGTAGGTGTACAACAATTAGCTGTATCAGTGTGATCCTGTGTTGTAATTCTCGCCAGAGTGCCCATAGATCAGTGTCACTAGTGAAAGAATGCTCCATGTTTAATTTTTTTTTATTATTTGTACATGAAAATCGCAATAGCAAGACTGCAGCTTAATAAGGACAGGTTGACCTCCAGTGGTTTAGCAGGATATGTGCTGGCAAGGAACATTGGAACTTTGGCATTTTTGAACTGACACTGGCATGGATATTAAAGTCTGGAGCAAGTCACTAGTTGCACCTACTCCACTCTTCTAAAATCTACTGCTTCCTTACCAGCCTCCTCAGATTTTGGTGAATAGAAATCATCTGCAAGGACTAAGGTTCCATGGGTTTACTGAGCTATGTTTGGCCACTGATTTAGGTAATGCCTGTATGTGTCCAGATGCATCCTGCATGCAGCCTGATGTAATACAGCATAGGTTTGGTGCTAGTGGAACCTTTGCCAGAGACAATTTCAGCTCCTTTGTTTTTAATAACAGTATCTAAGTTCTTTCTTCTTAGTACTGATTCATGAAAACTATGATGCATATCAATCAAACTGCTCAGCAAGATGTTTGAATTTGATTCCTTCTGAGATACATACACGCTATTCACTTCCTGTGAGAGCCTGCTCACCAGAACAGTTTTGGTTTAACCCTTACCACTTAGATCTCCAACTCCAAAGCAAGAGTTACCAGTGATTTTGCAATACTGACTTTTGAAAGTCAGTAGCAGGCATCTATGTGTTTGCCAGAGGTGGTGGTATCCCCAAGTTCTAAAATGTCGATAGTCTACACAGTGTAAACCTGGTGCTTATAGCACGCATATGGGGGTGTCTAACCTAAACTTAGCTGGAGGTGTCTCTCCTTCCAGGTAATAAAGCAAACGCTGTCACAGTGCTTAAGGGAATACTAACTGTCACCAAATGTCATGGTCACATCAAAATTAAAATGTGATTTCCCTTTCCTTTTACTTGACTTAAAATTACATGGCTTGAGGCCTTGTCTCCTTGCAGTCTCACTGGTGATAGGTATTCCTACTGTGAAAAGGGAAAAGAAAAATTACCTGATTAGTACACTGCATTCCCTGCTGCATGGACTTTCTGAAGAGCAAAAGAAGGACTGTGTAATAATCATCTTTATAGCAGAGGTAAGTTTGCATGGAAAGGTGCAGTATGCTGATAGCAAGGCAATATGGAGATTTGTGTCTTAGCCTAGTAATGTAGGAGAGGCTGCAAAATACTGGTAAATAGGCCTTTGGGAGGCATTTATTTGGGCCTGGAGGAGATGGTGAGCAGCTGGTGCCTTAGTGTTCATATGTGGAAAAAACCCTGTTAACTCAGATGATCGAAGGGTAACAAGTCACATTACATTTACAGGAACAGTCCTTGAGTCAGATTTTTCAATAAAACCATATGAACTCATTATTTATCTCTGAAAGTAAGGTATTCTGCTTTCAGAATGAATTGTAAATCCTCCAGAGAAAAGTTCCATAGAACTTGAAGAAAGGAAGCTTAATCAGTCTAACAAATGTTCAGATTATTTATCTTCTAGTTTAATATCATATATCTTGCAAAGGTCATGTTGGAGCCTTCTGCATGCGTTTTGATATTTTATGTGGCAAAGAAGACTGATCAGAGACTTGAACTGTTCCATGTTTGGGAAAGTAAACAGGGCTCAAAGTAAAATACTAGGGCTAAATATATTTTTTTCTTATTCCAACATGTCTTGATCACATTAGGAAAAAACCTACAGAAGGGAAGTAGTTAGTGATAGGTTCTTGCATGTAAATGACTGCAGTTATTCAGACTTCATATTTTTTTCATATTTCTTCATCCTTCCATGAACAACATTAAATTCATACATGTATTCATTAACAGTTACAGTTTGCCTTTTTTTTTAGTTAAGTCACTGCTTTTGCAGCTGTAATATTATCAGACAGACACTTTAGTAAGTTATGTGATGACTTCCACTTTTCTGTTTTGATCACAGTGATAAGTATATAGGACAGATTTTACTGGTTGTAGTTCCCCTTGAGCATAGTTTTCAGGAGCTGAACTTACTTTACAGTTGGTATTTCCCAGTGAAGAGCTCTGGCAATGATGAGCTTTGTCGAGCTGCCATTCAGATAAACATTTTATTACAGGGCTTCAGAGGGTTCTGTGAGTTTTTAGGCGTTAAATTCTGAATAGTGGAGAGTCCTAATGTGACACTTTAGGCAAGCATCAAGTCTGGTTGTAGTAATATAGTCCCCATCAGCCAATTTAGGATTAAACTGCCCTTGTAGGAATTATTCTCCCCTTTAGCCCATCCCCAAAGTCACATTCTTGCAGCTTACATTTTTCAGCCATGCAGTAAATTGGAGCAGCTTGATTGTGCTGATAAGAACATTTATTATGAGAGGAGGGCAAGTGAATCTACACCTTCCTTTCCCAGAAAATCTCAAAAGATCAAATTAAATGTTTACATTATGGGTTAGGTCATAGTAACTTATTGACTGAAAGTTGTAAGTTCTGGGTATTTTTTTTTTTCCTTATTGGAGCTCTTTACTTACCAGTTCACTTTGTTTTTACTTACTTAAAATTTAATATATAACTGGTAACAGTTATTTGTGTATTTTAAAAAAAAACCCTGAACTGCTAAGACACCTGTTGCTTTGGAAATCATATCCATAAAACTTTTCAATCTTTGATGTAACAGATGTGTGTTGCACATCGAAACTGTTACCTTTATGAAACAGCAGTAATGAATAAGTATGTCCTCAAAATTTCCAGACAAAGAGCCCTAAGTTTGTTATATTAGGAAGAAACTAAATAAAATTTTTAAGTACTGCTAGCTTTAGAATATTTTGCTCAGGTGATTTTTCTCAACAGCATCAGGCCTCTTTTGTGATTTTTGGATGATTAACCTGAAGCAGGTCTTTTTACATTTCTCTTCTGGCGTTTCTATGACTGTGCTTTTCTGGCATAACTGAAAGCTGTAGAACAGATTTTTATGCAGAAAATGGCCTGGCCTCCTGCAAGAGCAGTGAAAAACAAAAGGCAGGAACCACAGCTGGAGGTGTTTCACTTTTGCATTCAACTACATTGGAAGTTCAATTGGCTTGAAAAGCCCATACTGTCCTTTAGTAGAAATTCTACTGTACCATACCATGTTTGTTTGGAAGGAAAAGAAATAGAGAATAAAAATGAAGTGTTTGCCTATAAATATTCCCTACAAAAGCTTGTTTAATACAAATGTAGGTGACTTGAAATGAAAACCACCCTTCTTTTCTTTAGGTGAATGCAGAGTATGTTAGCAGTGTTGCAGAAAGTGTTAAAACCAGGTAAGTCCTATAGAGTGTAGCACCCAACAGCAAGTGAGATTTTTTTGTAAGAAAAATTATTGAAAGAATTAGAGCATTCAGCTGAAATAGAACTGCTAAGTAATGAGGCAAAAGTGCACTCTTGGTATGTGTGCCATAACACACTGTGAAACATAGAAACTTCAGAACAGAAGGAAGTACATCAGTTTATTTTCCATATCTTATTTCATAAATATCCCTTAACTAAGCAGTCAAGGTGTCAGCTTAAATCTGTGACAAGTATTTACCTGAGCCTAAGTCTTTTCTCCACGAAATTAATGATACAATTCACACACCTGAGGCTACATGTTTTAGATCTCCACTGACTACATAAGCCTGAAATGTGTTCTGATGTCTGTCACAGAATCATAGAATTTAGGCTGGAAAAGACCTGTAAGATCAGTTGAGTTCAACTGTTAACCCAGCACTGCCACCACTAAACTGTGTCCACAAGTGCCACATCTGCATGTTTTCCAAGTGTCTTTGTTTCCTTGTTTGACTGTTTTTCTTTGGGCAGTAAATGGATTACCTTTATAATCTTAAATACTATTATAGGATGGGCAACATGAGATGGATATTCTTTGCCGTGCCAAGTTAATGTAAGAGCTGTGAAATGGAAGCTTTGTTCCCACTGCAGTTCTGCTTGCTCTTATCTTCCCTCCCCATAATTATCTTCCCTCCCCATGCATCTCGTGCATGTTAAAATCTGCAGAGCAACTTAAGAGGAACTACTAAATTAAAATGTTGGGGGGAAAAAAAAACCTGATTGGTAGATTTTTGTCTTTAAAAGTGATGCTTTTTAAGAAATAGTATTGTGTGGCTAACAGTCACAAACCAGATAAGGCTAAAGACCCTGAAGGGCAGTGGACAGAAAGAAGGAGTTGAAATCTGCACTGTGCTGCAGTACTGGTGTTGCCAGTTTCTTTGATGCACAAGCTTATTGGTGAATTGGTTACTCTGACAGAACCCCTCTCTGGCCAGTCTTTGAAGTGAAACAACCTTTCCCCTCACTCCTTTGAAAGGCCTACAAGAGAGTTCTCAATCTTTGTATTAATATTTTATGAGAATTATAGAATCGTTTAGGTTGGAAGAGACTTTCAAAATCGAGTTCAGCCATCAACCCAGCACTGCCAAACCCACCACTAAACCATGTCCCCAGGTGCCATATCTACATGTCTTTTAACTACCTCCGGGGATGGTGACTTAACCACTTCCCTGGGCAGCCTGTTTCAATGCTTGATAAGCCTTTTGGTGAAGAAATTTTTCCTAAGACCCAATCTAAACCTGTCCTGGTACAACTTGAGGCCATTTCTTCTTGTCCTGTTACTTGTGAAAAGAGATGGACACCCACACAAAGCAAGCAACAAATAAAAGTAAAAAAAAAAAATTTGAACAAAATCCCTGGAGGAGTTGCCCTTTTCCTTCACTTTTCTGCACATCCTGCTGCACTCCAGAGTTTCCCACACTGTATTTAGGGTGTAGGTTTCTCCCAGAAGACTCCTTGTGCTGAGCCTGTTCGTTAATAGCCATTGCTTCCTGCCTCTAGAGGGTTTATCTCAGCTGGGAATACTGCAGTGAGGACAAGGGTAAGAGGCACTTCTCGGCAGTGTTCAGCACTGCTAAAGCAATACTTACAGCAGTTTAGGCACTTAAATAATTTTTATTATTTATTCATGGCTTTTGAAAAAAATTCCTGCAGTGTAAATGCTTTGCCAGAGTTACATAGTAAGAGATTTTTTTTTTCCATGATGCTTGTACTCTGATGTGCTTAATTTTTAGTGTTGTTTTTTTTTTCATTAATCATAGGAAATGTGAAACTCAGTTCTGAAAGCTCTTTATTTCAGTGATCCTTTACTTTATTGGGTTTGGGTTTGTTTGTTTGTTGAGGTTTTTTTTGTTGTTGGTTTTTTGTTTGTTTGGTGTGTTTTGTTTTTTTTTTTTTTGGAGGGGAGATTTGACTACCAGGTTTGACTCTCAAAGTGGATGACACATTTTTTCAATGACTCCTTAAAGGGAAAATTTAATCCTTGGAGCAGAGACTAGACCCAGACTTCCCAACCCAAACCCCTGCTCTGGACACTGTAATTTTGGCTAGGATGCGCAATTATAATTGGAGCAAGGGTAAGGAAACTTGGAGCTCTCACACAAGAAGGAAGAGTCATGTGTCATTCTAAATGGTGGATTTAGTTGTGAATTTCTGCTGCATTTTGGCAATCATCTCCGGATTGTTAGTAAGCATCTGTGGAGGCAGGAGGGGTAGGATTTTTGAGACACACTTCTCTGCAGTGTTTTCTGAGACTTTGAGTTACTGACCTGTCTGTTCTGATGGTGGTCAGAGACCAAGTGGTGGGTTCCAAATTTGCAGTCCATGTGACTTAGCTTCTTTGCTGGAGTTGTGAATTCCACTTGTGTGGGAGCAGACCTAATTCTGGGGAGCTGCTGTCTATTGTTGCACTCAGAAGTCTTTTTGAGGAATGGGGGTCTCACAAAAATTCTTCTCACAGCTTCCCCAGAGAAATCCAGTCTGGAGTCCTAGAGGTTATTTCTCCTCCTGCTTCTTATTATCCCGATCTTTCCAACCTCAAAAAAACATTTGGGGATTCTGAGGACAGAGTAAGGTAAGATGGCTGTATAAAATGTAAGAACTTTCGCGAAGAATAAAAAATTAAAAAATCTGCAAAAGTCAACTTGGTTGAGCTGATAATGCTTTTATGTTTCAAAGCTAATGGATCTCAACTGTAACTTTAAAAAAAAAAAGTTACCCAAGGACATCTTGAGAAAAGCTATGCTGCACATCAGCTTCAGGGTGAAAGCCGAGGCTTCTCCTTTGGGTCTTGATTCTGGGCATCCCATGGGTTTTAAACCAGATGGATAATGACAAAAGGCAGTAGGCTGTATGATCTGAGCATAAAGGAAACAAAATAGGAAACTCTTTAATGTGACACATAAGGGAGGGGCGCTGTGAACACACAAAGGAAACCCCATGTGGCCCCTTAGCTAACTACTGACAACTACTGTGGGTTTAATTAGTGACCTAACTTTTGGTGGTCATACACATTTTATCTACTGTTAATGCATCCCAACTGGTGATTTCACTCACTCGTGTGCCCCAAATTCACCGAGGAAGGGATTATAACCTAAAAAAAAGGAATTGATTTATTGGAGGAAAGTAATTTTCTTTCAATTAACAATAATTTCTCAGAAGCTACTGCAACAAAGCTGCAGTACTGAGAGTTTAGGTTGGAGGAAATCAGCAAGTGTATGCTTGTGTTTTGGCTTTGTAGATAAACCTCATGTGTTTCAGAGCATAAACAAGTTTACATACTTAAGTTTCAGATATGATTAAAATCAGATACACTTTTATATTAATTAAATACTGATAAATTACTCTCTAGTCTTTCAGCATTTATTATCAAACATCAGCTTCACCCTCTGATAAAATGAGAGGCTGTCCAAAGTCTCTATTTATATTTAAATCTGAAAATTAAGTTTATCAACCTGTTTTTGTGCTGTTCATAAGTAAAAGCACTTTGTTTTTCATTTTAGAATAATCCATATGTGTTTACTGTTCATAATATCAGGAGTAGAATCCTTTAAGTCAATTGACATAAATAAATTTATTAGACATTTTGTTTCAGGCTCCATTGATAGAGATCAAAATTTTTTGCTTAGTAATATTAACATTTATAGGAAAGACAAATTATATATAAATGTTTACACTGATTGTAGATGAATGTTTTTGCACTTAACTATGGGTAAGAATACTCAACCTTACAATTTCACTGTAGAGAAAAAATACTGCAGAGTGTTAGAAATGCTTTGATTGTAGAAATAGCTCTTTCAACCCTCCCCCCCAAAAAAAAACTTATCAGAATTTGCTGCTTATGTTTAGGTGGAGAACTAAACAGAATTTGGATTATAGCTTTTTAATGCTATATGCCCAACCTAAGGGAACATTGTATTTACAGGTATGTCTATATTATCATTAAATAGCTGTAATACATCTGTATTGATTATTAGCTTTGGCAATTTTAATTTGTTTCAAAAGCCTCAATAAAAAGCCTCAACAGAAGTCTGTTGTTATTTTCTGTGTGGTTTACCTGTGACTCTTTACAAGCATCTTGCATATTTCTGTGTTTATATTCGTCTTGTGGCCAGGTACTATTTGATTAAATCCATCTGTACATTTTTGTCATTTGTGAGTTTGAATAGCAAGGTAACTGGAGCACGAAGCCCTTATTTAATTAGGTTAAGAAAGTCAGAGTTTAATGTCTCTTTACTTAGTGCAGCAAATCAAAATTGTGGTGGTAGGTCCAGGTTGCAGCCCAGATCCCAAGAAACCAGAATCTCTCAGGTAGGGAAACACACCAGTATAGTGATACTGGAATTAAGGTTAAATTACGAGTTGGTATGGATCCTAATTTCTGCATTCAGGCTTAGCTTTAGCCATCATTCTAAATTTTGCTAAATTTGCACTCCATAAAGATCACGATCACCACCAGAGATTCCAAAATTTATTAGAGCTGTTCAATAATGGAACAGATCCATAAAATTTTCACACAGCTCATTAATGTCAAGGAAGCTCAGAAGAGCATTTTGCTTGGTTATTAGTTTTCCTGCGTCTACTCCTGCTCCAGACACTATCACATAAGGACATCACGGGATTTCTGGGAGCAGAAGAGAAGACTGCAGGAGCAGGCATCTTGTACAGCTCCTGTCAGGATTTAACACAAATGCATTTGAGCTGGGCTACCTAAGAGTCCATGCTCTGTTCCAGAATGTGGCATAGGCGCTCAGAAGGCAGGAGGACAAATTAAAATCTTGTATTTTGAACAGTTCAGGTTTAATGGAAAAGGAAGTATTTTCCTGTGGCTTTTGTATATTTTTAAGAACAGTACCCAAGTTTACCAAGTGTACTAGAGCATTAAGATATAGGAAACCCAGTGAAGTCAAATGTTAAGATACTGCCAGACACTTAATTTCCTTTCCTGTTATAGAGTTCTCCAAGCCTTCATGTTTACATGGCAGACTTACTTATGTATTTGTATTTTTACAGAGATTTGAGGCCATGTGTTTTCTTATCTGAGAGAGTATGTAAGGACTGAACTGTGTTATTTGGAGACCAAAGACTGGGTTGTGATGGCTGGGTGGGAGTTGTGCCTGCATTCAGAATTTTCTTTAAAAGAAACTATACTTTCTTTACACCATTCCTACTATATCCACTTCTTAATTTGTATGTCCAGCCTGCAGCTGCTTCTGTAGCATTGATGCTTTTCTGCCCCAAAAAAATACTTCGTAGAGTAAAGCTGAAAAGAATGAATGCTAGCTGCCATAAAATTACTGATGATCTCCCTCTGTTTGGAAGTCTTGTATTGAAGGAAAGCAAATAACTTAAAAAACCCCTTTCCTTAGCCTGTACAAAGATTTACTTCAGTAATCTTAATCAAAACTTGAACTAGCTTAGATTTTATTTACTATTTTTTCAGGAATAGTGTAGTTTGGATGACTGATATTAACTCTCACATTTTGAAAGAAGAGAAGCATATGTAATTAGTCTTGATGTCTGCAGAACAGCTGATGTTATGAGTCAGGCAAGATCTTTGCCAAATAAACACTCAGTCTAGGCTACTGCTGAACCAGGATTTAGGCAGTGTGAAGTCCATTGAAGCTAACAGGGTTACACTGTGGATGAACCTTTCCTACTGATCAAACAGTATCTGAAAAAAACAGAATAAATCTCATCTTTTTTTCTTGAAACATCTCTTCTACTTTTATTTATTTATTTATTTATTTTATTTACCTGAACCAGCTACTGCTCATTTCAGTTGTTTTGGTTGTTTGGTTTTTGTTCGTTTTGGGCTTTTTTTGTTGTTGTTGGTGGTGGTTGGGTGGGGTATTTTTGGTGGTTGTTTGTTTGTTTGTTTGTTTTTATTTGTTTGTTTTTGGTTTGTTCTCTTTTTTTTGAGGGGGGTGATGTTTGTGGTTTTCTGTTGGGGTTTTTTGGGTTTTTTGGGGAGGGAGGGTGTTGGGGTTTTTAGGTGATGTTTTCTTTATCAATAAAATCTGGAAGAACTTTGAAGTCCTTGTTTCTGCTTTCACCAGAGCCTGTGGAGGCACTTGTAATAATGGGATCATAATATAGCCATAAAAGCAGGTGTTCCAGTCCCAGCCTAGTAGTGAGGACATGCATTTGTTCTTCTTGCCCCTGTTCATTCACTCCGTTCATTCTGAAGTAATTTCAAATTCGAAAGAAACACAGATACAGCAGTTTTTGGGAATTGTTTTCTATTAGCGCTGAGAGGAAGCAAAAATAAAACATTAAATAAATCTTTTAGTTTCTTCAGTAAAACTCTGTTATAAAGTTTTAACCTAATTAACTGAACTACTGCTATGCTCTTTTTATCACCACATCTGGAGGCTGGGGAAGCTTTGTGTATTTATATATAACATATATTCTCTATATACCATTGCTTCAATTTTTCAAGCATATTTCTCTAATGTATTTAAGGCCTGAGGAATAACTCAGTGAGTTTGTTAGTAGTCTTTACACGGATTTTTTTCTTTCCCCCCTCACTGGACTCTAGGTCAAGCCTGTTATTTGGCAGAGCTACTAAAAGGAGTTTCACAGTCTCCACATAGTCATTGTCAGTGTTTCAAAAATATAGCAAGACCTTAACGTAACTTAGAAAGGAAGACACTTTCCTGTCTGATGCCTACTTTTACATAGAATGCTTTGACTTTTTTTGTTACTACTTCATTTATACTTCTCTTAGCGTAAAAAAACCAAAGTTATTGTCTATCATCTTGAAAATTTTCATAGCCTTGCTATGCATCTCTTTTCATCCAAAATTACTGATGAGTGAGAGGAAATTAGCTTCCATCATGTGTTTTGCTGATCTTCCCATGGTAAAGAGGCAAATGGATTAGACAGTTTATATCCTAAACCTGATCCATCTGCGTGCAGCCCGTACATAACCTCCTTTGGTAGATAAGAGCGTATGAAAAACAAGTGGCTGTAAGCTGAAGGCAGAAAAATTAAAATTAGAATTTGGATACAAAGTATTAAACATTCAGGATAATTACATGCATCACATACTGAAAAAGAACTGACACTGAAATATCTAAGCAATGGCACATGTTCTCCAAGAAGATGTGGTTTAGTTGAACACAAATTCCAGGGCTCAGTACAGGGTTATATAAAAAACTTAGTGGCCTGTGCTATGCAGGATGTGAAACTACATTCTCTAATGCTCACTGTCAGCTTCAGGAAAGCCCATTTCTGACTTACCACTTTGCAAAACTACTTTCAGTTCATAACCACATTCACAGACTCTGTATTTTCAATTTTTACTGCTCTTGTACACTTTCTTATGGTGTTTCTTGATATAGTGGTCTCCCTAGGTTTTTGAGATGTTCCTCTCTGGTTTTGATCCTTTTTTGGTGCCCCTCAATTTCTCTTTAAGTATTTTCTAGCCTTGCTCTTTCTCCCTTTACATCCAGCTCCTCTAAGCTCATTTAATTTTATGCAAGATTTCTTGTAAGTTGATGTTTGGGGTTTTTTTTTGTTGTTGTTGTTCTCTTCTGCATTGCTGTCAACTCAATCCCCACATTTCAGAATCCGTTAAGAAGCATTCGTCTTGATCAGTTTGTCTCCATCTATCTATCTATTTTTTTTTGGTATCTTACCATGAGCAAAAGCTGACAAGGTAAAATCTTGTCTTTCTAACCTCATTCTACTTCCTCCTGGGTTCGCTGTTGACAACACATGTCTTCCCAGCCAGCCCTACACTTGTAGTGATAGCTAAATTCAGCTAAAAGCTGTGGGGCTGCTCTCTCAAGCTCTTAATGATGACTCTCTGCTGAGTCAGTTGAAGACATAAACCAACAGGAAATTGTGCTTTTTTTTTTTCTTTTTACCCTCATAGCATTCATTTTCTAGCTATTTATCTTCCAGAAGCAGATTCTAGCACCACCAGACATGTACCAGGGCCAGGGAAGTACAGCAGTTAGATCAAATTACTGTATGATTACACTACACCCCAACAGTATTTTCCTGAAGACTCATCCTCCTCTTCCTGTGTTCTCACACCCATACTGAATTCAAACTGTGAATTACTTGCTCCTTAACTACTTCTCAAATACCTTTATTTCCATTGTGTCATTGCCTCAAACCTCCTTATTCGGATTCATTATCCTCAGCTTTTTAGTATCAGGAACAGCTTCTGTTTTTCCATTCTTCTCTGAAAGCCAGGCAAAAATGCAGCCAAGGCCTTTCCCATTTCCTTCATGGATGTCATCTCCTTTTCCAAGTGCCGTTTAGCTGGCTCCACTGCTGTATTCTCTGTCAGCCTTTACAACACTTTAAAAGCTCTAAGTATTCCTGTCCTTCAGTGTGATTCACGCAGCATATCCTTTCATTACCAGCATTCCCTGGGACAGCTTGCTTTCTACTGGCATCTCAGTTAATCATCCACAGTTCTTCTCAGTCAGCTTTCATGACAAAGTCTGCCCAGGCTGCCCTTAATCATCTGCATAAGACACCTCTCTTTTCAAACAGTTTGCTCCTGTTGCCTATCAGTGCTTATACAATTTTAAGTACAGACCATTTATCGTTGTCTTCCATAACTTCTTATCTTTTTGCTTAATATTTTCTTTTAAATGAGATCTCTTTAAGGTAGGGAGTCCTCCTTTCTCAAAAAAGGGACAAGCACCCACGGTGTTATGGTCACTACTGTAGATAAATATTTAATGAATGATACTAAAGCATATATATATGTAGAGGTTAAATAGCAATCCACTGTAGTTTGGCAAAGTTTCAGTACACACAGTACAGCAGTCAAAACTTGCATGTGGCAACATCGCCACTCCATCTGCAAACAATAAAATCACTGCTTGCCTTCTCTTTTTCTCTGTTGCCTTTTTTTTTTTTTTTTTGTTCTCCTCAGCTGGAAGATGATATTATAGCCAAACCTGATTATATTGCAAGTATAAAAAGCTTTGCTGCTCAACAGTCCCAAGACTGGATGATCCTTGAGTTTTCACAGCTTGGGTTTATTGGTAAGTATTAAGATCTCAACAGGGTCAGTTGGATTTGGAGCTGTGTCAGTCAAAAAGGTCTCACTCAGAATTACATTTCAAGGCATGGAAGGACTCATGTATCAAAACTTCCTTGATTCTTCAAGGAAGGTCCCACTGGAAGTCTTTTACTTTTTGTTCTCTTTAAAACTGTCCTTTTCATACAGAGTCTCCTCAGCATAGGATCCAAAGTTGGGTTCCCATAAGAAGGAAATTTTTCCATCCCAGGTCACTGTGTGCCCCTTTAATGTGTAGTCTTCAAGAATCAAGCAATGTTTTTTCATATCTATGTCTTAATTTGAAGATATTTGGTGTAATATTGCCATTGAAATGGCATGTCTAGTATTTTTAGGAATTATTCAGGCTCCATTTCATCTGACATTCTGCTGCGGGTGACTGGCAAGTTTGTGTTTGGAAATAGGACATAATTACACACATTATTATTCAACTGGTTGACTATAAGAAGATCCTTCAGCTTTTTGGGATTTTGCAAAGATGTCTATCCCATTCCTGGAGATAAACAACTCTCCAAAGCTGGAGTGTATGTGAAATTTTCACTAAATATCAGAATTATGTTCATGTGTTTAAGGCTGGTGATGCTGAAATATGTATTTAAATAAATTACATTTAAACGTAAAGCTGGTGATTTTTGCATAGCAGTAAAAATATCTGAACATGCAACTTTTTGTCTTGATTCCAGGAAAATTGTTTAAATCAGAAGACTTGCCACTCGTAGTGGAATTTTTTCTCATGTTTTATAAAGATAAGCCCATAGACTGGCTTATAGACCATCTGCTCTGGGTTAAAGTGTGCAATCCAGAAAAGGATGCAGTAAGTATGTTTATGAGTTTATGAACATAAGTAATATTCAAACAGTCTCAGTAAAGGCAAAGTAATTTATTTTCGATAAGCAGAATATAAATCTCTCACATCTGATATACTCTGGAATTCGTGGGGAAAACTGATGTGGATCTGCACAGACTGGCACAGTGTTTGAGCACATTGAGCCATATCAGGAGGTCTGACTCTCAGAAATTCACATTTTCGCACCAGAATTGTCTTGCTGCCTCTATCAGCTCAGAGCACAGAAAGCACAAGCTCACATCTGCCTGCAGCTGGTCACGTAGGCAACCCTGCAGCATGGAATAAAAATATTAATATGTAAACCTATGGGTTTCTTGTAACCTTCTACTGACCTTCTAATGTGAAAGTCAGTAAAACATACAATGTTACCACCACAGTTGTTCTGAAATTTGCCTATTGATTCCTTTCTTTCAGGAAGCAGAATTTAAGTGTTTTGCTTTAAATCTTTTACTACCTGGGAAAAAAAATTGACTGTTTTCCTGGGAAAAAAAATAATTTAAAAAAGGCAGGAAAACATGGAGATTGAAGGAACTAAATGATGCTTTTTACTGAAAATGAAAGAAATAGTTATGTTATGCCATTTCTAGCACTATAGGTGAGCCCAGTGATAGGTTAAGTATTTATGTCATTTTGCATTCTTTCTCTCACCAGTCTTTGGGGCTGGTCACTACTCATAGTCTTCTTGTATAACAGGCTGTGCCACAGAGGACTGACCAAGGAGTTTCTGCTCCTTCTTGGTTTTTAAGGTTCAAGAGTTTTAATTAGTGCAGCCAGTCCCTACTGCGGGTATTTGCATGCGTTACTTTTGTGTTGATAAGGAAGCAAGAAGAGACGGAGAGCAGGACATTAAGGGGAGCGGAACATTGCTGGCTCATGTCCAGCCTCTCACCCACCAGCACCCCCATGTCCTTCTCAGCAGGGCTGCTCTTGATCTGTTCATTCCCCAGCCTGTGTCGATATCAGGAGTTGCCCTAACCCATGTGCAGCACCTTGCACTTGGTCTTATTAAAGCCTGTGAGATTCCTAGTGGCCCACTTGTCCAGCTTGTCCAGGTTTTCAGCCTGGACTGACTATTAACATATCAAGGGTCAGCTATATCCACTCACCAAATTAGAAAAGACAGTTTGTGGTGATCAGAGCCATCAGATCTCTGCAGGGTTCAGAAACTTCATGTTTACCTCCTGTGAATCATCATCCACCTCTGGGGTCCCCAGTACAAAAAAAATCCATGGATCTGTTAGAGCAGCTGTAGAGGAGGCCACAAAAATGATCAGAGTGCTGGAGCACCTCTCCTATGAAGATAGGCTGAGAGAGTTGGGGCTGTTCTGCCTGAAGAAGAGAAGACTCCAGGGGAAACCTTACAGCACCTTCCAGTACCTAAAGGGAGATTCTAAGAAAAAGGGAGAAGTGTTTTTACCGGGGCCTGTTGTGACAGGGCAAGGGGCAACGGTCTTAAACTGAGAGAGGGTGTGTTTAGGTGGGATATAAGGAAAACATTTTTTATGGTGAAGGTGATGAGTCACTGGCTCAGGTTGCCCAGAAAAGCAGTGGATGCCAGATGTAATGTTCTTGGCCAGGCTGGATGGGGCTCTGAGCAACGTGGTCTGGTGGAAGGTGTCCTTGCCCATGTCACAGGGGTCAGAACTAGATGGTTTTTAACTGTCCCTTTGAACCCAAACCATTCTGGGTTCTGTGATCACATGCAGTGGTGTGTGTCTATCACGTGCAGTGGAGAATAGCAGCCTGCAAGGGTGGAAGCCTTGACTCAAGGAGGAGCCTTATCTCAGCTTCTGCAGAAATGACCACACCAGCCCTGTGCTACTGATTATTCTCAGCTGTTGCTCTTTTAGTAGTGCTGCCATAGCATAAAAGGAGACATGGTAGAGACCACATTATTATAAGGGATGAACTGCAAACCCTGTCAGTAGAAAGATCACAAACTTATTTTCTTATAATGATTTTTTCTCTAGCAAAATATAGTGTGCTTTTCAAAGAAAGAGCTGCCAATAAACCAATCTTCATGTGTTGTGTTTTTACATTGTTTTGCTGAACATCTGCTGGACAAACATAAAAATACTTGGTTCTTGCTTTCCAGGTGGTTTTGAATTTTCACTTAGTACTTCTGTGGAAATCATAAATCCCCCATAAGTTTTTATGTGTAAGCCAGCTGAGTGAAGACTTTATCACTTTTAGCTTTAGAAGGCATTGATATAGTTTATGTAACTTTTTTTTTTAATAGAAGTGAAAGCACTTGATTGAAGAGGTAAACACATTATCCTCTCAAATTTTAAGGCATGAGACCTGGGATACAGAGAAGTTAAATGATCTTCCAAACTCATACAGTAATTCTGTGGCAGAAACAAGAATAGAACCCAGGGAATCTCATTTTAGCTCTTTGCTCTGTTCCATGCTATTATACTTTGTGGTCTCATTAATTATTGTGGCATGTTTGCTTCATTGCATCAAACTGTAATGCTCTATAGATACTTAGAAAAAATTGCATTTAAAGAAGTAGTTTGCTATCATTCAAAAATCAAGAAACTCCAAAATTAGTACCAGTTACACTTATTTGTAATATGTATATTGTATCGTCACAAGGTATATCTATTGTCACAAGTGTAGTAAACTGGAAAATTGTGTTTGAAATACAGCATTTAAGAGCTTAATCTAATTATATGATAAAAAATCCATGACTTATAGTACATTATAAACCTCTCAAACATAGCAGAAAGAGCGAAAATGATGAAGATTGAAGTATAACCAGAATATATCTCAAGAAGGTCAGTTTTGGTCAAAATAGTTTAATTAGAATGATATGCTAAGAGTTGAAATAAAATTTGCCAGAAACAGTTAAAAAAAATCAATTCGTTTCAGATTTGAGGTCCATTTTTGTCACTCTGAGACGTGATCCATGGTACACAGTGCAGAAATCCTTGACTTAACTGGTGGTTGAGCCTTCAAATCCACAAACACCCTAAGTGGAATTATGAGTTTTGGTCTAGAAACAGTGTATTTGATATAAAGTGATGGTTAATTTAAATATAGATAAAACCCCTGGACCTATACCCTCAACTACAAAGTGAAATTGCCTTAGGGAACTTAGTTTGTCTTTCCTTGGTTTAAATAATCCTTTACTCCCTTTTACTTTCTTGCCAGACAGACTGTGAACAGGAAAAGTCAAAGTTCCGTATCCGTGCTAAACCATCTCTCTTTCAGCATATGGGAATTTATTCATCATTGGCTGGGAAGATACAGAATTTGAAAGTAAGAGTAACAAATTAATGCCATATTTCTAAATTACACGCTTGTGTTCTGACTTTGTTTCTCAAAGCAGTTTCAAGAATCACATATTTGGCATTTCCACATTCCGTTATGTTGGTTTACATATTTGGTGGAAAATACTGATCTGGCATCTAAGCTGCAGCTGGGGCACACTGCTTCTGCACAAACATTTTTGAATCTCTAATCTGAGCAATGGCATCAGTGAAAGCAACATTTAATGGCATGTAGGAACCCTCTTCCCAATACAAGGTAACACGTGCTCTGCTCCACACAAACACAGGCAGCTGCGATGGTTTGTTTGGGCTGAGCAGTTCACATTCCCAATATGAAGGATATTAAGAAGGTGTACTGGTAGGACAGGGGTGTGCCTAATGTGATGGCCATAGATTTTTAGTGAGAATTTGGAGGGCAAACCACATATCTGATAAGGACAAGAATAACCATGCACCAGACTTCAGGGATCTCCTGATGGTGCCACTTAGACTGGCCACAAGATCATTTGAATTTCTCCATTTGATCAGACTAGAGATTCATGTAGCCTTTAGCAGAGACCAATATCACATATTCTGGCCGTGGACAACTATGAGATAGCCTACTGTGGAGAAATTTATTTTTAAATGTTGGTAACTAAAGTAATCAGTACAGCTCTGTCTGCAAACTGTAACATTGAATCCCAGTGATTGCACTGAAATATATTTATTAAAATCATATATCTTTTGACACTGAGTTAATTATTTTCTGGAATACCTTCCTATAGTTTATTCCAGATATCAGTGCGCTTTTTTTTCATTGTGAGAGTAAAATTAAATTTCTTTATATCCAATAGGATAAAGATTTTGGAAAAAATGTGCTGCATAGAGCACATAAGAATCCACCTGCAAAAGTGGATACAAGCCTAAGAATATACCAGCAGTATACCTTGGAAAAAGTTTACAAAGGAGAAGACTGGTTTTGGGCTTCAGCTCCAGTGGCAGGTGACTACATCAGGTTCACCTTTTTAAATCCACTTAAAGTTGAAACGTAAGTAATACCTGATACGGGATACAGAAACCTACATATATCCAGTTTGGAAATTATTGAGTTTGTTCAAAATCAGTGCTTAACTGTTTGCCTTGTTACTGACAAAAATCTATTGTTTGCTACTTATCTATCTGCTCTTCTTGAACTCCCCTCCTGAAATACATTTCTTCCTTCGTAACTGGACAGCTTCTCAATTTTTTTTCTTTTTATTTCTTAAGGTAAATACTTTACACTCTCTCATGATAATTCTCAAAGGACTTTGTGTTTCACTAACAAATTTCAACAACAGAGTTAGTGAAAGCTTTATTTGTGTAGCTGCCAACAGAAGGGCTGTTTGTATAATGTCAGGTCTGTATCTCCACGTAGTAAGCTGCACTAAATGACAGTTGTTATAATAAACACTGGTGTTCTGTGATCAGTGGTTAATTAACTGGTTTATGCTTTAGGAAACTTGGGTAGCCTGTATTTTTATATTTTCCTCTTACTGGGAAACTGTCCTGGATGAAGCTAACACACATATGGCATTGTCTAATGGCTTGCCCCAGCCCCATCACAATGCTAACCTGTGAAAATGTGTTGTTAATCCTATAATATTTGGTGGTCTTAGGCCTTGGATATTTGGTACCAGAGGAGAGATGTTGATGCTTTAAATTTTCTTAGTTCTTTTTGGATCTAAAACCTTAAGAAATCTAGTGCCAGAAATTTAAAACTAAACAAGGGTTTTTATTTTAAATCTTACAGGTAGTTTCACTTGGATTTTTGTTTTGTCAGTGCTCTTGCTCATTGGCAAGAAAGGAAATTATTTAGAAGCACCTGAATTGATCAGTATTGATAAAAAAGGGAGATTCTCTTGGCATGCAGTGTATGGTTGGGTAGAAACAGGAGGTTTTGCTGCCATTTGCCTTCCAGAATACCCATCTCACTTCAGTCTTAAAATGATAGGAACAGATCAGAGGGCTGATCTTCCTTAGCCATTTAAACCTGGGAAGTTCAGTTTTTTGGAGCTTGAGCATTTGCATTCATGGTTCCTGAGAAAGATGGTTTAAATGTTTGTTCTATTTAAAATAAAAAGGCTCTACTATAGTTTGGTCACACATCTTAAAGTTCCAATGCATATTTCTGTTTTCTATAGCCCACAACTGTTTAAAGAAAAAGTATCTGAAACATTCCTTCAAAACTGGAAAGAATTACTTCCCTAGAACTTTTCTAAAATATAAAATACCTGGAAATAATATACCTTTATCATCAGGTACTTCTTCAGAAGTGGAAATATGGAGCACCCTGGTGATAAACTGTTTAACACTACTGTGGAAGTGTTGCCAGCTGATGTAAGTCTCTTGTTTCCAACTGTATTTCAATTTAAAAATGATGTTCAGCATAAAATGTTTTATTATTTTATTATCTGAAAGTTTTATTGTTTTGGGTTTTTTTACAGGAAATGCAAAGAAAAGAACTGGTTGATACTGGAAATAAATTTAACTACCCAGCAACCAATGATGGATATTTAAAAATAGGTAATTTTTTTTATTGTCACTTCAAAACCAGAAATTCTGTTCTTACATAAAAAATGTTTCTGCCTGGGAGCATTTCTTTAGCTCTTTAATAAATTCAACATTCCAAGGTCAATTAGTAAGGAAAATAAACCCTTTGCACTGCTGTGTAATGTATGATGTCTGACCAGTGACTATCCTATTTTGGTTTAAATAAGAACCCTATGAGCAGCAGCAAAAGCCAAGACATCTAATTAGAAGAAAAAAACTAATTACAGTCCCTGCAAGGCCTTAATAGGATGGATTGGGTTTGTGTGGCAAGGTTCTAGTGCGGGGGGGACTACAATGATGGCTTCTGTGAGAAGGAGAAGGATCCAGGATGAACTCTCCACTGGCCAAGAGACAGAAGTAGTGCCTCTGGGGTAACATATTTAAGAAGGGGAAAAAACCCACAAAATTCTGTGTGACAAGAATTGGAGCTAGGGAGAGGAGTCAGAATACATGAGAGAAATAACTCTGAAGACACCAAAATCAGTGAAGAAGGATGGGAAGGATGCCATGCTGACTCCCCTGAGGAAGATGGAGGAGCAGAGACAACACAGGACAAACTGACCACAACCCCCATTCCCTGCACCCCAGGGGCCAAGGAGGTAGAGAAAATCAAGAGTAAAGTTTGCCCCAAGAGGGCAGGGGTGTTGGAAGTTGTTTTCAAAATTTGGTTTTATTTTTCGTTACACTACTCTGATATGAGTGGTAATAAATTAATTTTTTCCCAAGTCAAGTCTGTTTTGCCCATCAGAGCGATTTCTGAGTGATCTCTCTGTGTACTCATTTCAAACCGCAAGCCTTTAGTTGTGTTTTCCTTCCCCTGCCCAGCTGACGAGGGGAATGATACAGTGGCTGGGGTGTACCCCGTGTCCAGCCAGGATCAACCTACCCTACAGGATGATTGATTCTGGTTTGGCTTTTGCAGCCATAGAGGATCATGATTATGACAGCATTAACTTGTGCTCTAACCTGAAATGAAGCATGATACAATGCACCTTCCCCCTTTTTTCCCCCACCCCTGCTTTCCCTTCTTTCTTTCTCAGGGTGGTGAGCGACTTCTCTTAAACAAACTGCAGACTCTCCACATGTGTGCCAAGGCCTGGTTTCTACTGTTACCTAAACTAAAACACCCCTACATGAACAAAAATGGTCTGCTGGGAGATCTGATTTGCTTTGCCCCTTCTGTGCCTTCTACCACTTAATTACTCCTTTCTCCCAGTGAACCACTTTCATCTTTCCCACACTTTGTATGCTTTGGCTTTTCTCCCACCTACTCATGGCTGTTTTGTTCTAATTAGAGATGCAAACTGAGATGCTGTCAGCTCACAGTTGCACATGCAAGTTTAAAGGAATGAATATCATATATGGGATGAGTGTTTTTCATTTATCTGCAGGGATTTTATGCCAGTTTAACAAGGTTAGTTAAAAAGCACTAAACTATTGAAGAAATGTGTCACAATTGGTCCATGATTCCCAACACATCTTTTTACAGATAGTAATGCTTCTCAGAAAAACTGTTCTAGATGATATAAAATGACCATGTGTGCCACATGTATATGGTTACTACTAGTATATGCAAATTTATTTAACATTTGTAGCTATAGGTTATTTTCTTGTATTCTTCTCCAGCTCCTAGTTGCTGTAACTGAAGGAATGAATCCTTCCTGCTTATAGTTTTATTTTTCATTGTTATTATTTGACCTTTTCCAAGAGATTTTTTTCCTAAACATTTTATTTAATAATATGTGGATTTAATTTGTAGCTTGTAATTTAGAGCTCTTGCATAAGTTTGCTTGGAAATATATTTAATTCTTACGTATGTTTGCATGGATCTTGTTCTATTTTTTTATGTAGGAGCTTTTGAAAATGGAATTGCAGAAGGCAGTATCAATCAGTCAGTAGGAAGAATACAGGCTATTCGTTTATTGATAAATTCTGATTCCCCTGTCTGGGCAATACTTAGTGAGGTAAGCATGTTAATAAGAGCACTTTCATTATTAATTACTAAATGAGTTTTGGTTGTTCCAATCCCATAGTATTGATAAGCATGAATTTCGTTTAATTTTGAATGTAATTTTGTGTGAGGAAACTCATGCAATTATAATTAATTATATTAATTATTCAGGGGAGAAGTTAAATTTATGTCACAGAAAGTGCTGGAAATGCTCAAATGGGATGATTCTCCAGTTTTGCAGTGCTGCAAGTGTAGTTACTAGGATTTAGATCTTGATTAAAAAAGCTTTTTTTCAGTCACCATCTTGTGAATTATATTATGTCATTATATTATATCATTTTCAGATGAACATGTGATTTTTTTAATTCTTCAAGTTTTTCCCAGGTGTTTGAATATCAGTGAGCCCATAAGTAGAAAATACTCAGCAGAAGTGACTGAAGAGAATTACTACAGCCTTAAACTCTTGTCATAGCTGGAAAAAGGGAAAAGCTAATGTCTTAGGCAATGTTTCTGCAGATTTTAGAAAATAATAAGATTTTGGTTTTTTTCAGGTACTTATCAAGACATCTGAAAACTGAAAAAAGTACCATTTTGATGTGTTGCTCGTACAGACTGTTTGAAAACAAGGCTGACAGCAAAAGAAAAAAGAACTGGGTAAAAAGACCAATTCCAAACCCATGTAATTCTTAATACTGTTAGGAAAGAGTTGAGATAACTCTTTTGTCCTTACCGGAAAAATTGTAAAGAACCCAATTATGTTTGCAATTTCTATAAAATGTTGTTGAGTAAGGTGTCATCTATAGAAATCTCACCTTAGCTTGGCTGTCTCAGGGACTAAAGCATAAATGTATAAAAAATTTAATCAGAAGTAAAAATATGGACATTTTTGAAAAATATTAGGACCACAGTGTTCAACTCCACTCCACTAAAAACACTGATCAGTTTTGTAGGGAAGGGAGAATTTAAGGAAAAGCTGTCAATATTCATTGCAAGTATTTAAAGAAGTCCACATGTTTAATGTTACGAAAATGGAGTTCAAACTTAAGTGTGTTTCAACCTTAATGTAGCATAAGTTATTTTTTAAATGGGAAGTGCCTCCAGGTTACCATTTGAATAATTTAAAATTAAACAGATATTGTTTGGAAGACTGTAAAACATTTCGGTGAATTGTGTATTGAATTAACTAGAGGAAATAATAAGGGTACTATGTGTAACTATATTTTTGTAGAAAGAAAATCTATTTTAAATAAAATTTTTGATTCTATTGTTTGGTAATCAGTGTGCAATCATATTTAAATCCTGGTCACAAGTTAAAATTCAACATAAATTTGAAAATAAAAAGCAAACCACAGTAATCTCATTTGAAACGTTTCTGGGAAATTACAGTCCAGTTTGGGCATCCTTCCAGAATTCTGGAATCACATCCTTAGCACTTGAAGGAAGACAGTGCCCTCATTCCCTTGCACAGGCATTGCATCCTAACAGCAGGAAGTTAAATGCAATGTACAGCTCTGTGTCAATTTGTATTGAATGGGTTACATTAATGTAGAATTGTGTTCTTAAGGCAAAAGAGTTTTTCATTTAGAATGAGTTGGAATTAATTGTCTTA
Organism: Lophotriccus pileatus; assembly: GCA_035583135.1. NCBI lineage: Eukaryota > Metazoa > Chordata > Aves > Passeriformes > Tyrannidae > Lophotriccus > Lophotriccus pileatus. Next base: position 10,851,499 of record JAWWES010000133.1, on the reverse strand, counting down.
GATTAAAAGAGTTCAGAAGGGGTTTATTGGTTTTTTTTTTAAAGACCATCTCTAAAAATGTCTTGATAACATTACTTGCAGGTTTATTATTTTTTTTTACATTATTTATTTAGACTATTATTTACAGGACTGTTTATATACTGTGGTGTTATATATATGTGCGTGTAGACATATATACATGCATATGTGTGCATGTATTCTTGGACCAAATATTGTAGCCTTCATTATGTTAAGAGTTTAATGCCAGTTAAGAATCAATGCAATAATCCAGCATCCTTAGAGATATACTGAGGGACACCTTTATCCATCAGCACTTACAGTGAAAACATAAAATCTTATTTTGCCATTGCTTTCACTGCAACAGACTCATAAGCTGGGAGTAGTGTCTGCATTCAGGGTGCCTTCCACTCACTTGTTACAGGGCAGTGTCACCGTGAGGAGGAAATTTTAGGGCGATTATTAAATCAGTGAAAACATGGAAAATACTAAGGTAATAGATTTTGCTATCAAAACCTCTTATTTTCACAGTGCAGTGAGATTTCACTCTAAGTCATGAAGCGTAACTTCAAAAAGCTCATCAGAATACCTGAAGTTATATTGGGAAGTGATTGGACTGCTAAAAAATATTGTTTAAATGTAGTTTTTCATCCTGTGCTGCCTGCTTTGTGCTTCATTCATTGTTTCTGGTTTTACACCTTTAACATAACCATTGCAGAATACAATACATTGCAATCACGGAATACACTTCCCATCACTCTGATATAAATGAGGTTTTAGTTGACATCGTAAATAATGAACCTTTAAAATTTTGCTTAATCCTGATCCTTCCCTGTGCTTTCGGGAGCGCAGAGGTTTCTTGCACAGTCTGCCAAACCTCAGCCGGATTAAAGGCTGCCAAGAGGAAGCTTCGGTTCAGGTAATGGATCCAGGGATTTAAGAAGCTTCCCCTAACTTTACAGGTGACTGGTTTTGAAGCCTAGGCATTGTGATTGCAACTTATAAAACCAAAGGCAGTAAGTGAAAAAAAATACCAAAACAACAACTCTGAAAGGAGTTTCAGATTCCATACTGGATCACCAGGCTCCATCTGTAGGAAATTGCAATTCAGTACTTTCACGTGGTTTAAAACGTAATCACAAAAATATTGGCCACCTCGGGCTCATTGTACATGTACCTAACCAGGTTAAATGCCTGTGTGGGAAGAAAGCTTATTCACTATTAATGTCGATATTTAATAATAATCGAATAATTGAGTTTAAATATATTAAATATATGCTATTAAGAAATATAGTATTACTGTTGAATAATGTCAATATTGAACAAGCTTATTCAATGTTGGTAATGGTTTATTTAACCCATTTTGATTTTCACTGGAGCACACATTTCATTTGTCTGCACGGCGTGCCTCCGTTCTCGTCTTAAATCTTTTGAGGGACTTTTGAAAGGGGGCACATTGACATTCGTCTTCTTTAGAAAAGGCAGTTGGGAACCGGGCTTCGGTAATTTATTTAGATGTGTTTATTTCGCACTGCTCAGCGACCCCGTGTATTGGGGTCATCAAACACGTATAAGTGGATCGCCAAAGTGAGCCCCCAAATGCAATGAAGGGCGTTGTTAATTTGAGGTTAGCGGTGGCGGAGAAGCCCTTTTTCTGGGCTGACGGCTGGCCGCGGGGGCGTGCAGCGGGACGATAAGGGTGACCCACGTCCCGCGGTTCACGGCCATGACGGCACAGCCGCTGTCACAAGCGCCCATGGCCGAGGGAGACGCCGACCCGGGGCCGCGGCCCATTGGCCGATGCGCCGCGGGAGGGGCGGGCCGCCAGCCGCGCACCGAGCCGCCATTGGCTCTCGCCTCACGGCGGGCGCCGCCGATTGGCGCGGCTCCCTGCCCGTCTCCGGCGCCCCCAGGCGCGCTCGGCTCGGCCGCGCCGCGATTGGCCGGGACGCGGCGGCGCGGCGCGAGCGGCGGCACCTGCTCCCGCTCGCGCTCCCGCAGCCCCGGGAGCGGCGGGGGCGCCGCGCGCGTGCGCGGCCGGGGATGCGCCGGGAACAGCGGCCCGGCCCCGCTCCCCGCTCCCCATCCCGATCCCGCCGCCCGTAACCGCCTCGCCGCGGACCGCGGGACGCCGGGAGCGCCGGTAACCGCCCGCCGCGGGGCTGGGAGCGCCCGGGGCGGGGGAGAGGGGAGCGGCGCGTCGCGGTGCTTGGTAACGGGGGCGGCGGCGGCAGGAGGTGCGTGTGGGCCCCGAATGGCGAGGGGAGGGGGCGGCGGTCGTGGTTCCTTGGCCCCACCCCGCTCCCCTCGGCCCCCACGGCCGGCGGCGGGTCCCCGGGGTGGGCTGTGGGGAGCGCGGTGATGCCGCCGCGGGGGTGGGTTTGGGGCCGACGGGGCCCCGCTGGGCAGGGGGAGCGCGGCCCCGCAGCCCCTGCGGCCCTGGTTCTCCCTGCCAGCCATTCCGAAAAGCGGGTTCGTGCTGGGCGCTGTCTGAACACCGAGCCGTCGCTCGGTTGACCCCCCCACTTCTATTCCCCCCCCCCCTTTTTTTTTTATTTTATTTGGAAATTAACGCCTTCCTGGAGGTTTTAGCAGCAAAACACCTCGAGCAGGCAGGCACCTTCAGGAGCACAGCATTGCAGCGGGAGTAGCTGCTGAGTTACACGTTTGGCACCCAGTCCAGTTGGGTGTGTTTGACACTTGGGCAAACGAGGGAGGGAAGCACGGCTTTGACAGCAAATAAAGGGAAAAATAAAAAGCTGTGTAAGAATTCTTGAGTGCTTTTCACGGAGCAGCTGCAGATGGATGTTGTCTTTGGTCAGGTTGATACCAGTGCAGCAGTTTTGGGGAGGTAATAAGGCAGCACTTGGTTATGGGTGGAAAAAGAGGTGGGGGGAAAAAAACCCTCCACTTTTTGTAGCCGTTGATGGGATTGCTGTTTGGCCCTGGGGAAAGCCCGAGTGTTGATACTGCTTGCAGGAGCTTTAGACCTTGGAGTGAGAGAGACTGTTTGGCTTATTCCCTTTCTGCTTGAGAATGCAGAGCTCTGAGAGTTGCGAGAAAAAGGCATGACCTTCTTCCAAGTCCAAAGAAAAGTTAGTAATAATCTAAAAGATCCTGATCTCTGTTTAGTTCTGCATAAAATGGAGCTATGGTGCCTCTACCTTAATGGCATATATAGAATATGCAGCAGGTCACAGTGCAGAGGTCTGAAAATTGACGTACTTGTACCGTCCAACCGTCTGTGGAAATCAAATCATTCAGGTGGGAAGGGACCCCAGGAGGTCCCTACTGTGGCAGGGGCAGCCCTGAGGCCAGTTCAGCCTGCTTTGAGCTTTATCTGGTCTGTTGGAAGACCCCAAGGACTGAGCCTAGGCAGCCTGTACCACTGCTTGCCTGCCTTCTTGGAGGAAAAAAATTGTAATATCCAGTCAGAATATGCTTTCAGTTTAGGTCTGTTGTCTTTCCTAAATATTAATATGTGTCTCAGAAACACCAGGTCTTTACTTTAGGCGCAGTGTTCTGCTGATGTTGCAGCACTACTGCTGATCCCAAGAGCAATAGTACTGCTGGTGCAAAAGTCTGTTCTGATGTGTGGCAGTGCTGTCCTTACCCATGATAAAAAGTGACCAAGCTATGCAATAACTTAAGTTTAAAATTACAGGTCTGACAGAATTGTCACTGTGTTTACAGAGAGCTGAATATTAGCTGCCCATCCCAAAAGGAGAGATTGGGAACCCTGATTTGGAGGTGCAATTATTCCAGGATAGATTTCTGTGTCTGTTTCTATGAATGCAGATGTTCTATCCAGTTCTCTGGTGGGTCATACAGAGCTGTTGGCTCAGTGGTCAGAGCATGGTGCTAATTGTGCCAAGGGTGTGGATTTGATCACTGTGTGGGCCACTCAAGAGTTGGACTTGATGATCCTTGTGGGTCCCTTCCAACTCAGAATATTCCGTGATTCTGTAAAATGCCGCCAAGATTTATGGTTTTGCAATTAGCTATTTGCTGTAGCTGCCTGAAGGACGGCTTGGAAGTCACTGGTCTTTGGTGTTTAGGCAACTGACAGTAAACATATATGGGGTTTGTGTGAGAGCCAGAGTGTGGGATAACTTGCTTTGTTCTGCTGAGGAAGTTTTAACAGTAAGGATCCTTCTGGCTTGGTTTTATTGCCACCTTGAAGAAAGAGTAAGAAAAGTTTTTCATAGGTCTTCATGTGTTAATTAGGGAAGCTCAGTAGGTTTTAAAGACCATTGAATGTGTAGTGTGAAATTCTATTTTGAGACCAAAAACTCATGATTTATTTTATATTCTAAGACTGTAATGCTGGCAGAGTTCACAAAAATAAAAGATGTGATGGGCTTGTTTGCCCAGGCATCTTTGCCTGGCACTTGAGTGATGACTGCAGTTAGTCTTGGTAACATATTGTGGTGTTCCTGGGATTATTTTAGAAGCATATCAAAATGTCAAAGGTTAAAATGGCCCTTCTCTTTTTGAAGGAAGAAGTAAGAGATCTAACTGAAGACTGAATTAAATTAGGATAAAATCCTAGGCTAGGACCAGGAAGGAGTGATAAGACTCAGCATTAACGAAGTGAAAGCATCAGGAGTTTTGGAAGGGAGAAAGGTGAGTATTAGTCTGATTTCTTGGATGCCCTTCTTATTCTGTGTGGAACAAAAGTGGATGGGACTAATTACAGTAAAATTGCAGCTATATAAGTGAAAAGCATTTTGGATCATGCACAATATACACCTGTAACGTATTGACAAAGAAAGGTGTATCTCTTCATCTGCATTAGGAAAAGAGGAGGAGACCTCCTAGAGGTCTAGCTAGAGGTAGGCAAGCTTTACACTAAAAAAACCAAGCCTGGTTAATATATGACACTTCAGGTAGGAGCTAAGGAGTGCCAGAAGGTATTGATACGAAGTCCTTTGACTATTTCTCCTAACACAGTCCTTAAGAAACACAAAAATGAAGGGGGTAAAATGAACCCGTCCAGGCAAAGGTGTTCAAAATATACCATAAAATTCTGTGTTCACCTTGATAAACTGATTGACTTTCAGTCTTCAGGGCAAGATTATTTTAAGTGCTACAGTTGTCCCAGGAGGTCTATGAATTAACAATATCTGTAGTTTTTAACTAAAATTTTAAAAAATCAAATGCAAAAAACACAGTAAAATTTGCAGATAACTGTTGAAATGTATCACTGTGGTAATAACTGAGAAAAGAAGGAACGACAGACCTGCCATCCTCAAGCAAGATTGTTAAGTTACCACAAGGAATGGCAGGGATTGTGAATAGTATTGTGGGGCAAAAAAAGAACTGTAATGTGATTAATGTAGTTTTTTGGAAAATAGGTGTTAGTCCCAAAAAGAGAGGCTTTTTATTATCTCTGAATATTGACATAGTACTAGTGTATGGAACATTTCTGTACAATACTCCTGGATTTTGGCTCTAAATATAATCAGTGCAGTCAATATTAATTTAATAGATCTTGATTTTTTTCCTTATTCCTTTTTTCTTTTTGGATATTGATAGCGCAGTCATGGTGGCATGTGAGTTTTTTTTAGCCTTGATACTGTTTGATCTCTGTATGTGTTGCTTGCTAGAATTTGCAGGCATTAAAAAATGAATTATGAATAACTATTGGTGCAATTGTAATGTTTGAATTGCTTGGCAAATCTGATAAACGCAGGAAGGAAGGAAGAGACTCACACTTCCAGTATAAGATAGTATTTAGAATTGCTGAGATATTCAGAGTTGTAGTGGTAAACAATTTAATCTCTAAAGGGTGATGATTTAACTGAGAGGGTGGCTGCTTTCTCAGGGGCAGAAAGCACCTCAGCAGCAGAGTATTTAGTATGACCAGTAGTGGCTAAAGGTAACGTACAGTTTGAAAACGTCCTACAGTAGCAAGTTAAATATCAGTATGTGTCTTTATTTCTAAGCTTACTGTGAATAGAATTAATAAGAACCAAAGAATAAACACCTTTTCAGAGGTATCTGGAGTCTCTCCTTGTTCTGTTTCCATATTCAGGCAAAAACAATTTCAGAAAGAGGCGTTTTTTGCAAGACCTTGAGGAAACTTGCATAGGTGTGTCCCTGAGAATGCACTGCTCCAAACCACTGGATACCCCAACGTAAAACTGAATTTGTATGTCTTATAGATGTGAAGCAAAAAATACTGGGCAACAATGTTTTCTTTTTCACAGCAGATCAGATGGAGAGGCTGGGGCAGTTGTCTGCTATTGACATTCATACTTACACAGATTAAAGATTTTCAGGTTTCCTTGAAATTAGAAATGTATTTGTATTTAAGCTTGAACTTCTGCTTTAACTAACTTCAAGTTTAAAATCATTGGAAAATTTCAAAGCAGAAAATATTTTCTGAAACAATCTTATACTTTCTTTTGACATTTAAAACTGGAGTTGATATAAGCTCTGCGCTCATCTAAACATAGTTACTGGAAGAAGAGGCAAATAGAAATGTGTAATTCTGGCAGTGGCTAATAATATATCCTAAACCTAACAATTTTATTTTCCCTAATGAAAGGGATATTACGTATTGCTACATTGTAGAGCAATTTGGTTACTTGTTCAGATTGTTAAAGGATGGGAAAGTAAAAGCAATCTAACCTAGTTCTTACAAAAACATATACACTGCAGTCAAATTCTTGCTAAATTTGGCAAGGTGAGGAAACAGGCTACAGGCACTTGCATAGGGACAGCAAGAAGTAAAAGAGAGTCTGAGTCAGGGCTTTGTAGTAAAAAAAAATAATCAAATTAAGAAATAGCACTTTACTAAAATATTATAGTGACAACGCTTCTGATAGTTGTTTCCTGTTGTTTTAATGTGTTTTTTCCTCTTGTAGGTAAACTCTGGGGTAAAATTAAAATAGTATTGGTAATATTCTTGCAAAGATATTTAAAATTTAAAACTTTCAGTTCTTCAGATAAGCAAGATGCACTTCCAGTGGGACTGGCTGTGCTTGGGTGTCCTGATAATTAGCTCAGTGACTGCAGAAATTGAAAATGAAGAAAATCTGGATGCAGATGTTGAAGTGGAGGATTTTGACATGCAGTCCCAAGAAGCTGAGGTTGACAGAGATAAACCTTCCATAGAGGTAAGATTACAGAAGTCTTTAGTTAAGTCTGGTTAAATACAATATGCATAGTTATAGCTATGAGAAATTGGTGGACAAATGTGTTTTAAAAAGAGTGAGGTAAAATGCAGTTGACAGCTGAGTGGGTGTCAAACCCAGCAGCCTTTCAGTTGCTGAGTGTGACGTGTAGGGCAAACTTAAAGAATGATTCTCTTATGCCAAAGTGTAAAGTCTCCTGCCTGTGGTGGATAGTCATGAAAAAGGTTTTACTTCAGTCTAAATACAGAACCTTTTGTTGCAATTCCTAACCTGCTTTTTCTAGAGAAGAAAGCAGAAAGCATCTTGGTCTTACTGAGATTTTGACTTTAGGCCAGTTTTTGGATTTCATCAGTCACAGCTACCTTTTGACACTGTCTTTATTCTCAGAAAATCTTCCTTTCTAATGAACAAAATCTGTTGTTCTGCCTGGGTGGATTACTTCTGGAGATATGATAGAGTTTTTCAAATGAAAAATTGTAATTTATGTTAGAACACGTATCTGTACTTGTCTCTTAGGTTGTGTACCAGACTCCAAAGCCAACCGGGGAAGTGTATTTTACAGAAACCTTTGATGGAGGATTGTCTGGGTAAGCTTATGCCTTAAAAGGATAAACTTTTACTTTCACCAGTTTAAATTACAGACTTATTTTGTGTTCATTTTTCTACTAGTATCCTTATAAAAATTAATTTTTTACAGGGGTTAGAATTGGGAAGGCTGTTACTGCTTGCTCCAGATACATCATAATGTTAAGATGGACCTTTAACATTTCAGATATGTTGCTATTTTTTTGTGTGTTTTAAGGAAGCTTTTAATAAACTCTGGTTTTGTAGACATTAAGGTAAATAATATAAAGATTTAGCCAGTTGAGTTTAACTAGCTGAAAGGTGAAGTGCATAGCCATTACACTTCAGTAGCAAACCCTTTCTTCCTTTTCACATGATCTTAGATATGTGTAAAAAGGCAGCACTTTCACTATTATAGATAAAATCTCTATTGGAAAAGACACTTTAAAGCAGATTTTTATCAATTTCTTTTAATGCTTCCCATACTCAGGAGGAGTTAGATATTCATGAGACTACTGAAGTGTTCCTAGGTAGTGCTTACTGTAATGAAATTTTAGAACAATGTTCAGTTTATCTCAACAATTCTTAAGCCAGAATTTTTTGTCTTGTCTGTCTCTTGGAAGTGTTTTTACAACAGTGTGGCAATGTCAGGTGTAATTGCTAATGAGTGACTTGTGATGTTCAGTGAAATTCTGTGTTTTTTGAGCTGCAGTCAGTGGCCACCAATGCACTGTCAATAAGAAATAATGTAATTATTACTTTCTATTTCTGGAATAGACAGACTTACATTTAGTTGGAAAACAATTTGGCATTCAGTCCTCTTTCTACCTCAGATGTAAAGGGTGTGAAATCTCAAGGGCAAGCCAAATGCTTACCATGTAAATGTGGTCTGTATGATCACTGAGTTCTCTTTTTTAGAATGGAAAAAGAATCAAGCCAAGTCACCATGCTGTCACTGGCTCAAGATAAGTGATTGTGCATTCGGGTAGAATCTGAATATGGGTGAAATCTCCTGATATGAGAGTACTTTCTTGCTATGAGAGCAGCTTTTAAACTGTGAATGAAAGTGGCTGTTTTTAACAAAAAAATCAAGTCTTATTATTGGTATTTTTTTTCCTGTGCACTTTGATGCAGTTGAACACAAGAGCTATCTCTTGGTTTGTGAAGAATCACGAAAAAAGGTGTTTTCATATGTTGCTAAAATTGATGGAACAAAAACTAACTCCTGGGAACAGCCAGACCAAGGAGAAAGGAAATGCAATGTGGTACCTTCATTTAGTAGAACTTAAAGCTCCCAGTTTTTTACTTCTTGTGGGAAAACTGAGATCCAACTATTGTTGGAGTGTCTGTTGAGGGTGCACAATTTGGACTGTAGGCAAAATAACATGGTAGCAGACACCAGTAATTTTGTAGGATTGAATCTTACTCCATTTTTCCAGTTGTTTCTGGAAATCACTCACATTATGTTCTTTCACGTTTTCTTACGTATTTAGACCAAAGAGAGAAGAAAAATAAGTTAGCAAGCTCCAGTCTTCAGTTTATCACTTGACTTAGTGATGTGGTCACTTCTAAATGTTAAGTGCAAAGGCAGTACCCAAGTTGACGGGAAAAATTAGTAAATAGAAGAGGTGATAATGGTTATTAAAAAAATGAAACAAGCCACTGAAAACCTTGATTAACAAATGCAAAGACTTAACTGGGATACTCGAATGATAGCATTCATCCCAATTTCTAGCTTTTTGAGATCTATTCAAAGATTAGCTTGTCTTCCTGCTAAATCTAATATTCAGAGCTTTAGCTACAGTACTTTGGGATTTTTTGGTCTAGCTGTACATAATTTGCATAAAAGTAAAAAATATGGAAGAAAGACTTATGAAAAAGTAAGCAGCATGTTGCCTTTCTTCCCTAAAACTATAGAAAAGACTGCATGTAAATTGACTAGGTAAATCACCACAAAAGAGTAGCTTTTTTGGGAATGGATATTTTTTGTGACTTGCAGAGATATTTTATTTCCTCATTGGTCTCTGTCCTGGTAGGCCAAGGATCTAGTTTGCTATTTATACTGGGAAGTTTTTTCAGCATTTCTTTGAACAGTAAACTAATGTGACTGAAATTCCAGCAGAAAAGTAAAGTATTCATCCCTGAAATACTCCGTACAGAGGATAGTTCAGAATAAATGAAAATAGTTCTTTACAGAATTAATGATGAGAATGTAGTATTGTAGCTGATACAATGAAGAGTTCAGCAGCACTGTTGGCCTAAAATATTCCTGTGCATGGCTCAGGATAGAACCACTGTATGTCCAGATGGGGGTGGACTGCTCTTTTCCTTTTTTTTCCTCTCCAAATGAACACTTTGTCTGTAGACTATACATGTCTTTTTGGTAACCTCAATTTGATAAGCTGACTTTGCCTTGCTCAGAGGGTTGATCAGGAGCGTGTTTGCCCTGTTGGATCCTCTGTGTGCAGAACACTTGGAATCTGTTCAGTGGATAATTGCATTTGTCATTTGGAAACTTACCCTTCCCTTTTGTCCTCTGCTATGCACATCTACTGTTACTGTCAGATAAAGTAAATGTTCCTTTGGGTGATGTTTTTTCTTTTCCTTATCATATTGAAGGTTTTATACTTTAAACTTGCTGTTTTCCCTGTATTTTGTACATTATATGCTGACATAATATTCTTACATTCTGCCAAACTCCGCTTGTATATAAAACTGAAGTCTATTCAGAATAATTCAGGGATTGAATTACTTTACAGTTATAATTGTATATTCATTTGCATTTTTAGGAAATATTTTGAAATGCCATATTAGACTAATCTACTTATGATTTTTCCTTTCATGTTCTTTGAAGCACAGACAGTTCCATGATGCTGACTGTCACATTATTACAGGTTCACAGCCTAGAAGCAAAAGCTGTTTTTCCTGTGCCTGTTAAATAATACAGCTTTGCATATAGTTCAGTGACCAGTACACTTTCTGTTTTAGGTGGGTGTTGTCTAAAACCAAGAAAGAAGACATAGATGATGACATTGCTAAGTATGATGGTGAGCAGTTTTAATGTTTACCTCCACTGTATGGTTTGTGATGTTTTGTTGCTCTTTGAGAAATAACTAGCCCTTACACAGAACTTATCTTTGAAAATCTAGATCAGACAGGTCAAAAACAGTCTGTATAATGACTGTTACCCTGAAGCTGAGATGCCCAGTGTTGCTCATTGTGATGATAATTTAGTGTGATGATAACTTTTTTGGTCATCCCAACAATCTATTGCAATGGAAGATACCAAAATACACTCTGGCATCTGAATATTCAGTATTGATTGTTTATGAATATTGCTTCTTGAGAACTGTCTTCTTTGAAATCATGTCAGAGAGATTTACCACTTCAATGTCAGCTGTTAAACAGGTTTCTAAAGCAGCGTGTTCCATCTTGCTCTGTCTGTCCTGCTGATTCATGGGTTGGTCTCTTGGTATAGCTTTTGAAACAAGAAAGTTAAACTGAATGATGTTTTTCTTTAAAATACTTCTTCAGATTGCCTGTGCTTGAATATCGGGCTCTCCGGTGGTTCTTGTACAGTTTGGCCTTAGAGTAGTCTAAAACAAATTTGGAAAGCAATCATGAAAAGGTTGTTTTGATGGTTGAATCACTGGAGTTTGCACTTGACTTGTGAATTCCTAGTCTAGAGCTGGCTGCTTGTATGTAATTCTAAACTGTTTGACGGGTGTGTGATCTGCGGCCATAATTTTGGAGTCCGAATTTATTTAATTCGAGAGGGAGTGGAAAGAACAGAAAAAGTTTCTGCTACAAAAGAAAAATATTTCCTACTGCTCTTATGTTAAATGAAATCAATTAGTGTTAATAGAAAATGGTAAGCAAATGTAACTTGCAGGACTTTGATGTGCAGAACGGATGTTTTTAGGTTTAACAGTTATGAGAAATAACTGGTAAAATTAAAAATTTGCAGAGGAGATATCCAAACAGATGCTTATGAAAACTGATGTCTCCTTTATTACTTAGCCTCATGCTGGATAGAAATTGTCTTTAATGTCAGAAAGTTGTTTTTGCTTAAAGTCACTCAGAAAATTCAACATTTAATAAAGTCAATGGTAAAAACACATTTTGGAACTATTTTCCCATCATTTGGTTTTTCAGGCTTGTTGTTTTGCCCAGTGTTATTGCTTAGCCTTAGTTTCCATGAAGGAACACTATTGAAGAGGAAGGAATTTTCCTCTCTCCTGTTTAGCAGACTAGAAGAAACTAAGAATTTGTTTTTGATGTACATACCTGCCCTCCCTTAACAACTCTTCAGATATTGCACTTAAGTTGAATAAATAACTAAATAGCTGTTTCATTGGCATTTCTCAATTTTATGAATCTTCTCTAAAATACATGCTGAAGAACTCATGACATTGTTTTTCCTTTTCACATTGACACAGGCGTTTTTCAAGATTACAGTGAATTGTAAAAGTAGGTTTTTTGTGCTGTGTTAATTCCTGGAAAAAAATCCAGTGAATCTTATACTGTTAATCTCTGAGAAAATATAACTGCCCTTTTAGAAATCTTGTTCTTTGGATAGTGGCCACATGTGTATTCAACTGTATTTCTCCTGAACTTGGAGAACATATAAATATATAATCTTCTGTTTTTAAAGCTGCAGGCATGTTTGTTTGTCTTTAAGATCAAACTTGATAATTCTTGGAAAGACTTTGGGGGGAACTTCATCTGCACTGTGATTAGATTTGACCCAAAAAATTCTAATTCTGTATAAGGAGAAGACAAAGAATGATGCAGGTCTCTGGCTTACGCAGTGCCTTGTGACTGATGCTTTTTATGTGATGACAGTAGGAGTAAATCTAAAATCTGGAGAAATATTTTTTATGTTCCTCTATCCATTGCAGGGTACTACAGTCTAAAGATACAGATCTACAGCATTCAAGTTTTCTTGTAGATTTCTGTAAATTTGAGAAGAGCAAGAAATAGATGACATAAGGTGTCGAGATTTTTTCCCTGCTTGGGCGAATAGTTTTTATTATTCGTTAACTCTTGGCTTTAAACAAGGCTGTGATTTCTTCACCCTGCTTTTTTTTTTTTTCAAAGCCTCTGTGTGTCTGTGTTTTAGGAAGATGGGAAGTAGAAGAGCTGAAAGAAAACACGGTGCCTGGAGACAGAGGACTGGTGTTAAAATCGGTGGCAAAGCATCATGCAATATCAGCAATGCTAACAAAACCATTTATTTTTGATGATAAGCCTTTGATTGTTCAGTAAGTATTGCCTCTGATTTTTTACTTTTATTATTAAAATCTTTAAGAAAATAATGTGAACCTCTATAAAAAAATACTGACTTCCATATAGCATTGACCTATCCTATCCAGACCTATTAGAATTGTAAATATGAGTGATTGCTTAATTAATTAAGATTGTAGTATAAGTGTTGAAAAGTGAAATTTGGACTATTTTGAAATAATTTTGGACAGAAATCTAATATTTGCTTATGTAGAAGTGTTTTGACAGTAATGACTAATACACAGTCCTAATGTGTTCATAATTAGAACTGCAGATTAGAAGTTAATTTGTATTTTTCTCACACTTGGAATGTTTTCTTTTTTCACTTTCTCTTTGCCCAGGTATGAAGTGAATTTTCAGAAAGGCATTGACTGTGGTGGTGCATATATTAAACTTCTCTCCAGTAGTGATGACTTGAATCTGGTATGTCGTCTTGCTTAACATTTGCTATCGGTTGTTCATTTGAGGAACAACTTGGTTCTCCATGAGTGATATCTTATACCCAGGACAAAGGACTTCTTTATGTGTGTAGTCTGACTTTGTGTATTAATAGAAGCCATAGGATCTAAACTCATAACTTCTGAAACAGTTATTTTACTGCAGAGCATAAGCGAGTTATTCCAAATACAGAAAACATATAAGTAGTTGAAAGGTACTGACATAACTAAACTGATTAACGCAACATACTCTGAAGGAGAATAACTATATCTGATACTTTCAGGGCCGTTTGTTGCTGTTACTTAATGTGGAAAGGAAAAAAGCGCTGATAAAACACTGGATATTAAAATCCTGGCTTTTATCTTTATTGGAAAATAAAGTTGTTACGAAGAACAGTAACTAGGTCCCCTACATTAGTGTAATGTCTGTAGAGGGACATAGATACTTGGGTGTTTTGATTTGTGACAGGCATCTAAATAAATACATTAATTTTCCTTGAAAAGACTGAAAGAGTTAATCCATTCCCTGAGAACAGAGAGCACCCAGCATCTCAATAGGAACTGTTCAGTCCCTTTCATGATTTTCCCTACCACTTTTCATTTATCTTTTAGAAAAAGGTAATTACGCTGGATGCCAAAGAAAAGAACTACTGAAAATTACTTCAGGAAATGTCCAGTATAACACATGCTCAGCTTTCTTGCTTCTACAGGAATACTTTTTTGACAGAACACCTTACACTATTATGTTTGGACCAGATAAATGTGGAGAAGATTACAAACTACACTTTATCTTCAGGCATAAGAATCCTAAAACTGGAGAATATGATGAAAAACACGCTGAACGTCCTGACGTAGACCTAAAAAAGTTCTATTTGGACAAGAAGACACATCTTTATACTCTTGGTATTGTTTAATTCTTAGAAGTTTAAATTGGAAAGGAGAAATTAAAAATTTGTTTCTGTCTGCTGAAGCTTTGTAATTGAGTCTGCTTTTTTGTTTGTAGTAGTCTGTTAAGAGTGGTTGCTTAATGATTTGGCCTTAAATGATTTAATAACTGGGATTAAATAGTTTAATGACTGAGCTTAACTGCAGGACATAAAGTGGCTTTCAAATGCTGCTGTTTAATATTCACTTATTGGAAAAAACGTATCAGCCCTGGCCAGCGTTTAGCATAAAAAATTGATTAATGCCATCAGTATTTATTGTGATAACACATTTTTACCAAGAAAGATATTAAGGCATACAACTGTCCAATATTCTAGGAAGGTGTCAGAGTTCACAGGAGTTCAGTTAAATCTGCAGTATGTCACACACCACTCTTCTCCATGTGTTAAGAGCTCTCACAGACACCTGCAGTGTGCATGAATAGATAGGTCAGCACATCCTCTGAAGGTGAATAAATGTGGACTGGGTTTAATTCATGTGACAACTCTTCCTGTACCAGTGAACAGTGTAGCAGAGATGAAAGTTCAATTCGTTTTCCACCCTTTGTTTATTCTTCCTCAGAAGTTAGAAAATCAGAGAAGAACGGGCTAATCTGTGGCATGCTGCAAATCCAGCCAAATTAACTGTACTTATAAACTTCCATAGAGTAGTAATAACAGAAGGCATGTTCAAATGCTGTGCCATGGGTTTTTAAGATAGATTGCTGTAGTGTGCCACAGCAAACTTTCGCTTTTAGATAATAGGAATCTCATAGTAAAGGAATGCATGCATTCATGTATTTGTGCTCTTTGTTAGAAATCCAAGATACTTAAATTTGGATTGCATTTATTCTCATAAATTGTTCAAAAGACTCCACAGAGCTGTGTAATTCTAATGTGGCTGATAAAAGAAGTCTAAAAATTAGTTCTTTATATTTTATCTAAAGGTAATATTGGGTTTTCATGGAATATTTTAATACTGTTGAAAACTTGGGGCTGCAAGATCTTCATTAGATATAACACTGTTACACTGGTTTTCATCATCCATCTTTAGAAAACTGTCATAAAAGTGGAATAGCCTTTACTTTTACTTAATAGTCTTCGTTGTGTTGAATGGACAGTTGAATATACTAGTGAACCAGTTGAATATACTAGTTAACCAGTGAGCACATTTCTAAGTGCCTATTAGAAGTGGATCTGGATACATCTGTTACCGAGTCTCACACTGCTCAGTTCTGTGACCTTGGCTTCTCAGTGACCCACACTTGCTAACATACTTAAACATTTGAAGAGAATTTTCTGTATCTGCAGTCTGGCATTTGAGAAAAATGGCTCTTAGAGGTTTGAATCTGAGAGAAAGACTTCTTTGATCCTTCAGCTGTGTTACTGGCACAGTTCTTGTTCTTTCTATGCTTTCAAGTGTGAGATTGTAATTTAGTAGCAGAGATGCCTTTTGGGGCAGAGATTTGACTTTCATTGTCTGTGCTTTTTAAGTAAAAACATCAGAATTTTGGCCAAGTGGTACGTTTTTGAAAAATCTTTTAGAATGTGTTTGGATGTGTTTCAGCAATTGAATTTTCTAGAAGTCTCATTTTGGTGAGCCTGATGCTGGTTATACATCCCCTCAAGGGCAACTTTTTGTGTCCGGATTGAGTGAAGCCTGTCTCCTGCTCTGCTTGGGAGGATCCTGTTGGCTGTTATTTCACTAAGTCTGTGCTTATTATATAGCTTTGGTTAAAGATATATAAAAAATTAATGGCTCCCTTATTTCTTTAAAACAAATTTCTTCAATTTAGTGCTAAAACCAGATGATACATTTGAAATGTTAATCGACCAAACAGTTGTCAGTAAAGGAAGCCTTCTTGAGAATATGGTTCCTCCAGTAAACCCTTCCAAAGAAATAGAGGATCCTAGTGATAAGAAGCCTGATGATTGGGATGAGAGACCAAAAATACCTGATCCAAATGCTGTCAAGCCAGATGACTGGTAAGGAGAATATTTTTAATCTCTACAATGCCTTTTACATACAGGTCATGTCTTTGAAAGATTTGACTGGTTGTATTTTGAGGTTTGCTCATAACAGTTGGAATATGTTTCACTAAAAGCACTAAAGTTTGAAAACATAACTGAGGTGGGTACAAGGATCTGGTTGTCTTCTAAGGAGAGAAATAAAAATTGATTTTTGCTGATTTTGTGCCCTCTGTGGTTGCAATTAATAACTGAGATTGCTACACCTGAATAGGAAGCAGGTGTTTTTTCCACCATGTGGTCTTAATTTACATTCAGTGGTTTTCAGTTCCTTATGTGTGAATTGCTGTTCATGAAGCAACTCTGGAAGAATAGGGAAAACTCAATGGGAAGACTTGACTGACACCTGCCAGTTGATGACAGCAATTTCTGTACTACATAGTACTATGAAACAATGTAAATATAATTCAAGTATTTATAAACAGATAACTGGATATCTAATTGTCATGATCAGAGAGACTAATTCTGTTATGCCTTTGAAAATCATTCCTTTCATGCCAGTTACAGTCCTCTGAACAGAACACTGGTTTGAAGTCAGGCTGCTGTATTTTCTAACCTAAATCTGTAATTGAAGGGATGAAGATGAACCTTCCAAAATAGAAGATCCTGATGCTGTTAAGCCTGAGGGATGGCTTGATGATGAACCAGAATATGTTCCAGACCCTAATGCAAAAAAACCAAAGGACTGGTAAGTTGGAATGTGTAAGGAATGGCCAAATATTTGTTGGTTTGTGGGACTGATTCTATAAAAACATGAACATGTCCATTGCTTTTTGTTTTCTGAAGATATATTAGCAAAAACAGAATATGAAGGACCCTTTTGAAAGAATTTACTACAGTTTAAGTTGATGTCTGGAAGTCATAATAGTCTCAAAGGGATCTTTAAGCATCCCAGGGAGAAGTGTTGCAAGCTGTCTGCAGGTGCAGGAATGTAATTGAGGTCAGTCATGCTGTGGTAGTTATGAACATGTGACCTTTAAAAAAAAAGTGGAACACTCATTAAAAAAAGTATTTATACTGTTGGGTAAAGCTCTGTGAGCTGGTCAGAATTCTGAGGTTGTTATAGCAAAATGTGTATGGACCCAAACTGCAGACTGCCAGTGTTTTGGACCTGTCTGATCTTAAAGCAGTTGTTTGTAATTTGATTTTTTTTTTTCTCTCTAGGGATGAAGAAATGGATGGGGAGTGGGAAGCCCCCCAAATCCCTAATCCAAAGTGTGAGACCGCACCTGGTTGTGGGCAGTGGGTGCGTCCCATGAAGAACAACCCAAAGTACAAAGGAAAATGGAGAGCACCTATGATAGATAATCCTAACTATCAGGTAATAGAGAAATTGTAGGTCACTGTTAAAAGGTACAGAGTTGAACAAAGTAAGAAAGTCAAAGTAGTATATTTATCCAGGCTTTTTTACAGCATATTTATATTTTAGAATGAGTCTGAATACCCTCACTAAACACTTTGAGATTTTTTTTTTTTGGCATTTAATTTGCTTTTTTTTTCTTATAAGTATACTGGAAAATAGTAATGTTTCCTGTATTAAAACAATTTGTCTGTTCAGAGTTGCTTTTTGTACGATTTGCATTGGTACCATTTATTTAATATGCTCTGTAGAATTGTATTCTAAGTTACATTGGGGTTTTAAATATGAGTCTTTTGAATAAACAATTATATTAAAAAATTAAGCCTTTCAGCAAGCAGGTTGAACTTATTAGTTCAATTGTAGAAGATGCATCAATTTTGGATAATTAAATTCCCTTCTTCCCCTCCAGAGATAAGGGTAATCAGTTGCATATTAAAGAGAGTTACTTTGTATTAGTTATGGCTGGGGAATACTTGAATCTGATTTCTTTAGCTTAAGATCCTAAGCAGGTTTGCAAACAAAATTTGCCTCTAATTTGCACAGGTATCATAAGGCTGAATTTTCCTTTCCTAAAATTTTCCCTAACACTTCTGGTAACAGTCAGTTATTCCTATAACCATACTGTAACCTGTATGGACAGAAAAAAATAAGGGGTCTGCCCTAAGCCGTGTAATTCAGACCCATCTGCCAGAATCCTATTTGGATTTAATAGGCTATTTCCAGTTCTGGTTTTATGTAGGTTAAACTTTACTGCTTGTCTTTTTAAATAATGCATTTAACATACTTGTGAAGTTCTAATTATTTTAAAATTTCTTTCACAGCTTGCTTTTTTTGGTGAGCTATAGGTAATGTGTTTACATTTTTTTTTTTCCCTTAACAGGGAATCTGGAGCCCTCGGAAAATACCAAACCCAGACTATTTTGAAGATCTTCACCCATTCAAGATGACCGCTGTCAGTGCTGTTGGTTTAGAACTGTGGTCTATGACGTCTGATATCTACTTTGATAACTTCATCATCTGTTCAGAAAAAGAAGTAGCAGATCATTGGGCAGCAGATGGCTGGGGCTTGAAGAAATTAGTAGCAAGTGCTAATGAGGTATAAACTTTATTATGTTCTTGATATCAGAAAGTAGTGAAGAAGCTGTGCTGTTGGAAGAATTTTCTGTCAGTTGATGCTGACAGAATATTAATTTGTCTGCAATTACTAACCTTGCTGAGTAACTCTGATAGTTTGGCTTTTTACTTTTCCCAGATCAATATTATCTTGAAATTAAAAGGGTACTACATTTTGCATAAACACCTGGTGAGAAATTGGCTTCATATTAAGTCTTCTGCTGTTCACAGTGATACCAGAAATTCAGACAGCAAATAAAAGCTGAGTTACTTACACTCAAAGACCTTTTTTTTTTTTCTTTCCCCTCCCACTCCTATTTTTCCTTGTGGCTCTATCTATAATACATATTCTTTAGATGCTTCCTTCCTGTGAGGAATGGATAAATAGTCCAGTGTTTGTTTCTGTTTAATAATTTTAGGGCTTTGGCTGCTTACACCTGTATTATGCAGCTCTGAAAATGTTGCATGTATGTTTATGGAGCTGCGTCTGTTGTTCTGTTTGTATGTGCGCATCCACATTTTGTTCTGCACTTAGCCAGCCACCACAGTTTCCCCTGTTGTGGAAAGGACCTGCCCTGCCACACGGGATCATGAGCCCCTCTAGTGGCTGCCTGCTCTCCTGTTTCTGTCTATCAGTCCTCTGTTTTCTTGGATTCAGTGGTAAGAACAGGCTGCAGTTTTGGGAGAGAAATGATAGGTTGGTGGCAAATGTGGCCAATTCCTGACAGCTGCTGTTTGTCACAGCATGAGCAGGTAGCAACAGCATATCTGCCCATGCCATCAGGAAAGCCACCTCCTCCCACAACCTCGCCTTTTTCCAAAATGTTTGGGTTCACGTCTGAACCTTTATCTATACCTGTACACACAATGGCAAAAAAATTCCTTTGAGTCCCCTCACTCCATTGTGTCTCTCCAAGTTCCTTAGATACTGATGTACCTTTTCCAGAGGTCATTAAAAAGCAAAGGTAAAGAAGGGTTTTCTTTGGATAGTGTAAATGTATAGAGTACACTTAATTAACTTATTATTTATTTTCTTTAATACAGCCTGGTATGTTTAGTCAACTGGTGACTGCTGCAGAAGACCACCCATGGCTCTGGGTTCTTTACATCTTGACTTTAGCTCTCCCTGTTGGTCTAGGTGTGTTGTTCTGCTGGCCAGCAAAGGTTAGAGAAATTTATTATATCTGTATTTGAGTTTATTCTTAATACTTTATTGGAAACTCTTAACATCTGTGCAACATTACGCACTTTTAATGTACTTAATAAGTATTACTTAGCTTACAGTGGCTGTTGTGTTTAATACTTGAGTTGAAATGTAAATTGATTTTTAATTTGTTTTAGAAAACAGATGAATATGATTTCAAAAAAACTGATGTATCTAAGCAAATTAGAAAAGGAGAATTAAAACAAGAGAGAGAGGAGTTCGAAGATGATGAAATAGATGAAGAAAAAGAAAATGAAGATACTGCTGAAGATGGTAAGATGAGCATGTCAGCTTGCAGTTTGGTTAAAGACATGAACAGAACTAGTTCATGGATTGCTTTGCCGATAATTACAGCCAGTTATCTTAGAACATGCAAAATCTGCCTTGCTCTGAGTCTTTTCCTCTTTGACAACCTCCAGTGAGTGGCATCCCATGGCTTATAACTCTTTGATAAATACAAGCAGAAAGTAAGGCTCTACTCAGTATTTTTTCACTTTCAAGAAATGAATGTGCTTCCAGCAATCTTTTTTATCTTTGTAGACAGTGATGCATATTTTATCCCCTCTAAATATTTCATATATTGAACACATTTTAATGGTTCAGATATAAGTACCTGAAGTGGTTAAATTTACATTGTTGTCTTTAAAATGTGTCTGGAATAGCTTTATGTCTGTAACATAAGTCTTTCTGCTTGCTTCTCTTGGGGGAGGGTTGTACCTTGAACTCTTCTGTTGATCACTAATTTTAGCTGCCTTGTTAAAGCCTGAAAATACTTGAAATACTGAAGTTTGCTGCTTCCTTTGTGTTGCTTTATAGCAACACATTGCAAAGGGCTGTCCTGCTGCCCAAGTGAGAAATCTATGATTCAGTAGGTTGAATTGTACTTTGGCATCCAAGGATAAATCACCTTGTGTTACTGTATCAAAGATTACTGGTACTATTCAGCTATGCCTTTGATGTGCTGTTAGCATTTCCCTGAGTCTGTAAAAAAGAAATCACCTAACTTACAGTGCGTTATCTTGACTTTCACGAGAAAATTTTTAGCTTCAGAACTCCACAAGATTCTGCCTCTTGCTTCACTCCTCCTTGGTAAGAACAAAGAAAGTGCCAAGTGACTGGCATGGTTAATTAGAAACTGAGCAGACATTCTTGGTGGGTGTTTTTTTCCCCTGGTACTGACATCGCTTTGTTTTACTGACTGAAACTTGCTAGGGTTTGTGTATCTTTGCACGAACTTCCATGAGTGTTGATGGCTTCTGTCTGTATGACTTAAAAGTTTACTTAGCATCAGCTATTCCCATGCCAGCACTGACAGAGTTAAGTACATTGTTGTCCCAATGCTTGCCGCTCCAAACTTAGTCCCGACTGTCTGCCTCAGTATTCCAGAGCCTCACCTAGGCATTTAATTATTTTGTTCTGCTATTCTTTACGTTAGCCTAAATTTTAGTATATAATTTCATCATTGTATCTTCCTGCATTTTCCTTTTGATCTTGCTCTATTCTACCTGTTCTTTGCTCTTGAATTACAGACTGTTTTATTCTACTCAATCTTGATGCACGTCATAGATGTGGTTTGTACCTAATATGCTGCTGTTGCAAGGCTGAGATACCTCAAGTCCAATATTCTTCTTTAAGACAGTTAATTTAATTTATTTAATTAATTACAACACATCAGTTAATAAGTAGTATGTTAGAGTGTGTGTTTCAGTGTTAGAAATCGGGTTCAGGCAATTGCAGAGGAATGCTGTTTAGCTCCACCTTTTTTAAATTCGATTTGGAACAGCTGTTCTTGGTGTTACAAAGATACATTCTATTTTAGACCTTTACTTTTAGTTACTAAACTGAACACAAAGTAAAACTAATTTAGCTAGCTTTTTTTTGTATGACTATTCCAAGGTTTTCAAGTAAATTCTATGCTTCAGAGAGAAGGATTACACTTTGCTGTCATATGACTTCATGGTACCTTTCTCTAAGAAGAATTGCTTAGCTTCCCTTAGCTTCCTGCCACCTTTTACATTTGCAGGTTTCTATCACTATCTTTCTATCTTTTGCATCTTCTTATCTGAAAGCATTAGAGAATTTGTCTTCTGCCTCCTTTTCCTGATTCTTTTTGCTACAGAGAGAAGAGAAATGGAGGAGACAAAAAGAGAATTTTTAAAGGATACAAAGAAGATGGAAAGGGAGGCTCCTCTTTCAGGTACTGGGAAAGGGAAGTAATTTGGGCCAGGACTTGCAAATGATCTTTCCTATCTGGTTTCTTCTCTCTGCTTCCTTGTTGATGGTAGAACTTCAGGCTGGTGGATGCCAGCTTTCATCAGGTGCAGATGCGAGTTTCCCCTGAGATTTCTCCCTGTGGTATCTGTAGTCATAAATATTTTCTACTCATCACTTTGACTCCTTATAATTTTTACAGTTCCTTTATAGTCATTATCTCCTCCTGTGGTTTTTGGAGTTGAAGGTAATGGGATTTGAGCTGTTGAATACTGAGTGGCTTGAGATCTACATTTTATCATGGGGCCATTTAAAAAAAAAGAAAAAGAAAGTATGGCACAATACCAAAGTTCAGAAACACCTGGAGATTTCTTTGACTCCAGTGAGAATGAGTTGCTGGCAGCTTACTTCTTGAAGGACATTGTCCATGGGATTTACTGTTTTATTTTGTTCTATATTAATTTTTGTGACATTGTTAAAGAATGGTGTGTTCTTGGCTTGTCTATTTGTCTGCTTTGTCTCCTTGAATTCCTTGCATTTTAGAAAAATATTCTAAATTGAATATGGAATGTTGCCACAAAATGGAATTTCAGGACCACAGTCTGAACTTTATTTGTCAAGTTATACATTCATTTATATGAAATACTGTTTAAATTACTATTAGATTAAATTAAAATTAATAATTTTACACAGTGTAGTTGTCCAGTTCTGGCTTTTACAGCTTCTGATGTCTGAAGTTCTTTTTGTTGTTTTGAGGGGGTTTTCCACCTTTATTTAGATTAGCATTTATGGGAGGAGCTGGATTTGCATAACTTACCATTTCTAATCTCTTCATTAGAATATGAGCAAAGTCTTTGTGAATTTCTGCCAAGCTCCTCTGTTAAGAGCGTATTTTTAGAATAGAAATCTTTTTCTACATCTTTCTTGAACCATGATCTGCATTTTTTGGTCATATTTTCCCTTTTCATAACAAATGTAGAGAGATATTATTGTAGACGTGCACCAGGTATATTGATAGATGGGAAAATGGATTTCTTAGTTCCTAACAGTTAGGGAAGCTCTGTTTGTCTCAATTTTATAGCTGTACTGCAGGTGAAGGTTATTGGTACTTCTACAGAAGTCTCAAATATTTTAATAAATTAGGAATGTCTAGATTTTCATCATAAAGAATCAGGAGAGTCCCATCTTATATGTGACTACCTTCTGAATTTATATGGATACTTTTGTTTGTTTTACTGAGATGCATCAGTAAGAATTGGGAGGTTGGGGTGGGTGGTTGTTTTGGGTTTTTTTCCACATTGAAATAGTGCTTATGAGGTGTAGGCATGACCTGAAAAGGATAGAATTGAGCACTGCTTCATTACTGTTTTTAGCTGAGTCACTGCCAGACTGTCAAGTTGTAGAATGCCATTGTGTATCCTTTCTATCAGATTTAAGTAAGATTTCTTGTTTACTCATGACAGAAAGTATTTCAAAGGGTACTAGTGCAACAGTAGTGCAAGCTGGACATACCTTGAGCGAGTTAAGGGGAGTACAGTCCTCTTCTGACTAGTTTTGCATTGCAATAATACATAGGAAGGGGGGAAGTACTGGGCTGCTTATCCCTCAACTGAAACAGAATTGCCAGAAGAATTCCCTGCTGAAAACCGGAGTTCCCTTAAGATGTAGGTGTCCCCCTTGCTGGATGACTGATAACTGCAATATTGTACTTTCCTATCTAAGTCAGAATTTAGTCAAATTTAGGATGCCCGAGTTGTCCTGTTTTTGGACTCTGGTCTCCAGACCGTCCAATACAATACTTGGATTTTAAGCGAAGTAAATCCAGTCCTTTTAGTCAGTAACAGGTCTGAAGAGACTAGGGGCTATTGTGAAAAGAGGTGAAGTTGGAGCTGTTAAAATTGATTATTAAATTTGAAAATTATCACTTTCTACTAATTCATGAGAATTCTACTCACTGTAAGACACAGAGGTGTTTTTATGAGTTATTCTAAACAAGCAGTTCCTTCTAAGACTGAAATTGGCTTTTTTTCCTTACTAGTGTGTCTGGATATAGTGCATTTTTAATACAGTTCTGCTTACAAAGTAAAATTAACTTCTTCTGCAGAAGATGAGGGTGAAGGTGGTGAAGATATCGATGATGAGGAAGAAAATGAAGTTGCAGATGAGGAAGAAAATGAAGTTGCAGATGCAAGTCAAGAAGAAGGTGGTATGTCAAATAAATCTGATTCAGAAGATGAGGTGAGTTTTGGGTTTTCCCCTATTTTCTTCTTGTCCTTATCTGACATCATACTTCTAACTAAGCACAGTTACCTGCAATAAGTGTTTTTCTTCTCTTGAGCCATAAAACAAATCCTGAGGTGGAAATGTGTTTTCATTTGATTTTGACACCTCTAATGCTCTGTATAAATATGGGTATAGTATAGGAGAGATTATACAGATCTCTAAATGTGAAATGTTTTTACAGGAGTGTAGTTTTTAACGGGTTATTAAATTGCTAGTCTTGAAGATTTAGATGTCAGTCTTTATTGTGCTACTTAATTGACGGAACATGTTCTTCTAACAGAATAGCCTTTTCATGAGACCTAGAAAAACCTTAAGCTTTCAGCCATTTTTTGGGTTTTTTTCCAAAATAAAGCAAAATGACCACACTGTTTTTTTAATTCAGTACTTGCAGTTTCATTTTTCTTGTGCAGATTAATCTAGTCACCCAGATAATCTACAAAATGTTTTTCATAAAATAACATTGTACAATGGAATTTGTGTGTGCTTTTCTTGCTCATCAGTCAGCTACTCATTATCCTTCATTTAGAAACTGGCGTGTCTGAAATTCCTTAGATCCACCCATTGGTCATCTTGCGCTTGTCGTTCCCTAAATGAGTCCCTTCCCAGATTAGGGGAGTTGTTTAATGTAATGTAATGTTAACTCCTTTTCATATAAAACTCCTCTAGGAAACTGGACCTTGCATGAGGTTGCATTGTTTCAGGACTAAAAATTTTTCATTGGTTACCCCTTATTCAGTACTTCTTGTTCTTGTAGGAAGTTGTCTTTTTTTTTTATCTTGTACATTAACCCAGGAATACACTATCTGATGAACCCTACTAGGATTCACAGGACTCTTTGTGAAAGTAACAACAAGACCTGAATGTGTCTGTGCCATGACACAGTAGCACAGTGAGGCCACAGCTTGCTTTTCTCGGAGTCTTTTCAGCACATACAAGTTTCTGTCATGAGTTAGCTGGTGACCTAGTTGGGAGACATGATGTACACCATGTCCTCACTCAGGTTGGGCCACATTCTCTGAACTGTTCTTTCTGAATGAGGTGCTTGCCAGTGGGTGATGCAGGGAAGCCAGGAAGCAATGCATTGTCTGAGAATGGAGTTCACACTGGAAAGGCTTTTTATGTTCCTCTGTAAGCTTATTGCTTTTAAACTGGGAACACCACATCTGATTTAACAACAGCTGGCTTTATTTGCAGCTCTCCAAAGGGGATGGTTAGTATGTTTTAAATGCTTCTTGCTTCAGAAGTGGAAATTAAAATTAGCATAAGATGCACTTTGAGGAAGTTGCTAAATTAATTTAAAAGTCACCACTTTTAAACCAGTGAATGCATAGGCAACCCCAAATTTCTGACATCAGTTTAGATGTACTATTCTCTTCCTTCTGAATATAGGAAGGAAAACTGTTTATCATTAGGTTGGCATTGATGAAAAATATGTCCTGTCACTTCAGTGTTCCATTTAGTGATAACGTGACTGGGAGGTTTAGGTGAAGTAATAAAGTAGCCTGCCAGCTCCAGTAATTAAATTAAAAAAGGTTTAAAGTTCTAATGCTGAGTTCTATTTTATGTTTTTCAGAAGAAAGAAGCTGATGAGGGTACAGGAGATCATCCGCTGAGATCAGTGCGCAAAAGAAGAGTACGAAAGGACTGAGTTATTTCTAGCTGGTATTTGCAGGTCTAGATAACAGCAGCTTCTGGTGTGCCCCTCCAGTGGGCCTGACAGCATGCAAGTTCCTGAGCTTTAAAGGAAAAAGGGGAACTCACTGCTACTTAACCTCCTGTTTTAATCCTCTGACCTCTTTAACCATCCCAAACTTCCTTGATTCCCTTTTTTTTTTAAGGAGAAATACTATCTGTGAGGAGTTAGCTGGTGTTTCCAATTGAAAATAAAAGAGAAATTACAAGTTGGCCAACTGATTTTTAGGTGAAGATTCTTGAGATTTGAAGTTTCTAAGAAAATTAGTATTAGTTGGAGATAAACTTGCTCTAAATATTTTTTTAAATGAATAAATAATACTTTTGCAGCTCTAGCACAAAATTAGCTGTTTACAGTTTTCAGCTAAAAGAGGATGATAGTGTAGATGTAGCATCTATAGCAGTTCTCATTGCTATGAGAAAAGGTATTTTTTTCTGTGCAGAGCTAAATGCAATAATTGTTTTTGTATGATGATTTTGTGCTAGCAACAATTTTTATTGTAAATTATTTATTTTAGTTGATCTTGTTACATGGGTGGTCATCTGTTCACTTTAGGCATTGGTTACAGTAATTTATTTTTAAGAGATATTTTAAAATAGAATACTCATAGAACAAGTGGTAATTGATGTGACTTGTTTTACTTTTGAATGCAGGTATCAGATCTGCAAAAGTGATATACAGATGATTTTTTCAAACTTTTATAGTTCTCATGTTCCAAGCCAGAGTGGTATAACCTGTTTATAGAATATTTGCTAAGTGTATATTGCCACCTCAAAATATTTAATAATTCTTCCCTAATATGAAATTTATTAATATAGATAAGAATTTTTGATGGATTAAGTTTTTTAAAGATGTGAGTAACTTGGGCATTCTCATAATGTAGTTGAAATAAACTGCATATTGTAAAATAAACTTTGTTTTGTTAAAGTTCAGCTGTATATTAAAAAAAAAAAATAAAATTTCAGTCATCAGAACTCTTGCTACTCAAAAGCTGCTGTGAAAGTAGTAGACTGTAAGGTGCTAACAAAAGCAATAATACATTGTAAACAAGCAGAAATACATTAATTCATAAGGATTCTAACAGATTTTCTTGTGCCTGGCAAGAAGTTAGTTCACATAAAAAAGTAGTATTTTCACAGCAGTTTCCATGGAAGTCTCTAAGAAATGAGTGCTTTCTTGACCCTAACGAAGAAGGCAGTGTCCTCAGGTGCTTGTTTTGAAGTGTTCAGAAGTTAAATATACTGGACTTCTGTTTGGTGTGAACTACATGGAAAGGTCTCAGTTTTTTTTTGTTTGGTTTGAGGCTTCTTGTGTCATTAAGTGCAAGCTCCCACCTCTTTATTTAGGGTCTACATGCAAAAGGTAAGGATAGATAGTTGTTATCAGTGTAGTATCCTGCTAGTAACAGCTACTGTGAGCTGTCAGGGAGCATCTCAGCTCTCCTTCTGAATGGATGATGTCTGAGCCTGATAAGTCCTTTGGAATTGTTACAGCATCTGGGTGTGGTTCTGGGGTTGGGTTTGGCTTTTTTGTTTTGGGGTTTGCGAGGGGTTTTTCCTTTGATATGATATAGTTACTGTAGTTTCTTTAATGTGAATTATTTACTTCAGGGATTGGTCACCCCACAGGGGATACTACTCTCCCCTTAGGGTTTTGAACTTAAGGTTCCCATAAAATCTTGATTAATGCCCCATCAACATCTTTGCTTGTACCTCACTTTAGTAAAAAAAGAGCCATTTATTATGGGTAAAAGGGTTACCCACTACCCATGGCTCAAGTGTGCTATTTGCAGTAATACTGACTCTGTAAGGCCTGTCTCACTTTAATACTGACTTAATTACTTTGATCACTTAGAACCTGGAGATAGAAGACATCCTTCTGCACATCACCTTACTTGGATTTAGTCTTATGCTGGTAATTAGGGGAGAAATATGACAGCTTTGGGGATTTGAGGCTCTAGATGTAGAAAACCAGGCAGAAGGGGAACCCCTGTCCATTGATACTTGTTTCAACCACAGTTCCTGTGCATCATCCATTCATATCTGAACAGGTATTCCAGGAAAAATACTTGATCTTGCTATTGTGGCTGCTTGAAGGAGCTTTAAATTAACAAGGTGATGATTTTCAATTCCAGGGTGCCTTGCTATTAGAAGTGTCAGTCATCTTTGGAACTCCATGAGTATCAGACCTCCACAGCCTGCACTCCCCCTGGCTACACAGCTTCAAAAAAGGTCTTACTGAGGATGCCAGATAACAAGACTGAACATTTTCTATATGCAGGGAAGGCCAAGTAGGACTGAGGCCCTTTTATTTACTTACAGCTGAAGTTACTCCTCAGTTGGCATACAAAGTCATGAAGGTATGATTACAATGAAGTAAAAATTCTGGTTCCTGTCTAAGGTAGAGCTCACTAACTGGTGTAGGAAAAGGTAACGCTTCCTGTATTCTAACTTGGCTTAAAGGCCTCTCACATGGAGAGGTACAAGTTTTAGCTTTTTGACTACACCGGATGCAGTCTGCCAATCCTTTTTTCTTTAACCAGAAAAGTAAGATTCATGGCTGAAAACAGCGAGTCAGGAACTGAAACCCTGCTGAAACTACATTCATTAACCCAGGTTTAATCTTAATACTTGGTGATTTCATCTAGTCTTCCACACAGTTCAGCTGTGTAGAAACCATGAAGATGATGGCAAACCCTACTACTTTTCCACCTTTCGACTACAGATAGTTGTGAGAAGTTTTAGGGTTTACAAATGTTAAAGCAAACTAATCAAGACAAATCAAAAGTTTTTATTTAGTGTAAAGTCAGAAATACAACATCTTTAAAATGCTCATAAGTTAAATGAAGGCCACAGTAGTGGGATGTAAAATTGCAGAGAGATGAAATAACTACTATATACACACTGATGGATAAAGTATCACTATCCAATCTACAATACAAACCCAGGATTTTAAGATTACTTTGTCTTGGGAAGTTGCTGAAGTCTAACAAGCGCATGCTCTGTTACCAGGTGAGCCCCTACAGTGCAGATGGAGATGGGCAGTGACGTGGCTTTAAAGCTACAATGGCTGTGATGCGATGCAACGTTTAGAAGTCAAGTGCTTGGTGCGACTGTTGTTTGCTTAATGCTCAAACTCTGGACTAACCATGTGATCTACTCTACCTGCCAGCACTAATTTAGAGTTCCAGTAATGTGAGAGAGTAGTCCATAGAAGATTAAAAATCATTTTAGACATTTACAAGAACCCCATGACACAAAGAGTATCACCCATTTGTGTCTTGGTGGGCAAAACATTTTTCATCATTTGGTTTCTTGACCCAGACTTGTAAACAGCCCTCAAGAGCAAACTCTTGGTGTTTTTTTGGCAGCCTTTTGTCTTTGCTGACACTCCAGTGAGCGCTGTAGAGCCATTTTAAATGGGGAGAAATGGGAAACCTCACCTTTTGGAGGGGGGAACCTCACAATGTCAACTTACACTCGAGACACAGCACTGCTTAGCTGCCAAGAAACTTGGGGTTTGAGAGGGATTTATTCTACTATTCCATTGACTAATTCACAGCTAGGTTGAAAGAGATCCTTGAACTAGTGGTTTCCTTTTAAAAGGTCAAGTACAATGCCTTCATTACTGAAGAGATACTCAGTTCTAGCTAACATCCATAAATAAGTCTGCAGTGCTGCTGTATGGCAAGATGAAACAGATGCAACTAAGTACTGATAAAACTTACATCGTTGTTTGTATTTCAGCTTCTGCTCTGCCTTAATACTGATTATGCTGGACATGCTGCCTCTGTGGGAAGTGCTCAGACCCATAATCTAGGCTAAGCTCCCTTTCAAAACCTGCTAACAGGCAAGCCAGTAAAGCCAGCTCCTTGACACCAGGCACTGCTCAGAGCAGCACGGTTTTGAGAGGCAAAAGCCACCTTTGTTCCAGTGCAGCCTTCTACCTTACATATTTTTATGCAGTGCCTCAAGAGGCACTTCACAAGCTCAGGCTCTGGGGCAGGAAAACAGCTGCTCTGAGGCCTGAAGCAAAGACAAGTTTGGCACTTCAGAAGGAAAGTAAAAGGTGGGAAGGAAAGAAGACTTCTCAGTTCCTCACTGCAGATTGTTCACAATGAGCACGAGGAACATTGCCGACCTTGTTTCTGAAAAGCTTATCACTCAGGTTTTTAAATAACTTCGTCACACAACTGAAAAACCTCGGGAGGATCATACATTACGATGCTGTGCCTGATTTGTTCTTTGAGGAAATGGGAAAGTGAAAATGGTTTCAAGTGTACATATTACAGCACTCTGATACTGCATCAGTTTGGTGTTTCCCTGATTAGGTAGCCATGTTCCTCTTCCCCTTATCCTCCCCCTTCCCAAAAAATCTCAAGTGTTTTTCTGTATGCAAGCTCTACAAATAATGTCATACTGTTATTACTTCACAAAAATGCTTAACTGGTTCATAGGTTCTTGTTTTAAGTTGCTTTGCAGAGCCATGAACAGTACTATGCAGTAATTAAATATATCTCCTGTAAAAAAAGTGATGCAATTAGACTCTGAATATTTTTATCCAATAGGGCTTCAACACAATACTGTAAATTATTCTGCTAGTCAAAAACTCTACCCTAAGACCTCAAAAAGTGCCAACAGACCTTTGTTTAACCTGACAAACTGAATCCAATTTTAACAAGATATGCTCATTTTTAAAACAAATATCAAAATTTAGTAATTATCTACACTACATTTGCACATTGCTTAATCTTAATACACAAACTTATGTCTCCCGTCCATGATAATGCTCTTAATTCTGTTTATCACCGAAGTTTATAATCTGTAAGTATCCAGTAAGCCACAAACTAAGGTATTTTAGCTCATGTAGCCTATGCCAGTTAAAACAAAAAAAGACAGCAGCAATACAACAGCATCATCTGTGAGTCAGCCCTTACTTCCTTTTGCTTTTTGTGTCAGTTGTTTGGAAAACACTAGACGCTGACATCAGATTTTCTATATACTGTCCAAGAACTTGGTTTTCTGATTTCAGTTTCAAGTTTTCTTCCTTAACAGCATCTACTCGTGCTGAGAGATCTGTGAAGGTGATATTATAAGAAAAGTATTAGACACTATTGCATGCAACAATTAATATTTTCTACGGGCCTATATCAGACATCACACCTTTAATGCAGGAAACGTTACCATAAGGTATTATGTTAACATAATAATATACTAACATTCCGCTACTAAAGTTTTACCAAAAGCCCATTTTTCCTGTATTATTTTGTAGTACAGTATTTGGATAAACTTGTTAAACATACTCCTAGCCTGTATCTTTATTATTTTCTTGAATTATTTAATTAAGCTACTGCAAACTAAACTACTTGGAAACTGACTCAAAGACTCAAAGATGTGTGTCAGCTAATAAGCAACAAATTAACTGTATCACCCCTCCTGCTTGATGTGTATTATGAGTCAAAGAAACACAGTCTTGCATAAAGAGGAAGGAAAAAACCTAGTTCCAAGACCTTGCCTATGTACCTTCAACTGCTTTAAGTGACACACTTCTGGACACTGTGCCTAAGGTAGGGCAGAGCAGTGAGGTTCTCTTCTTTTGCTTATTACTGTGTGCTCGTAAAAAATCTGATGTGCCAAGCTGCTAACCTTCAAGTGTGTGCTGCAGTTCCAAAACTTGATTAATAAGCCGTGTTTTCTCTTCTAATTCCACCTGATTCTCAGCCTCAACAGCTGCAATAAATCATGAGAGTTTTAGTGCAACCTCTGCAAACAGTGGGAAATTATATTAAGTAGAAAGAATAACAAGAGCATTAAGAATTTATACCATCCATGTCGGCATTCATCATTGTAGAATGGGCTCTTTCCACTTTTGAATAGCGTTTCCTTGAGAGATGCTCTGCTTAAAGAAAAGAACATGGAGGCAACTGTTAATGGAACTGCCTTCATATCTGGATTTTAGGTGCATTTTTCTAATTGGTGGTGAAAGGCCTGCACTTAAGCCTAAGACAGAGGAACATTCTTTACCATTCTTTAATTATATTTCCCAGGGCCTTATGTGGTATGTAACTATGGTTCTTCGAGTAGCTATGCTTCTGTTTACAGAAATAACCGATCCGGATGCCTCTAACGCATTAAGACATCGCCGTCCCAGTGATGTAATTGCCGCCTTCTCGGCACCGATCATTCTGGAATTGGCTATTCCCGAACGCAGGAGCGGAAGGGGCCCGCTTTGTCCCCCCAGCGCCTTCGCCGGTGCCCCGGGCCTGCGGGACAGGCGTGCCGGCTCCGGGGCTCCGCGCATCCCCAATTCCTGGCCCCATCCCGCCCGCAGCGCCCGTGCCCGGGGGCCGGGGGGAGGCAGCGCCACAGAGGGGCTGCCCCCCGGGAGCCCCACGGCAGCGCCGCGGCCCTGCCCGCGCCCCCACTCACCCGTCCCTCTCTCTCTCCCTCCCTCCCTCCCTCCCTCCTTCCCTCCGTCCACCCACCGTCCCGGCGCTCCCTCCCGACCTCCCGGCGCTCCGAACCTGCCGCCTCCCCGCGGGCTGCGCCCCGGCCGGCCCGGCCCCGCTCCGCTCGCACCGCGCCTGCGCCGCGCGGGGGCGGGCACGGGGCGGGATGCGCCGAGGAAGGACGGAGGGAGGGAGAGAGGCAGGGAGGGAGGGAGAGAGGCAGGGAGGGAGGGAGGGAGGGATGCGGGCGGGGTGTGAGGGAGAGGCAGCCTACCGCGGTCGGGG
The DNA here is from genome assembly GCA_035583135.1 of Lophotriccus pileatus. NCBI lineage: Eukaryota > Metazoa > Chordata > Aves > Passeriformes > Tyrannidae > Lophotriccus > Lophotriccus pileatus. The sequence continues at coordinate 10,818,525 of JAWWES010000133.1, read as the reverse complement.
CGGCGTGTGGCAGTTCGTGCCTGCCTTACGGGCTGTCCGAGTCGCGCCCGGCCCTTTCCCCGTTAGATCCCGCCGAGTTGCCAGTAAGATAATGAAAGTAACTAGCACGAACGCGTTTAAATTAAGTTAAAGGAAGAATGTTTCCCACTGCGGGGGTGGTGAGGTACTGGAGCATCATAAAATGAGGCTGGAAGTGGCACTGAGTGCCATGAGCTAGTAATCACAGTGGGGTTGGATCAAGGGTTGGACTTGATGATCGCGGAGGTCTCTTCCAACCCAGTTGATTCTATGATTCTATGATCCTGAAGTCGTGGATGCCTCATCTGTGTGTTCAAGGACAGGTTGGATGGAGCTTTGAGCAATGTGGCCCAGTGGAAGGTGTCCCTGCCCATGGCAGTGGAGTTGGAACTGTATGATCCCTAAGGTCCCTTCCGACCCAAACCAGTCTGTGATTCTAAATAAATGTCAACATTAATTCGTTCCGTGCTCACACACTGCCCGTGTTCAGAGCAGTGGTCCTCAGCGGCCAGTCACTCTGTGTTGTTTTCAGAAGAACTCGAGGAAAGGCATCTGTTCCCTGCTGTAATCCCTTCAGACTCAGGAAGGTTGGCAAAGCCTGAGGGAGGTCAGAGAAAACCGATAGTGTGTGTGGCTGCTGTGAACTCCCAGGTGCTCATATGTGGAACTGTGGGAGAGAGGAGCCTCCCGGCTGGAGTCCATCAGGGTTTACCTGTGCCAGTTCAGTGCCATGTATACCTGGCTTAGCTGTTTTCAGTCTGGCAGATTGGCAAGCCTTTTCCACAGCAGTGTCTGGATTAATTGTAATTTAGCTCCTTGCTTCTGGATCTCACAGCATGAGAGATCACGTCACACGGGAACCTAAGTAACTTCACAGAGTTACCTAATAACTCAGTAGCTCCAAAACTACACTCCTGTGTCTTTGTTCTTTCCCTGGTTCCCTGGAGGGAATAACATGCTGCACAGGGTCCTCACTTTGACCTCACAGCACAGTCTGTGAAAGGAATGAAAAACATTCAGGACTCGAGCTAATTTTAGTGGCTTCACTGAAGTGACTGCACTGCATAACCTGTAGTACCTTTGTACGATGTAATTTGAACCATATCTTGCAGTGAAATATATCCATATTGTATCCCTAAATTGCAGGAATATATCTAGTTATAAATAAGTAATTCGATGCTATGCACATACACGGGAAGATAAAGGCATTTGGGAAGTGAGCCCTCTACTGTATTTTTAAGTACAGTTCAGAAAGTGTGTATTTCTAATATCTACATCTTCTGGCTGCCTCCACAGTATTACTATCATTGTGTTAATAACTTTTTTTTAACCTTACAATCAGATAAATTCAGATTAGAGTGAATGCTATTCAGGTTATGAATTATTGTAATTAGAGTCCTGCTGTCTGTCTGTACTGGAAAATGAGTCTCTTGTCAGTTCCATTAGCTAGTATACTCAAAAGTGTATAATCTTCTCTACAAAGACTGTTTTAAACACAGCAATCCTCCTTATTCCTTGCAAGCAGTCCTCTCAGGTGGTTGCTGGGCTTGTTAGTAACTCTCCTTGATTGCTGTTTTTAAAATGACAAGTGCTTCTCATACTGTTTTGATCTTGCTTGCTACATCAGCTATGTGGCAAGTCTGGCAATCAACAGGTTCTCACAATTCTTTCTAATGAGACAATCTCCAGCACTTCAATTAAGAGGGGGAAAAAATATAGCCAGAGTCTGCAGGTTTATCCAGATGGATGGGGAGCTTGCTTACCTGGTGAGAAACTTGCTGTGTTTTATACTGTAAGCCAGGGGGGAATATTGCAGGCTTATCTTGGGGAAATGCACCTTTCTGCTGAAGAAACTCCAGTTTTCTTACTGTAGTATTTTCTTGCTGTATATTGTATTATTGTCTAAACTGTCCCAAAATGAACAAAGTGAGAAGATCCTTGATGTTAAATTACAGGACAGAATGGAAACTAGACATATTGGCTCCTGTGCTGTTGTAGCCAAAACAGAAATAATTTCAAGAGTGCTGGTTTACCTACTGCTTCTTTTTTAGTACCTGTACCCTTGAGGGTTCATTCTACTTTGTGTGGTTGTGGTTTCTGAGTGTAGTATTTTCTTTGGATTCTTAACTCTGATTTTTGAGCATGAGCACCAGGATGAAACTCCTTTTCAGAAGTTAACCTATGTGAGAGGTTTTTTGGTCTTCCTTTAGAAAAAGCCTCCACTGTCAGCATTGCAGAGGGGCTATCAGCAGGGAGCAGATGGTGTTTTTAATCTACAGAATGCTATGTGTTACTGAGTTAGTGTTAAACAGTTTGCACAGAAGCTTCCTTGGGTTTGTACTGCAGTAAACTCAGACATTCTGGATCTCACACAGTGCATCTTCCTACTCTGAGTGCTTAGTATGAATCTCTTTTCCCTAGTAGATGAGATTGTGCAGCTGGCACGTGCTCCTTGGCCCCAACATTTAGAAACTCTTTTCTCTGTGACCTGGCTGTGTCCCAAATCCTTATTGTGGAAAGATTAGTGCACACTGCCCTTTTCATTTCGCTGTCCTTCATCCCCTGTTTCCAAGGGAAGTATATTTTAAGTGCTGGGGCAGCAGGGAGCAACCGTACCGTGCACAGCCCTGGTCTGCACAGTCCAGGGACCAAAACTGTTGAATTGATACTGATGGGTGCAAATTCCACAAAGACAATGCCTTCATCATCCTGTGTTCCCTTAAAAAAGGTTTGCATTCCTAACCTCCCTCTATTTTCTGGAGCAAAAAAATCAGTTCCAGGATTCTAAATATCCCATCCATTAGCAGTTTGAAACAAACAAACACAAAAAACCCACACACATAAAAAACCCTCGAAACACAAACCAAAAAACACACAAACCTAATACACTACAGAAAAAAAAGCTCACAGCTCAAAGTATTCTTTTATGAGAAATCAACCAAAACAAGAGAACTTTAATGTATCACATGACTCACCTATTGGTTTTTCAAATACCTTACCTCACCTGTCTTGCTTTGGGTAATATAGTATCAGTTAAATTTTTGTACTCTTTAAATTTCAAGATTTAGGCATTTAGAGTATAACCAAAAAAATGAGTTTCCTTTTATAATGCAGAATATGCCCTAGGGAAGGCACAGCTATGCATAATGTGACACCAAGTTGTGTGGGAGTGTTGATCTGCTGAAGGGTAAGAAGGCTTTGCAGGGGGATCTGGACAGGCTGGATTGAAGGGCTGTGACCAACAGGATGAGGTTCAACAAGGCCAAGTGCCGGGTCCTGCACTTCAGCCACAACGACCCCATGCAGGGCTACAGGCTGGGCACAGAGTGGTTGGAAAGTAGCCCAGTGGAAAAGGACCTGGGGGTGCTGGTCCACAGCTGGCTGGGCATGAACCAGTGTGTGTGCCCAGGTGGCCAAGAAGGTCAATGGCATCCTGGTCTGTATCAGAAATAATGGGGCCAGAAAGAACTAGGGCAGTGATTGTCCCCCTGTAGTCAGCACTGGTGAAGGCCACACCTTGAGTGCTGTGTTTAGTTTTGGGCCACTCATTACAACAAAGACATTGAGGTACTGGAGTAAGTCCAGAGAAAGGCAATGGAGCTGGGGGAGGGTCTAGAGCACAAGTCCTATGAGAAGTGGTCGAAGGAGATGGCGTTGTTCAGCCTGGAGAAGAGGAGGATGCTCAGGGGAGACCTCATCACTCTACAACTACGTGAAAGGAGGTTCTAGCCAGGTGGGTGTTGACCTCTTCTCCCGGGTAACTAGGGATAAGAGGAGAGGACATAGCCTCAAGCTGCACCAGGGGAGGTTCAGGTTGGACATCAGGAGGAATTCCTTCACAGAAAGGGTTGTATAACGTTGAAATGGTCTGCCCAGGGAGGTGGTGGTGTCATCATCCCTGGGAGTGTTCAGGAGACAACTGGACATTGAACTCAGTGTCATGGTCTAGTTGACCAGGTGATAGTTGGTCAAAGGTTGGATGATCTCAGATCTTTTCCAACCTACTTCATTCTATGATATCTGTAGAGTAACCAAATAGTACCTTGCCTTTTTGGGGTGTGCTTGGTGTTCCCTTTGGTTGGGGGTGGCCAATTAAAGGCCTTGTATAACGATTCTTGCTTTTATCAGCCTGTAGTGTTTTCTTCACTCTTTAGTTAGAAAGTGTCACGTCTTTGTTCTGTAAGTTGTTAGCATGGCAAGTCTTGCCTGAGGACCATTCCCAGGAGAACCTGAAACAATCCTTCCAGAGTCTGGCATCTGTTTGACAGGGATCTGGCAGCATTTGCTTCACTATGGTTTCCCACTGACTGGGAGGGACAAAATTAATGAGGTGAATACTAATTATATGTAACTGTGAGCAAACTGGCCATCTTTGCTGTGTAGCTGTTTACTTTGAGTCTTCGGAATATGCAGCACCAGGCTGAGAGATGGGGCACAACCTGTGTTCACAGAGCTTTTTTTTAGTTTTGTTTGCAAAGTTAGTGCTCTCTACTTTGGAGAACATACACCTTATTAAGAAAATTAAATAATATTCCCAAACACTGGAAATTGTTTTCTTCTGTGGAGCAGCATAACAACATTTCAGTAGCACTGTGCAGTTTAAAAGAAGAAATAAGAGTATTCTCTTTGTTACTAGAAATACTTGAACACTGCCCTAAGTTATGTTCCACTGTTTGGTTTATTAAACTGTTTTTGCATGTTGCACTAGATTACTCACTTCAGGTGAGTGCATTTTTCCCCTGAAGAGTTATAAAGAGAACTCGTAAGTTGTAGTGCTGTGTCAGAGCTCCTGAAGCCAAAACTGACTTGGATGTAACTAAGAAGAGGTGCTAATCCCTTTCTTTATTACTAATTTGGTTTATATTTTCTAAGGCATTTGACTAAAGCTGAGGAGGCATGCATAGTATTGTCACTGTATTAAATTTATAGCAACAACAAGTTTCACTTCACAAATGCAATTATCTATACTTGTACCCTAAGTTCTGGTTAGATCTCCTAAAACTAATTGATGGCACTGGCAAAAGGAATTATTTTATTCAGTTTCACTGAAAGAGTACTTTTTCCCTTACAATACAACAATCTCCCCAGGATGTAAAGCATCATTAACAGTTTACCTGAATACATGTACACGTACAGTTACTAATGGAGAGGAGAGGATCTTATTGCCCTGGACTCAGACCCTAAGTCATTGCTGCTAATGACAAATGTTTTCTGACTTTCTCTTTCTAAAACTCTGGTGTACATCTTGTTTTTTCCACTGCACACAGTGCAAACCAACAACTCTTTGACTTCCTTTTTGGCAGCATTACAGGCGCCAGAGGCGCCTGCGTAAGCTGACCAAGGACAGAGGTTTCACTGTTCCCCACTACAATAGAAATGTATCCTCATCTCCTCTAACTCAGGAAGGCATTGTACATATGTCTGAGATGAGTTTGCTATTTGAACTGTACTGTTTCCTCCTTTGGCTAGTTATTGCCACAAAGAAAAAGGCAAAAAGGAACACAAATGGCTCAATCCTTTTCCCCTGCAATGCTAACTTGCAGGACCCTTTGCATCAAACCTTCATGGTTTTGTTTCTCTGCAGAAATAACAGACTCTGGGGTAGGTTGTTTTTATGTAATGTTGCATTACACCCAAATTCTCTGCAACTCTTGTTACTCTTTCAGAGTAACCTCAAAAGGCCTTGTGCACTTCCTTGTGCAAATTCACAATTAGAGACCTCTGTCAAATGCAGAATTTGAGTATTTCTTAGTTTGTGCCTTTTCCAACCAAATAAAATGTCACAAAATGAGCAACATTGGCTTACATTGTTCTAACTCCTGTCTGTGTCCTTAGTTTTTGTGCATGTTTTGGTTTTGCCTTAGGTCCTGAGTGAGAATGGGACCTCATCAGATGACAAAACCTGTGAGCACACAGTTGGGATAAAAAAAAATGCAGTCTCTTCAGAAAGTCTACAAAAGGCAAGCCTCAGAAAGTGACATTTTCTCTTTACCCCTGAAGAGGCCTGCCTTCATAAAGGTACATATAACTGTATAGTCTACATATAGGTACATCCCATCCTTTGCAGGATTGAGCATGAGTGCAAATGTTCTTGTTTCCACTCTGACACCACAAAAACCCATTTTTAAATAGATTGAGGAACTGGACCCTTTGCAGCTCTAGGCTGTGAATGCCAACATATATGACATAACACTTTCCTGTTAACAATATGGTCCTCCTTGTAATCACTGGTTATAGGTTTGCCACCAGATTTTGTGGAAGGATATTTAGCAAGGTTCCATAAAACTTTTACTGGTAACTTAATAAGATGAAAAACTGTTTGGTCTGTCTATAAGTTAGGCCCAAACATTTTAGGGTTTGTATCTGCTTTTAAAAGGACGGGTTTACATGAGAAATGTGGTCATTACTGTTGGCTTTCTGTAGAGCATTTGAAAAAAAGAGTAACATCATTTCTAGATACTTTACAAAGAGGAAAGAGTGCCTTGATTTACTTATTCAGCGTTGATCAGAAGTACAATAAAGATTTTTTTTTGCAGCTATTGGACATCATCTTACTGTTTTGTTTTACTTCTGTTTAATTTCCTCTGTGCTTTTGTGTGGGCAGGTCATGTTTTGAGGGAACTTTGTCTAGTACTATGAGTTTCTTTAATTAAAAGGTGAAAACATTTGCACAAATGCTGTTAGCAAATGCTTTCCTTGATTTCATGCACTGTTGATACTGCTATGAAAATACTTATCGAGGAGTTTCTGCCTTGCTACCATTTTGTCTTTGTCTTGATTTACATGGAAGTGTTTTATTTTTAATACCTGTATACTTAACAAATAGAGAAACATCGCTATTTTGAAAGAGCAATGGCTATTAAATATTCATGCATTGCACTCGGTTAATCAGGCTCAGTAACCCCCGTTGCTCTGACACAATGGCTTTTCACTGTACTAAAGAAACTTTGATATGAAGGCTTTATTCTGATTATGCTTCAGATTGTACATATGTAGCAAGTTGTTCTACTTGTCTGTTTAGTATCTTTTCCAGTATGTTTTAAGAAACAGAGGGGAAACCTTTTGCAATAACAAATGTGTTCAAGTTGCATGTAAATCATTATCATTCTCAGACAAAGTCCACTTATGATCTGCATACTGCAAGCCTAGTTCCTTTATTCCATGCTTGAACTTGCTGTTTTCTGTCCTAGGGAATATTTTTGTCTCTCTCACTGTGTAGATTTTTAGTTTCCCTGCTCTTCTGGGATTGAGGTTCTTCACCAGCCTTACAGCTGTAAGGCCCACCCCACTCTGCTTGTTAGCTTCAATGCCCTAGAGTTACTGTAATTAGCCCTTAACTTCAGCTGGGAGAGATAAGGAAGACTGTTTCCTAAGTGTATCATAGTCTCTTCCTATTACAGGTTAGGAATTTTCTCATACCTTTCTAACCTCCAGGTGTTGCCATCTGGCAGAAGAAATGGACCCCAGTTATCATGTTCACCATGGAACTTACTGTATTTACCCTCTGTGCCTTCAAGCTATAAGCCTGCCTGAAAATGTCACTTGTTTTCAGTTATTCTGCTTTCTGAGGGACTGTCCCCACCTCCTCACTACTAGGGAAAAACCTGTAATACTGGTAGAAGTTCTTCAATAAAGAGGCCTTGTTTATGGTCCTCTGTGTTGTGGACATGAGCTTTCTCTGACCTGTGTTACTGCAATCAAGAGTCTGATAAATCTGGTACATCTGAAGTGCTCAGTTTCTGAGGTGCAGTAGAGTCCTATTTGCCCTGTTGCTGAGCAGCAGCAGTGTTTTACAGCACTGACATCTTTCAGGGGCTGACTGAGGAACCCACTGTCAGTAGGGGCTTGAATGAGAGGGTTTTTAACCTCGTGCCTCTGTTTTCTCATGGGTATTACCATTTTCCAAGCTGCAAGGGTGCTGAGGTTCGAGCAGCAAAGGAGGCTGGTGGGTGTTTGGCCTTCTAAAGGAAGTGACTTGGCTTCTTCTGAAAGACTAAGCGAGCCATATGACAAAACCACTCATCTGTGAGACAGGGCAGATTCAAACATATCCAGTATTATGGAGTCATCCCTAACTCAGATGGAGTTTTGTAACTCGGTTCTGGATGTTTTGCAAGGACAAGACAATCTTGCCACTGAATGCTGCCCCTCATTTGTTCTTGAGGTGTTTCCAGTTATGCAGCGAGTCACAAAACAGTGTCACTCTCATAGGATACCTTTTCCCTACTCTTCTGTACCCTGGGTGAGATTCACAGTCAGGAGAACCCTTCATTATTGCACAGCTTGGACCAAGGTCTGCCAAATTGTCTTCTTGTGGATAGTTCAGGTCAACCACATCTTGATGTCATTAGGCTATATATGCTGTATAAATGAAGTCATTCAAATATCCAACTCAGCACCATCACACTAGTATTGAATTGCTAGAAAATTGTGTTCTAAAAATAAAATCAACTCAATGTTTTGGTTGTTTTGGTGTGTTTTTTTTTGTTTTTTTTTTTTTTTTTTTTTTTTTTTTTTTTTTTTTTTTTTTTTTTTTTTTTTTTTTTTTTTTT
>JAWWES010000133.1:10762337-10809855 GCA_035583135.1 Lophotriccus pileatus | reverse complement strand
TGTTTTGGTTTTTTTGGTTTTTTTTTTTTTTTTTTTTTTTTTTTTTTTTTTTTTTTTTTTTGTTTTTTTTTTGTTTTTTTTTTGTTATATAGGAGGTAGTTACAGCATGCACAATAACATTCTTTGTGCTAAAAAAAAAAAAAGTGGGTGAGGAGGGAATAGGACTCATATTATTCATAAAGAAGCCCTCCTAGCTCGTGTAAATTAGCACAGCTCTTTGTCAGCCACGCTGATGTGATCAAATTGATACCCTGGCCACACTTTTCTAAATAATTTATTACCAGTTCATATTAACTTACTTCATTTTTCCACTATGTAGAACTGTCCTGCTTCCCCTTTCAAGTAATTTTTATTCCGTAAGTTGGGGAGGAGGGTGGGAAAAGGAAGGCAGTCTTTGTAGTTTCTTTTAAAACAATTAAATGCTTAATGGTGAGAATTTAAATTATCAGCTTATTTCCATTACTAATTAATTTGCAACACTTCTTGTGAGCTCTCACTAGAGTATGTCAAAGAGATTATTGTTCTGTATTCAGGAGGAAACTCCAGCATTATCTGTATTTTATTTGATAGTAGTAACTACTGAGTTAACCTTTCTGTAACACTGTTCCTCTAAAAAGTGAAAGGCTCTGTGTGCTCAACTGATGAATGTATATTACTGTATGTCAATATGTGAAAACTGTGGTACCCTGCATACCCCCAAAATCTCAATTCTTAACAAATCACAAGGCTTATTCAACCACACAACTAAAAAAAGCTTATGTGAAGGCATTTGCTCATAATACATTGTACCCAGTAATCAAGATCTACTAATTTGTCTGCTCACACAGTGCTATTGTTAAGCCCATGGATTCTGCATTGTAGCAGTAGAGTACTGCAGTTTCTTACCTGAATCATCTGCCAAAGAAATGTTGGTGAAGGTACCATCCTCCTCATCCAAAGGTAACTCCATTTTGCTGCCTTTTTCCCAAGTTTTTGAGCTGTGTGCTAAGCATGGCATTTGTCAGCCATTTCTGAGAACACACGTGACTTCTCTGGTTCAATCTTTAATGAGTCCAACACACAGGTGTTGCTGTGTGCTGTTGGCAGCTGCACACGTCTTACTCCATGTGGCGTCTCCTGTGAACCTTGAGCTCTTTCCCGGAAATTGTTAAGCTGGAAGGTGTCTGAGTTCTAACTGCTTCGTCATACTGTGCTCAGCAAACACTGTTATTACAGGTTCTTTCTGTAAAAGAACTGTGTATCCACCCTGGCTGGCTTTTTGTTGTTGCCGTTCTTTTTTCGCTAGGGCTGCGTGTGGAGTTTCGTTGGAGGGGTTTTTGATAGAGAAAAGAGGGGAACCAAGTTAGTGTTCAAAAAATGTTGCTTGCAGTCCAAGAAAATGCAATGAACAGATTTGAGAGCAACAAATTTGGAATATAATCTTCAAATACTTAGGGATGTGAGTGGTTGTATTTACATGAACACTTGCATCAAAACCAATTAGGTAAGGTGAGCAAGTGAAGTTATATAAGTGAGCATCTGATGTTCCATCATAGCAGACAGAAAATAGACTGAAATTTTCACCTTCAGGCTGGTTCATGATGATCTCCAAGAGGCTCCAGGAAGGACCATTCTCCCTGGCCCTGGTGCAGAGCACATTTTTTACATCCTGCTCTGACTGGCCCAAGGGCTACTGCATGAACAGTTCAAGATCTGTTCAAAAACTTGTTGCTCACAAGGCAGAGAGGTTTACAATCTGACTGTACTCTGGGATGTGCATCCTTCAAAAACCCACAGTGCCTGGGAAAGCCTGTGTTTCTTTCTTGCTGGTCAGTGGAGACATGCTGCTATTTTGTTAACCACATCCATTGGGGTCTGGCAGCATCAGTCTTGCCACTTCATTCCTAGGAACTGAATTTCCTGGGCAGGTCCCTTGACCTTACTTTGTGTAACCCCAGGTCCTTTTCCTCTGGGCAGCTTTCCCACTGTGCTTCCACCCAGCCTGTAGCACTACACGGCATTGCTGTGGCCAAAGACCCAGCACTTGGCCTTGTTGAACCTCATACAAATGCCCTCAGCCCATCAATCCAGCCTGTCCAGATCTCCCTGCCCTCCAGCAGATCAACACTCCCGTCCAGCTTGGTGTTGTCTGTGAACTTTCTGAGGGTGCACTAAATCCCCTCATCCAGATCATCAATAAAGATATTAAACAGGACTGGGCTCAATACCGAGCCCAAAGGAGCACCACTAGTGAATGGCCACCAACTGGATGTGGCACAATTCACCACCCCTCTAAAGACTCTATGCTTTGGAATTGGTGCAGGAATTATAATGGAATGCCGCTATTTAGGTTTTTTTCTTCCGATCTTTTAACTGTATGGCTTTATTTTAGATTTGCTGCTGGTGTCAGTGATGTTGCTGACAGCTGCCCTCAGAGAAAACTGAAAAACAAGTACATCTTGCATTTTCAGAACTGTGTTGAGTTACTAATTTTTGCTTCATATTGATCAGAAGCAGGTCAAAACTTACCTTACTGCTTTTGAGGTGTCCTGAGCAGGGCCAGGAGTTGGACTTGATGATCCTGATGAGTCCCTTTCAACTCAGTATATTCTATGATTCCATGATTCTTGAGTAGTTTGTGTGAAGAGACCTACTGGAATAATTCCAGATCCTTGAGTATCACAAAGGGGTTCTGGATCAGTTGTTTTGTTTTTGGTTTTTTTTTCTTTTTTTTTTCAGAGATGCAGCAGCATGCTTTAAAGCTCTTATGATGATGAAAACATTTTGATCTTTTGTCTTTGTATGTGTTCTATTGTTTTCAGGCATGTTAAGCATAGTAGAATCATTTAAGCAACTCAGGTTGGAAGGGTGGATTCTAAAAACATATGCAATTATATAATCTGTAAATCTGTTACCTCTGAATTTTGTAAAATCATATGCCTGTGGAACCTCAGGGTTGCATCTTGTCTGAACTGTGTAGCCCTCATCTAAAAGGTTTAAATAATTTCTTGAGCCTGTGTCAATATGCTTCTACTGTATTGGCTGTACGGGTATCCTCTGGTAGATACAATTTCCACGTAAATTATTAGCTGGTTTTAGACAGCCTGTCACAGTAGCCTAGTGAATATGGATATTGTGCAGTGGTTATTCATGTTTAGATGAAAGGGCATTAGCAAAAGTGTTGCAGAGTAAAAGCTGTATTTTAGTAAGAGCCAGTAAGAAAGACTCCTCAGGCTGAAGGAGAAGATGATTCAGGGAGGAGTTTGGCTGCCTCCTGTGAGAGATACCAATCCCTGCAATTTATGGAGTCAGGCTCTGGGTTTTGTGCCAAGTGCATTCCGCTCCATATGGCACCAAGGAGCAGGTTACCTGAGGAGTTATTCGTCCTGCCTTAGAGAGTTAAGACTCCAAGGTCCGAAAATAAGGCTGATCTGCAAGTGTTTCAGAGCTCATTGAAGCTCCCTTTGGAAGAAGGGCCTTTGGACACATTGCTTGTTGACTTCATTTCCTCAATCAATGCCTCTACCTCTGAAGAAGAAGGGAGCAGAAGGTACAGATCCATGTGTTTGGCTGCATGTATCTAGCTGTGTTCACATGTATGAAAACAAAGACCAAATGTGGAACTCGGGAGCTGCACTGTTTTACAGAAGCCCTTTGCTTTCCATGAGGGCCAGGGAATCAGGTTTGTGGGAGATCTGTACAGCTTGCTCGTGGAAGTGGAGACTCATTTACCAGCAGAGAGAGTGATGGGGTTCAAAAGGAGTCTACAGGTGTGATCTTATTTCTTTCTTGCCCAAAAGATTCTTTATGTTTAAACATACAGCTACATACAGGGTTTTGTAATTTTAAAGGCACTGGTAGAATTATACCCACAGTTTGCTTGTTTTTATGAGTGCTATGGTAAGAAACATTTCCTTTGGTGATAGCCTGATATTTCATTAGTGAAATGATATCTTTGGACAGGAGGTGCCATGTTAATGTAAAGTAGAAGTACCCATTTCTTGCTGTCACCATGTTTGTTTTATAAGGGAGAACACAAAGGAGTGGTAGCAGACAGGAACTCTGACCGGCTTCAAAGGAAGCTACATAATAGAACAGGGAGTTTAGTTATGTCCATGTGTGAATTATTTTCACTGGAGCAATGGGCATTAATGTAAAAGTTAATTTGGTTGTAAAATATCAGTTCATCTTTCTGAGGACTTCATTACCAAGTAGAACAGGGGTTGTGGAGTGCTGAGCAGCTGTCTGGCTGCCTGTTAAAATAGGTGGCAAGAATTGTCAGAGGAGGCTGAGGGTAGGGGAAGTATGGGGACAGCATCTTCTACAGTTGCTCCTGAGCCATTTGTTTGACTTTATAGCAATAATGTCAGTTGATCTAGCCGTGTGCTGGCCGAGTCTTGGTGAGTGCTGATAACAAGCGCATCACTGTCTGGATTTGATGGTCATGAAAGCAGTAGATAAATGCCCAAGAATGTCTTCATGCTTGCTACTGAAATGATTCTTCAAACTCTGGATTTTGTAGTTGGTCTGTGTCAAGGACACACTTGTAGGAGTTTTTAGGACCTTAGATTTAAAACACCATAGCTAAACCTGCCTGTTAGTAGGTTCAGATTTTTATTACTGTAAGTACCGTGTAACTCTTTTCTGATTAAAGTGATTTAATAATGAAAAGGAAGTTGGCTCAGAGTTAAATATGAATTTATGGAGTACTTTAGCTAACCCACTGCATGTGCTAGAACTCCTATAACACTGTAACAGTGCTTATAGGATGGTTGAGGCAGACTTCAATGCCACTCTTTTTTTTAGGGTTCAGCCTTGCACTTACAAACTGATCTACAACACCAAAATTTTCGGCAACCATGTTTACCTACTTCCCTTGTTTCCTATTAGTCCTAATTTGTTATCTCTGGAAGTCCACAGCTGCTGGGCCTTCTGGAAACACTTGTCAGTGTCTCTATTTCAAATATTTTTCTAACTTGGAAATGCAAGAGGGATGTGTGGGATCAGAGGTAGCAGTTTAGTCACCTGAGAGACATTTTTGCTGTCTGCACCACTTGGCAAAACCTCATTGACTCCTTGTTCCAAAGGTGTAATTGTGTAGCGGTGCACTAAAAGATTCTGAACTGAGAAAAATATGCTTTGCATTCTTAGGAGATGTTGCACCCTTCTGCTTTTAGTCAACACATTTAAAAACAAATGCAAAAACATTCCTTTTGATTTTATTTTTTTTTTTTCAAGTAAGACAATAAGCTCTGAGTAAAGAAAGGCATTTGGATTTATTTTTCTTACACAAAACGTTCTAAAGATGCATCCAATGTATCAGTTTCCCACTGTATCTAAACCACAGCATTTTAAAACCATGTGCCTTGTTAGGAAATGACAGCTGCCAGTGTACTTCTGTTTTAATGAACTTTGGTAGAAAGGAACTGTGGAATGTGTTTAGTGCATGCTAATAAAGCAGTAGTGGTGCTGGTGAATTCACAGGACGTTCAGTGATGGGCTGACACTGTAGGACAGTAACCTGCTCACAGAACAACAGTTTACTAAGACGGTGACAGGAGTGTATTGAATGTGCTATACACAGATTTAACCTGTAAACTGAGGTATATTTATACTTGCCAGTAAGTCTCCTAAGTGTGTATTTCCTTCCCCTGCTTCCCTTTTCTCTCACCAGTTACTGGTTTAAGGTATTTACAAGCCATGTTGTGGCTGACATAGTCTTCCACATTTTGAGATAGACTTTGAGATGAATGAGCATCATTGTTTGCAAATGCTGCTTCTGAAGCTGCATCCAAAGTCAGCCACCTGGAAACCATCTACAACAACTACCCACTTGTACTTATATCTACTGATTTACTACATTTAATTTTCATGAATGCATACGTGTTTTTCTTTTCTGCATGAGTAATTTTTTTTTTTAAATTTGGATCTGCTATCTCAAAATGAGAGACTTATTCATAACATCTCGTAGGTATGCCTTAACATAAACCCACTTTCCTTCACACTTGTCCATTCTACTCTCAGATTTCCTGCCATGTATCTGTCTAGACTTGGAGAACATTTGTATGCTAAATTAAAAAAAAAAATTTTAAAATTCTCCTGCTTCAAATACTCCTTAAAGTTTAATTTCATTACAATTCCTGTAAAACCAGACAGTGACCTGGTGATGGGTGAGCCTATCTGTATTTTACTAGTGTGTGCTCTTGCATTTTCTGCTACTTTCTCTTTCATCTGATACATCATAATTTTGAACTAGGTGAATCAGCATGTGCAGCCTGCAGCAAAACAGGACTCTTCCCCAGACTTTGGAATGATCAATCTGCTTTTCTCTTTGAATGAAAAGAGTCTGCTTAAGTCCATTGATCTATAATTCTAGACATGGCAGTAATTCAGGAACAGCTTTGGCTCGGATAATTTCTACATCTCTAGTAATATTTCACAGTCTTCATTAAAGATACTAGGAAACTATTGGTTAGCTCACCAGGGAGTACCAGTGAAGAAACTGATGAGACACTGGTTTTCCTTTCATCACTCTCTAGTCATACTAAATATTTCCACCACATCTTTGTAATACAGTCATGCAGAAAGTTCAGCAGTGCACAACCCGTCCCAGGGTATGTGTTCCTTCTGCTTCTGATACTGTTCTCTCATGTCTGGCCATTAGCATTCTTTTAAAGTGAGTGTGACCTGTCGGAACACAGGAACCTTTCCTTCTTCTTGGGCCTTCCTAGAGCCCTTCAGATCTGGAACCAGATAGCCTGTTTTTTTTTCTTCTCTAACACACTGCAGATAAATGAAAAAATATTTCAGACTTTAAATGTGTTGTCATTAAAATTGTCGTTGTTAAATGTTTGGGGGAGGTTTAATCCAGAGGAAGTTTGTTGATTAACCAACAATTAAATAGATATAATACTAATAGATTTCCTTCGTAAGAGGACTGCAAAACAGTGTGGATCTCAGTCCAGCCACAGAAACTTCCTCCATGACAATTCAGGTGCTGAGATCACTCGTTTGAGTACTTAAGCAGAGCGTTTTAAGCACAGATTTCAGAACTTGCTGCAGGAGCAGAGTAAGTTGCCTTTCCTGAGTCCCATGCTACAGCAGCAAGGCAGTCCCTGGTACAGAGTTCAACAGTGTGTCAGCCCACCAGCTGCTCTGAATCTTCTCCCTGAACCTTACCATTTAACAGGGGGAAAAAAATAGGGGAGAAATTTTAAAATATTTTGCATTTTAAACCTTTTTTTTTTTTTTTTTTTTTTTTTTAAAATCAAATGTGATCTCTCCACAGCCTGAATTCTGCCTACCTTGGGCTTGATTAGCTTCATTGCAGATATCCTGACTGGGCTACTACTTTAATAAATATTATATAAATATTATTGTCATTTGCATACAGATGCCCCAGCTGAAGATCTCTAGATTCCCGTTGCCACACACCTGGTTTCTAGAGGAATCCCAATGGAATATAATCACATGGCACATTTGCTCAGTCATTTGTTTCTTGCTTATTCTTGGATATTGTCTATTTGAGCTGCAGATTTTCTTTAATACAGGTCTCCTAGAAGGTTATTGCTGATGGCATCTATGGCCAAACCTAGTCTGGAGAGATGAATTATTTAGGGTGACTAATGCCTTTAATGGACTTGATGATCAATAGTGCTTGTAACAATACAATAGCAGGAAAATTTCAGTTGAGAGAGAGCCCATGTATGGAAACAAAAAAACAACCCAATTTCTGAAGAAGGAAAGGATCTTTGCACATATTTTTTCCCTTATAAAATGGACTATTTCCCAGTGACTTTAATAGAATAGTGCATAGATCTTAGTTTTATCATGAGTCTTATATTAGCTGGTGTTTCCTTAAAAAAAAAATCTGAAATTCTGTGAGAATGTTCATATTTTTATCTTCTTTTTTATTATTATTTTTGTTATTTATTTTACTTGTGATAAGGAATGTTTAAAAGAATGATACCTGTGAACTCTGGCAGCAGCTGAACACAGATGTGAAGTATTTGAACGTATCAAGGAGAAATTCTGTTCCTTTAAATCTAATTCTGTGAGTCACAGCACTTAAATGGTGAACACTTGGTTTGTTCCCATGTTTCAGTTTAAAAACTGTTTTATCAAGGGCAGGGGGTTTTTATTTAGAAGTTTGAATTTTTTTTTCTTTTTTTAGGCTGTGGAAGTGGTTACAGGGTATTATCTCTTATGTTTGTGTTTGAGTGGCTTCCCTTGCCAGCTTTCCTGGGTGGGAATTGCGTCATACTGGAGAAAAGGTTTTCAGTTTTGATTTGGGAAAGCTGAAAGTAGAAGGGGAAAAGAGAAAAAACAGTAAGAGTGTAATGAACAAACTCAATTTCCAAGCCAAGTAAACTATTTAAGAAGGAAAGAATGAAGCTTTGACAGTAATGCCAAACCAAGAGGTTCAAAAATACTACTCTGTAAATGGTTCAACCTCAAAAAATAATAAATACTGGGATTGTTTTATCAGCCTTTGTTTCTTTAGCCGTGAGCATTCATGCTTCTACCATCTCTTTGGGCTCAAGCAAATATTTTTTTTTTATAGGGCATTAAAGCTAAGATGTTGTGAAAGTATCAGTTCAAGGTACAGGAGGAGACACACCATCATGTTAACACAATGCAGGATAGAACTGCAAGAATTGTAATGATACCTCATGCAGTGAGATTCAGCTGCAAGGCCCAAGCAACAGTAACAGTATGTGAATATCTGTTACCAAAAAAATTCACCAAAAGCCAAGAAAAGGAAAAGCCGCTCTCAGAAATTGCAAGTCCAATGATGGAATTATCTGGCACGGGCCAGATACTTACCCAAATATCTGAGCATCTCCAGTTTGATGTGTCTGAAAGAAGCATATTTCTGCAGACTAAAGCAAAGCTGTGACATGTCTTTTTCTCCCCTCCCAGCCTCATCCTGCTTTCTTCCTCAGTATCCCAACTTCATGCTTCTGCCTTAGCCCTGCTCCATCCCTCTTTCTGTGAGCCTTTAGCTTTTCTTGCCTTCTCAGCCCCCTTTACTTGGCCATATTTCTGTCATAAGTCACTGGATACAAGTCCCTTCCTCTGTTCTGGCAGGCCCAGTACAGTAGCCTGTGTCCCACAGGGGCAAATTAGTATTATTTGATGGGCTGTATCTCACCCCTGTGCTGTGGTTCACAGCTTCTTAGTCTTTGATCATAAATGTAAGGCAAGAGTACCTTATCTGGGGAGAGAAATGGGTGGGAATTCTGGCCTTATTTTTAGGAAAGTTATGCTGAACAACCTAACATGATATGATACCTTCACGGTGGAAAACTAAAAATTTCTTTATAATTTATGTTATCATGGGGTTTGTCCTTCGGGAATGAAATGCTGTAACTTTAGAGGTGTTCCAGTGGAGCAGTTTCAGGCAGAAAGTGAAGATTAAGTCTGCTTGTAAAAGAAATGAATGGATAAAGAGCTTTCCTAAACTCCATGGATTCTGAATCTGCATGTACAAGAAATTAATGGTTTAAGAGCTTTTCTAGGCTCCATGTGTTAAAAAAAAAAAAAAAAAAGGCTTGTTAGTTCTCTACATCTACAGCTAGTGTATGAAGAGCCGGATCTTAAGGTACCTAGTCAGGCTTTCCTTTGGCAGACTCTGAGGAGGAATTATGGTTAGGAAACAAACAAACAAACCCTCTCAGGATGTGTCTCTTTACAATACTTTTCTCATTAACCAGATCAAACTGTCAGAGGATGTATTTACCTTACAAAGGGAAAAGGAAACATCGTTTTTCTAATGATCTTTTTCACAGAAGGTCCCCTTCGTCTTTGGCTTTCCCAGTAGACCTCAGTCCCTTTCCTTGTATTACTTCCCAGTGGACCAGTAGTTCCACACTCCAGCAGTGTTGTGAATCAACAGCCAGGCTTCAGTGATGAGTTTGACATTCATTAATGCTAATTATTCATGCTCTGTGTGTTGTATGCTTTGCATGCGTATGGACCCCAGATCGCTTCCACTATTTTGTTTGATTATCTGAGAGTGCTACCTACATGTTTTCTAAAATCCATTGCTTTGTATGCAAAATATCCTCTCCAGTGAAAGTAGGGAAGACATTGCCAAGCCATTTTGTAATGTCCCTGAATAAATGTCTGGAAGTGTGCTCCTTGTCATTCAGACTGGGACTGCTGCAAAACCTGTTACATTTAATAAATATTCCCGTCTCCAAGTCCACGGCAAACATGGCATGAGATGTGTGGGGTTTCAGGGTGATATCTTTTAGACAGAATTTTAAATCATGGTTCTTTTGGCTAAATTCCAAGATGGACCTTACACTGGGATAAGCTCAAGGATGCAATATCAGACTTGACTCTGCCAGAAGAGATCTTTCTGCTGTTCTCTAAACTGAAGAGCACTGATGTCTGATCCAATGGAGGGCAGCATTTTCTTCTTTTTTAAAAGGAAGAGTTTCTTTCAGTTTGTCTGAAAAAGAAGTCTAATTGAGAGACTTTTCAACCTTTTTTTTTTTAATTTAAGTTGCTGTGACAGTTGTTGCTTGGGTTAGTAGACAGTATGGTCAGCTCCAAATTACCAGCAGCTGATGGAGAAATGCATTTCACTAAATCATTGCCTTGATATAGTGTCATTGATTTTAAATTATGGATGAAGCAATGAGTATTCTCATATGCTCACAGAGCAGTTCACAAAGGTGAGTTAAGCTAACACATGGTAGTGGTGGCATCCTAGGAGTGCATCTGTCATCAGTTACTACAGACTAGCTTGGAAAGTCCAAGGGTAGTTCACTTGCATTTCATTCAGCTAAATATACCTAATATTTATGTAAAGTTTCTTTAAGTTTATTGATTTTTTTTTGTGGTTTTGTTTGTTTGTTTGTTTGTTTGTTTTTTATTCCTGAGTAGGCTAGAAGGTGGAACGGAACAAATCTGTAAAGACTGTTTTTGTGGGGATGTTTGCTTTACTGTAGGAAAGCCCGAGTAATAAAACTCAGCAATGAATTCTAACACACACAGACCAAGGAAGTCAGACCTCAGCATTTCTAGTTCTACTTTTTGTTTTTGTTCGCCCCTAATTTTAGCATTTTCATGCTGAGAATGTAATATCCACAGCACACATCCCTAATTTAAATCAGTTTTGGGTGATGAGGCTCAAGTAAGTGATGCAGTTATCATCTGTGCACACAGATTTGAGAAGTTATGCCTTGGGATAGATGAATAAATATTGAGAATTCAGGGTCTTCTGGTAGCTAAGCAATGAGCAAGCAAGAAGTTATTACTCTAGTGATGGTAGGACGTCATCATTTACTTGCTGTATTGAACTGGTGTTGCTGAGTCACAGGAGAAGCATGGATTAATCAGAGGAGGTAATTTAGTAGAAATGCACACACTTTCTCTTTCTTCTTAGTCTGTATATTGTGGCAAGGTATCCAACAGTTCATTGTCTCTATATCCATACTCACCGTGAGACTGTCACAGTTGCAACATAAATCATCACTGTTTGATTATATCAGATCACTATGTACAGGACTCCACTGTGGTGTATCTGCATCTCTGCAGATGGGCAGGGGAGATGCAATACTCAAATACTTGATCTCATAGTAAAAGTTACCTCTGGATTTAATCTAGAGTGCAACAATTTGTGAAGTTCTTGCTTACAGCCGTGCCAACAGCCCTGCAAAGATGCTCATTCTTAACTTTGTAACTTTGAAATACTTCTGATTTCTGAAAAATATATATTTTTAAATAGCATTTTGCTAGAAATGCTACATAGAAATATTACAATTCCCGTTAGAAATGGGAAAGCGTGCCAGCATAATTTACTGAAATGTAGTCCTCCTTAACAAACATGACTCGAGCTGACTGACAGCTCCTCAGGCCCTGCCCTGCAGTGTTTTCTCAAGGAAACTGTGAAACCTCTTTAGTTTCACTGTTGTTTACATTTATGTTGTGTGCCTTTATCCTGAGTTGCAGATGGAGATTTCACTGCATTCAATGCTGTACAAGTAGAGAACAAAAAGAGGCTGCAATTAAGGGAAACTAAAAAAGAGGTAGAAACGTGAGGAAACAGTGGGATAATGGCCATGTGCCAGGCAGTATTTTCAGCATGCTGACAATCTGACTGTTGTCAAAATTTTCTTGAGGGCTTCCAGGGTGAACTGTGGAGAAAGATAATCGGGCAGTATTGCTGGAATGTTGCATCTTTTAGTCATCATCAAATCACCAGGGGAAACACAGCAGAAAGTTCAGGAATGTAACAGTTAGGCATGCAAGCTTGCAGGGAAGTGTGATCAGAATGGAGCATCTCAGAAAGGCACAGGAAGGTGAGAGAGGAAGAGAACTGGGAAGCCTGAGCAGAGTGAGTGAGTTGATGTAGTAGAGAAGCAGCTACTGTTTGAAAACTACAAGGAGAGAGATGACCCGGTCAAAAAAATGAGCCGACAGAAATCATCATTGCAGTAGTATTTTGAAAGAAATAAGAGAGGCAGGATTGCATCTGTCAAGGCCAAGGAGAGGGATGTTGTAGGAATCAAGATTAGAATCAGACTTTCAGCTGTGTGGATGGATAAGAAAAGTCATGGCTTAGATATGTTATACAGCAAGAATGTACAACAGGCACGAGTAGTCTGCTTGTGCTGAACAGATTAACTTCCAATGGAAAGTACAGGTCATCTGTCTCAAGCAGGTGTTTATTAAAACAGTTGTCAAACTGTTCATTTGAGACGAAGTGGGAAGGAGGGTGAAAAGACAGATGAAAGAGGTAAAGAATAAACTGTAAGGAGGTTTTTCAAAGCACTGCTTTCATGTGGCACCACACTGCACCAGAGGCTGGCTGCATAGAGCTGATTATAAGGTCAAAGTTGGTCGTCTTCTTCGCTCTTCCAGTGCTTCTCAAACCAGCAGCCTTGGTACTGTAACCTTGCATGAGTATTGTGCATCCACCCATACAGGTGATTATTCTCATAAGCTTCACTGAAACATAAGGCCCTGAAGGACTCAGTAAATACTCCTCTGCCTCAAACTCCAGCAGAGCAGCTGACTGGGGTTAAATTATTAACCAAGCACTGTTTATCCATTTATGAATTTTCACCAGCCCTGTGTTGCGCTGACAGTTACCACTTTCCTAGTCAAGTTTGACGGGATTCTCCTTCCTTACTTGATAACAACAACTGGGTCTTTTAACTGTTATTTACTGAGAAATTCTGTTGGCTGGAGTAACAAATCAATTTTCTCCCAGTTCACATACAAGTAAACCAGCTTGTTTGTTAGAGTTACGCCTACAGACAGAATCTGGCAAACAAGCGATGGCAGAATTTGCTGTTGAATATCTAACTGGACCTTTTCTTCTTCTGACATTCAATCCCTGGAATAAAGCTGTGCTGTAAATTAATTTTTATGGTTAAAGAGATACATAATTCTGTTTTGTTATTATACTTCACAGATAAAAAACATTAAATCCTAGCTGAGTCATTACTGTGTTCTGTTACCAGGGATCTTTCTTGTATGTTCCCCAATGAATCTTTTCTATATAATCAATAATGTGAGTTCATGTGAAAGGTATCTTGCAGCTCAGAGAACTTCCTTGGCATACTTCTCCATGAAATCTCATTGGCACATAATGTGACGGAGCGATGCTGACTGTTCCAAATAAGATGATGTTTTGATAGCTACTCCTTTGACTTAGTTGGGTGCTGAAAATAAGTCCTGAGTTCACAAAAGCTGCAGCTGTGAGGTTTTAGAAACACAAGGGAACAATGCTGAGACCTAGGAACCTTTTGGGTAGAGTGACTGCTACTTAGAAAAAACCCAAAACAACAACAACAACAACAACAAAACCCACAACAAAACAAACAAAACCAACAACAACAACAAAACACCAAAAAACCAAAACAAACAAAGAAAAAAAACCCACAACACCAAAACCAACACATTTATTACACAAGGGAGCAAGACTTATATTTGTGAATAAATGTGTAGCTCCTTCTAATCCTGAAGAGCAACAGATAATGGAAAAAGAGGAAGGAATACAAAGAGAGCTGCATGATGACTAAATGGAGTAAAATAACTCTTTTGGTCCCTTCTTCCCACAGTTGTAGGGACAATCACAATATGTTAGTTTTTCTGTTGTTCATGGCAGTCAGAGAAAGCCATAACCCATATGATTGCATGTCAGGAAAGACTTCTCATGGCCCACAGAATGCTTCTTGGCCTTCAAAATTGACATGTGGTGCAATAACATGGTGTCCAGGTTAAAGGTTTATAACTTTTTCTTTAAGATGCTCAAAAATCATCTAACATGCCGTGCAAAGTTGTAGATAACATGATACCTCTTTTCTGTTAACACTGCCTTATTAAGATTTCACAATCCAAAGAGTCAGACAAGATCTGCAACAATTAGAGAAATTAAAATTCTTTTCCTGTCAAATGTGTTACAGCAGAAAAATGTGCTGTTCTGAAATATCTTCAAGAATCTCAGGATCTTTTGCTCAAGTAGCTTATGGAAGAAAAAAATTTAAACATTCATTAGGTGAAATAACTGTTTGGTTAATATAATCCACTGCTCCTTGAGTTGTACCTTAATTTCACCCATAGTTACGATGCTACTTGAGAGACTTAAGTAGCATTTAACTCGTATGTTATCTTGGGGTCATTTTATACCTGGGTCTCCTATTCCAATAAAAATTTTAATAGGAATAGCAATTAAAAATGTACTTGAATTACAGCTTCTCTTTTGTGAAATTACTGCAACAGGCATCTATCTCAGGAAAAAGGATTTGCCATTTGTTGTTCATTATTGGAGAGTTGTTCCCCTTTTAGTGCAAGTTCAAAACTTTCCGAACCATATATTGTAAATAGGTGTTGTTTTATTGCCAGTTAAAATACTTGGTGTATATTGATATAGCCCATTTACGTGCCTACAGAAATATAGTAGAAAAATGTAATTGTTCTTACTGGCTGCATAGTAAGGCCTATGTGTCAAAACGTAGGTTGGACCAATGTTGAGCACTTTTGAAAAAACAGATGGAACGATGATGAGGTTCTTTCTTATGTCTGTAGCATTTGTTTCTTTTGCCAGGAAATGTCAAAGCAGGTTCAGGAGTCTTTCTTTCCCTGCATGGCCTATGCTCTAAAAATACAGTTTGATTACAAAATAACTCCTTTCCTCTTTCTGACATGACAGGTCAGCTCAAAGTCTGTTTCCAGACTATCTTACACTGAATGGCATTTAAGTTATTGAAAAAAATTGTTTATGGTCAATATTGACTTGTGATAAAAAAAAAAAAAAAGAAAAAAAAGAAATAAGGATTTAAAAAGGTGCATCAATTGTTCTGTTTTGTTTTTCTGGTACTGACCATAGGACAGAGTAACACCGATATTCACAAAGCAATGGTCTGGGTGTAGCTTTTCAGCAGATACACATGACATCAATCTCTGCATTTGTTATGCCCATCTTCTTTTGGTGTCGTGGCTGGAAACATGAAATGTTTTACATGTACTGCAAGGTGCATGTTCAAGTTCTTAAGAGCTAGTACATATAAAAAAACAAGAAATATCAGTGTTTCTGCATTCAGGGGGACATTGTCACAGCTGATAACCTACAAACATCAGTATTCTGGGTGAATTATTTTATTTATGTCTTGCTTTGTTTGACATAACAGCAATAACATCAATTATATAATAATACACTAATTTGCTTTATTATCTGTTTTGGTCAGGGTCATACTATGCTTCCCCTTAAAAGTTTATGTATTTAAGCCTGCCTTGAAGTCAGTTAGTTCCAGTTAGTTTTGCTAGTTTCAGAAGGACCTGGTGAGGTAATCCAGTCTCTGCCATCTTTTGTGGCAAAGAAGTTTTAAGAGAGGCGTGACACCCTTTCTCCTTGCACGTGCTCAATGTTCATTTGTTGACACTAGTTCTGGGTCACATAGCATTATGTGGAGTTATTTCTTCCTCTTCAGTTTTAATGCTTTAATTTATGTAGGCAACAGAATAAAAGGAGCTTGAAGACCATGTTGGTGAGTGGAGATGAATGAATGGAGAAGAAAGATCTGGATCTTGGGCATATAGCACACTTCCTGAGGGATCAGTTCTTCTCCCCTTTCAGTTCTGTCCCACTTGACCTAGGGGCAGTACTTGTGCCAGAAAACAGAGTACAACCTGAAGCTTCAGCATTAATTCCTTTGCTGGCAAGCTCTTCAAAGCAACAGCAGCAGTTCTTTAGTCTGACTGGGATTCAACATCAAATGATATAAGTAGCTTCTACTTCTTTCTTCCCACCTCCATCCTGGTTGATAAGGAATAAGCCCAAGACTTTTCCCCTTCAGTCTGTGCTCTGCCAGCCCCTTGGGTGCTCTTTTAAGCTCACCCCGAAGTCATGATCTAGTTGAGACTGTTTGTCCTTCTCTGGAGAACTGTTTGTTATTTTATATCTGAACAATGCCAATAGTAGTTCGGGTTAATTTATCCCATTACTCATCTCTGTTCTCATTTAATGCTCGGTTGCTCTTCCTGTTTCAGTACTTATCAAATACTCACTTGCACTTGTTTAAAAAAAAACAATTTTCTAAAGAAGATCTGAATTTTTATTATCATATATTAGCAAAGTCTGAGTACAATTTTCTTCAGCATCTCATCTCCTTAACAATGGAAAACAGACTTTGTTTCAAAAAGAGAGAAGCCTTCTATAACTTTGAGGGATACAGCACAATACTGTAAATCGAATTTACCTGAAATGGATCTAGCCATTGTTTTGTGTGTCAGGATTTTTAGATTTTCAAGAAATGCAGAAAAATTCACCTACTTCTCCATGTTTTCCATTTCTAAAGATTATAACCTCTTTTGGTGCTTTAAAATTGAATTGAACTGTGTGACTATTCTTTTTGGGGAATACACTGTAAATTTTCAGCCCCCTGATATTTGGATTTAATATTTCAATGTACAAAATATAAACCCATCTAGCTGCTTTTCCAAACACACAGGCCAGCTGCCTGCATCCTGAATCTAATGTTGTCTATGACTTTCCTAATTATCTTCTGCATTCCCTACTGAGTAAGACGTAATGATCATCAGCATGTTTCCATCAATTTTTGTTCTTCCTCACTGTGTTGCACAGTTGTGGTTTTTTTTTTCTTTCTCAGTATGATCTCTTTTGGAATGGATGTTTCTCTGTTTTACAAGATCCTGATCTTGCAATCACTTAACCCAGCTAGCTGCATTGTTCAAGACTCTAACTTGATTTTAACCTTCCTCCAGAGACTAGTTTGGAAGATAAATAATGGTATCTTGATTTCTTTCCACTAGTCATATAGCAGAATTATTTAGGAATTTACCTCAAGGTGAAGTTACACAAAACTGGAAAGGTTACAGATCAACGTAAGTGGATAGCTGTGTGCACTGATCTAACAGAATATTTAAAGTAATTACATTGAAGCTCATCTTATTATGGCTTGGTATTACAAAGAACAGGAAGAGAATATGTCTCTTGTCAGCTGATGGTATTAGTAGGTTATGATGACTTCTGTTTTTTGTTGACCTAGATAAATTAGGTCTTCATCACCAGGAAGCATCCAGAAAGTTCTTAACTATAATTGTTGACCTTTTAAAAAAAAAAAAAAAAATCTGCATTCTTGTAGATGAGCAAGGAGTGCAGAGGTTTCCGCTAAAGTGTCTATTTGAGTGCCTGCTGAGGAGAAAAGCTGTTTAAACTACGGGATTTTGTTGATGCAGAAGAAATGGGGGAGGATTGGGAATGGAGAAGTTATCATTGGTTTGAGCAGAGCATCTTGGTTTGACAGCTTTTTTGTGCTCACTTGCCTGAAGAGAAACCTGCCTTAGAGGGTACAAGGCAGAGGGAAAGCATCTAAGTGAAAAATATTTGCTTTATAGAAAATTTGTCTTAGGTCCTGCGGCTCTTTTCCTGCCTCTTCTTCTTCCAGAAACAAATGCATAAGCCTTTTTCTCTAGATTAGTTTGTTTGCCAGTTAGTTGTGCTTCAGTATTCCATAGCCTTGTACTGACTGGTGATCAGGGCACCTTTGGAGAGCACGACAGCTAAAATGAAAGGAGTCCATTCTGATCACTAGGCCACTGAAACACGTTGGCTTGTTTTCTCTGAATAGTATTCTTCCTCTTTCCTTGGAAATAGCATCAGGTAGGGTACGTAATTTGCTACCCATTCTGTGGTTAAACGAACAATTTTCTTGTTCAAACAAACGATGCCTAGAAGAATGGTTTAAAATGTACGGAATATGCATTACTTGAATTCATTTATCTTTAATCTTAACATTTACTCAAAATCAGACTGAGTTTATTTACGCTTTTGTAAGTAACAAAAGAAAATTTTCGCCATTACAAATGAAGTGTGATCAGTTGGTAACTTTACAGTTTGCTTTTGTTATTTTATTTGCCTGCCTGTGACTTTCACATGAGCAGCATGATTCTAAAATGCTTATTTGCAGATGTCACTTTAAATATTATTTTTCGAGAGGTTTTTTTCTCTTAGAAAACAGATGTCTGTAATTATCTTCTTTGACCTTGAGACTTATCAAAGTCAAATAGGTAATCAACCAATCAGATGGGCTATCATTATCAGAAGAAAAGTAATTATAATCTGAATATGTTTGAACATGATTATTACAAGACTTAAACAGTTACACGATTGGGGCAGAACTAAAGACATTATCTCTTCATAATTCACATGATGTAACTTCACTTATCCTTGTAATTTAGGAATATGAAAAGCTTAATTTATTGAACAGTGTAGTTCTTAAAACTTGGGAAAAACACTGTGTAATACCCTCTTTAAAGCCAGGAGGAGGATTCTCAAAAATCTTTATACTGAAATTAAGGAAAGCTGTATTTAAAAACATGAGAAGTAAAACACAATAATAGAGCAAGCTCTAAAAGGGCTGAGGAGTACAGCATGTATTTGTGTATGAAAATGCACTTGGAATGAAATGTTGTACTTCTCTAACAAGTCTGACAAAGCACTGAGAGTCTTCTTGGCTCTAAGCATTTAGATGATCAGCTCTGTGTTTCTTGGAATCAGACACAAAGCTTGTGTACCTTCTTCAGTGCTTTTCTACTCACACTTAGGGGAGTGGGAGGTAAAGAATCCTTTGCTGAGCACAGCTTGGAAGGCACAGCACTGGGGATGTCCTTGGCTGAGGTCAGGGATGAGATGGCCATGCCACTCCTCAGGGGCTGCCAAGCCGTGGCCCTGGGAGCTGGAATGACACTGTTTTAGCCCCTGTAAATACAACTGTAGGGAAAAATGGAAGATTTTAATTTAATTTGTGGCAGTTCTGAAGATTTGCATGCAGATAGGGAAATTTGTTTTTTAAAATGGGAAATTGTGGGAATGTGAAAAAATGCAGGGAAGCAGAAAAACCTGTTGATAATTGGAAGATGGAGACCAGAAGGGGAGAAGGAGAATTCTTAAATACATAGGATTGCCCATGGTAGATATTTTGATTGCTAGGGTAGGGTGCTTTTACCTGATCTGACAGGTAAAACTTGAGCTCAAAACTCAAAAGCTACTTTAAATCAGGAAGATTAGTTTTAAAAGAAAATTCCTGAAGAGATTGTACCTCCTGAAGTTTGTGTGGGTCTGAAGAACAATGCAATCACGTTCAGTTGATGAATATTCCTGCCCTGCAAGAAATAACCATGAGTGTTAATTTCCCTGAAGTGTGAGCTAGCAGAGCCAGGACCAGCTGACAGAAAATGCTCATCAGGGGATAGTCAAGGTTCTGTTTAGAGTATTTCAGCACTATGCTCTATGCTCAAATGAGGTGGAACAGGGCAGTCTGAGACTTTCTGCTTAGGAATTTGAATGTTTTTCCCCAAGATAGCAAAGACACGAGTTCTATTTTACTGATTCTGTGCTAAATGGGTATGCAGAGTAGGGGCTGGCTAATTAAGCAGTTTCAAAGAGGGCAGAAGCTTTCCAGATCCCTGGGGAAATCTGTCAGAATAATCTAACTGCACTCTTGGCCATTTCTTGGGTCTTGCACATGCTTGGGAAAAATCATCAGCATTAGATTCTCTGTGGACCATTTGAAAATCAAACAATTTTAAAAGATGAGGAAATAGATTCTTTCACAGCAGGATATGGCCTGTGGCAATATGAATGGGTTTGGAATTTTTTGCCTGGGACATGCTTCAGAGCTTCAGAGATCTGTAAGGAGTCTTTTCACACCTAGAAGATGTCTTGGTGCTTACCACACCTCTGAAGAGGAATCAATACCCTCACACATAATTTAGAATAACCTGAAGGCTACTAATCTTAATTAAAGCAAAAGAAATTGAAGTGGTTCTGTAAAGTGAGAAAATACTTTAACCATAACCAGTGAGACAAGAATTTGCTTGGAGGAAGAGAGAGTAGGGAGGCTGGAAATTCTGCAGAAGTATCCAGCTCCCCCCCCAAACTCACTGGTCCGCAGACTTTTAAAGGGCCCCATTCCATTACAGGAGGTTTATCTGTACGCTTACCCGTATTTCAAAAGCACCGCATAGGATGGATGAAAAAGAGAAACCATTCCACAAGTCAACTGCATGACTGAACATTTTTCAGCACTGAAAAGGGAGTTTGTGGCTTTTTCAGCTCAGCTGTGTTTCAGAGTCCTTCTGGTGCTGGACTGCACTGTTAGAACTTACCGTATGACACAGACACGATGATGATGCTGGTTTAGGACAGGGGAGATCTAAGCTCTCCATGAAGAAATGACTTGCACTGTCTGAAATTTACAGCAGTGATTAAACCTACGGGACTTTTCCACCAGAAGCTGTAGGAAAGAAGGTTTATAGGCAGGAGATGAAGTGCATCACTGTGATGGTGACTTTAGATTCAGTGGTTCTCAGGATACGCTGTCATGTGAACGGAAAAATTAGTATTGTGGTGCTGCTGCTGCCTTTAAGTCCAGGCATGAACAAAATCAGGCTGCTGGTGTCTGTTGGCAGTGTTGCAAGTGTCTTTCCATGGTGGAGAGCAGGGAAGTGGCTGTTCAGTGAAAAATGTGGCTGCCGACATGGCTGTCATTTTTCCTTCTTGCTTGTCAGAAGTGGAAATATCCTAATCCCCTGGAAGGATTAGCCTGTATTGCAGTTAAAGGCTTCCATGATACTAGAATAACGTATGATTCACAATTTTAGTTTCTAGTGATGAACTAGAGCAAAATGTTCATATTCTAGTCCTGTCATTCTACATCAGGGATAAACTAGAAACACACTTTCCTGATTTGCTGAAAGAAATTTGGGAGAGAAGGGGAAAAAAGCTCTAGAGTGACATGGACAAGTTGGAAACCAGTTTAGGTTTTTGTCATAAAAATGCTCTGACAAAAACTAGGTCAATCATTCCTTAAGTCAGCTGTTGGATTGCTTAATTCTTGCTGGACTGTGTTACTCTCAGAGCTGACATTTGGGACCCAGATGGGGAATATGTCTGATATCCCAACCAGTCACAGATGGAATTACTGGGCATGCAAAAACAGGTTTTCCTTGGGCTTTATGGAATTACTTCCTTTTATCAGTAATAAAATGGAAACACTGGAAGCTGTTACCTGTGGTAGCATGGTCTTCATGGAGAAGAGCTGTAGAAAACCCATCTCGGGAGATGAGAGATTTCCCTGCTGCTGCTGACTAGTGTAGGGTCTAAGGCATTGAACTAGAGATATGAAAGACTATATTTCAGAAGCAGAAAGTGAGAAAACCAATGAAGTGTAGGTTATTTGAGAGGGAGGAGAGACAGCTCATTAAAGCATGGGATTGATTAAAAGGCAGGCTGGGATTTCTAAATGACTGCTCTTTGTTTCTTGTACATTCAGTGAATCACAATTTTATATATATTTGTAGCAATGAAATCTTATCTTGCCAAAGAAATATTCAAAGACTACCATGTTGTTGCAGTGGCCTTTTGAAGGGGTCAACATACTGTGGTTTGGCCCAGGGTAAAGGGGCACCACTTTGTTTTGAATATATAATACTACACGCAGATGTTGAAATTCCTTGTATGGTCCATTCTCTAAACTACTTATATTACAGATGTCATGATTTAAGCCCAGATGGAAATGAAGCCCCACACAGCTGCTCACTCAACCTCCCCCTCTGTCCCCCTCTTACCCTGGTGGAATGGGGGGGAGAATCAAAGTGAAACTTTTATGTTGAGATAAGAACAGCCTAATACTTGAAAATAAAGTAAAATACGATAATAATGGTAACCTGGCCCAGCTGTGCTCCCTCCCACTGGTAGGACCTGAGACAAGGAGGGGAAAAAAGTCCTTGACTTAGGATAGACACAACTTAGCAAAAACCAAAACATCAATGTGTTATCAGCACCATTCTCATTTCAAATCCAAAACACAGCACTGTAACAGCTATTGAGAAAAATTAACTCTACCTTAGCAAAAACCAGGACAGCAGGTTATGCAAATGAAATAAAAAATTATATTTACATTGGATGCCTTTAGCTTCTCAGAAGTGAAACAGCAGATTTAACAAATTTTATCTGCTTTCTACCCAACGTTATTGACCTTTCTGTCATTTGCTGAAATTAATCATAATTTACTAAGTTTGGATGGATATTTTTCTGTGAGAGAGAAAAAGAAGAGAGCTGCTTTTTCACCTTTCCTGCTAATTTTAGCACTGACTTGCCACTGTGCATGTCTGCTTCTACTAGTGCAGAATTCTTTACTCTGTCTTAAACAACCTCAGTATCTTTTCTAAGGAATCTGAACTCAATTAAGCAGCTTATCTACTCCTTCTTCTAAAATTCATCTGTTCTGCATCACAGCTAATCCTGAAACTTGGCATGAAATTATGCACAATTTATTTTCCATTATCATGCTGTATTCTTCAGAAAGTATGACAGGAAGGTTAATGTTCACATAAAAGTGGACACTTTTTCAAAGCACAAAAGATTTAGGCTTGAGCCTCTACCTTTGGCTCAAGGAAACCCCTGAGTTACAAACAGTTTATGAACATGGCAAGTATATAGTGATACTCTTCCTATGAGTAGTCTACTGGTTGCTGATACATCATACTGGGCTGGATGGACTGTTTGGGAGCTTCTCCTGTAGCTGTTCTAATGTATTTCATAAAAAAAACCAAACAACTGTATCCAAATTTGAATAGAAGCTAATTAACTTCATTGGATCCAAATGTTTGTAGCATTATAAGCACAGAGAGCATTTCTGCAAGAGGGTTTCAGTTGAATCAGGATTGATTACAGGTGTATCTTGGATGAAAACCTACAATCTCACTTAAAATGTGGGCCCTGCTCTTTAAGTGTGCTTGTGTCATTACATCCCTGTGCTTCTAGACATCTTCATCTTACACTGATTGGACAGAATACCTTCTCCTGTGAACAAGTCTGGGACAACAGGATTTGAACCTCTGTCTCATATTCTAATATCAATAGCCCTCTATTTTGAATGATATTTACTGACAGCTCTTCAACTTAATGCAGATTGAGAACCTGTTTCAAGGAGGCTCTTGTTGCCCTAATGGCTTGTGTGCCTGACAAGCAAACCAACCCACTGCTTTGAAATAATCTTCAGCTTGGAGAATGATGAATATTTAGTTAATAGTTAGCACTAATAAATACAACATTCCACCGTTCAAAATAAAAGTACTTTTTCATAATAAAATATTAAGATGTAAGACTAATTTATTGTTTAAATGTTTTTAAATCACTACATTGAGCATAGTGTTTTTATAGGCACTCAATTATGAGAACAATTTTATGTATGTGTCCACAGTCTGTCCACACACAACTATTTTAGAATAACACTATGATGACTGCAAAGTCAAGTTATTCAAAATTAGGGAGTGTCATAATTAACACTTTATGTTTAATCAATTTAATTTTCTCCTTTTTGTATTTTGCATTGTGACATACAATTTGAATATCATGGTATTCTGTTGCTTTGGGTTTGTTTTTTTTTCCTGTTCCTCTGTCTCAGTGTCTAGCGTGGATGGTATTAAATGGAAATAAGTCTGTGCATCAAAAGAGAAGTCTGTAACCTGGAAGGTATAGGTAACAGTGACAATGGTGTAAGGGTTACAGTGACAGACAGACAGACTTTGCCCACTTCATAATGCCATCTTCTTTCTTTAGACATTCTGTAAAATTTTGGTTCCTCCCTTCCCTTGCATCACTTCTGGGTCCTGGTATATCAGTCTGGCTGTCATAGATATTCTAGCATCTCATCCCCCTAAACTCAACTGCCCTCTGGTTTGCAGGTCATCTTTCCTCATCTGCTGCAGATACCTCAGTGAATCAGTTCCTTCTTCATCTTTAACTTCCCTTCCCACTACTTCCGTCTCACACTACTTGTCAAGAGAGTTCATGTCTGTTTCCTTCCCTACTCCCATTTTTAGATTGACTCTATCCCCAAACAAGGTCCTTTTTCAAAACTACAGTTCTTGCCTTCCTCCTGACCTCTGTAGCTGATTCAGGAAACTGTGTTACCTAGCTGAGAACTGACTCTCCCAAATCTTCCTACTGAAGGATTTTGAAGAAGGTTGAGGCATCTCCCCAGGTACAGAACAGTGATGGCAGTGACACTGCTTCCATTTGAAATCTTAGAGAGTAGCAGAAAACAAAGGTTGAATATAATATATAGTACGAACTATTGAGCAGCCACACCATTAATGTATTTGATCTTCTTTCCTCAGTTATCATTGTGATTTTATTTATTTTTTTTTTAATAGCAAAAGCTACATATAATACATCTTGCAGAGGAGGCTTTTGATAAGCACAGGTGAGGATTAAGTGTCTGACTTCCTTTGACTTCCTGTGTGGTATGAGCATTTGATTGCTGATCACATCTCTGCCAAGCTTTTCCTCCATCTTTAAATATATTAAAATAAAGCAAAGTAATGCAACTCGTATTTAAAACTATAGATATTAATATATTTTAAATATGCTTTTAAATATATTTTGTTATACTTGTCTTCATAGAATCATAGTTCTATCTTGGTAGGAAAAGACCTCTAAGATCATCAAGCCCAACTGTTAACCCAGCACTGCCCAGTCCACCACTAAACCATGTCCCTAAGGGCCACATCTAGAGTTTTAATAAATGAGAAGTAATCAGTTTAAGAGCAGTGCAATTAAAAAAAAAAAAAAAAAAAGAGTATGGAATGTAGCAGCAGTTTTGATATGATGTCTTTTTGAATAATTTTTTAAAGTGAGTTGATTGCAACGAGTTTTGACTTAAGCTAGGAGGGAATTAGGTATTTTGCACTTCTACAAATAATACCAAATGTAAGAGGTCTCTAGAGAGTTGGAGAAAAAATATTAGTGACTTAATCATCTCAGCAGCTGATGCGCTAAAAGGAAATTATTTTTCAAGTTACTTTTCCAGGACTGTGTTCTTAAACATTTAAATGAAGATGCACACGCAGGGAACAGTATGTGTTGATAATGCCAGTCACTTTAGTAACTGATACATTTTCCCCGAGCTCTCAGATAAATGTATGTCAGAACTGGACATGAAAATGCTGATTTATGGTGCGAACAACAGGAATGAACATTAAGTTTCTGATGAGGATCAAAGAGGGCTTCCCAACATTTTTGCATTTGGCTCTCAGAGTCTGGATTGGTTACTGAGAGGAATGGCTGCCAAGTAGACAGGAAAGCAGGACACTGGTGTGGCAAGAAGAGGCATAGCCTATTTTGGATATTGTTGCAGAAAATCTGCAAAAAGGAAGTGTTTGTAATAAGATGATTAGAAAGAACCATCTGAATTAGTAATATAAAAATTATTTTAATTTGGGATCAATGTTTTTAGTGGATTTGAACTGCAGTTATCTCTCTGGACTGTACAGAATGCCATATTCACCTGAATTGTTTTTCTTTAAACTTATCAACAACAAAGAATGTTTTAAAATTCTAGTGAATGTAGTCCTGTTGTTGCATTTTGGAAGGGAAGTAATAATGAGGTACTTCAGCTCTTCTTTAGTTGGACAGGTCTTCTAAACATTCACTGTTATTGTTGGCTGTATGTGTTCCCTAATCATTTTGGGGAGGTAGATTTTTTCAGTAGATGTTTCAACGTGCCTAAGTGAGCAGAAAGGATCAGTGTTTCTGTATTAGAAATATACACAATAAAAGAAACTTGTAGTAGTATGAAATGTAATGGTTAGGGTTTGTGTTTTTTTTAATCTAGAGGTATTTTTCAACTTCAGTGTTCTATCAAAATATATGTATTGTAAATTGTGTATTACTATTTCAGTTCAATTGATAAGGGAGCTGAGATACAGAAATATTTTTTTTCTCAATTCATTCAGTAAGCTAGTTTAAAAAAATGGGAATATTATACCCCTTTTTTGAATCCTAATTGTGTTTGAAGCAGAATTTTTTTTTTTTTTCATGGAAGGGATCTCTGGCAGTTGTAACCTTCATTCCCATCAAGAGTTCTGCTCTTATTATATCAGTCTTGAAATATGTTTGTTTAACTTGTTCTCTTGTGACAAATACACCATAGCCTCTCCAGGCAATTTGTTTCAATGTCTCCCTGTGCTTATCACTAAAAAAGTTTGCTGTAACTTAAATCTATTACTTCTTGTTCACATTGGGCATGGAGAACAAATTACTCCTTTCCTTTGAAAACTGTGATCATACTCCTCCTCAGCCTTCCTGTCTGGAGATAAAACAATTGCAGCTCTTTTGATCTTTCATTGTAGGTCATGTTTTCTAACCCTATGACCACATGGCTGATGCCTTAATAATACTAAATAAAGCAGAAGGATTACTTCACCCAGAGCAATTTCATGTTGCACACCAAATATGATGTTTGCCTTCTCCCCCCACCCCTGAGTGACACTGCTGATTCGTTTTGCTTGTCCTGAGATGGAGGCCTGTTTTTCTGCAGCAAGCCTACCCTACCCACCCAACCTGGCCGCTGTGTGCCCACCATGCAGTCATCACAGCTGTGAGCAGGGGCTCTCCCTATCTTATTTTTGCTTTGTGCCTCTTCATCAGTGGGGAGGACTCACAAGACGCCTGGTCTGATGTTTAGAATCCAGCTGTCTCGTCCTTTCTAGACTGAATAAAGAGAGGTAACAGGAACTTAAACCAGAGAGGCCGTCCAAGCCATTATTACTGTAGACATTGCTACAAAGTAACTACTTCTATAAGTTCTTCCAGTATAAGTTTTTTCCTTGCCTACACAGTGTTGACTGGAAGATCATTCCAGGATGTTAGCCAGCATCTGAGGGTGGTGCAATATTTGATCTAGTTTGACTGTATTCAGTTGTCCTCACAGCAGAACACTCTCTGCGGTGTTGATCCCCCTGCAGAGCACAGCCCTGTCCCTTCTTTCTTTCGCAAGAAAGCCAAGGAGTTCCGATCACCTTCTATGTGACAATTGCTGTCAGTGACAGGGTCCCCTTTGGCAGCATTCTGTGTTTGACTCCTGTTTTCCTGGGT
The DNA here is from genome assembly GCA_035583135.1 of Lophotriccus pileatus. Classification (NCBI taxonomy): domain Eukaryota; kingdom Metazoa; phylum Chordata; class Aves; order Passeriformes; family Tyrannidae; genus Lophotriccus; species Lophotriccus pileatus. Next base: position 10,782,452 of record JAWWES010000133.1, on the reverse strand, counting down.
GCAGGCAGCTGCAAAAAAAAAAGACAACAACCCCCCAAAAACCCAAAACAGAGAAAAGGACAATCTGCAGCATGTAGCAGGTGATTAAACCGATGTTGCATTTTACTTTATTTTCTATTTCTCTTCATCATTTGCATTTCTCCCCTTAAAAAATGTTTTGATGAAATTTTACTCAAACGACAGCTAATCTTCCTCCTCATATGTGGTGCACCGTGTCCTGCCTTGCCGCATCAGTTTCAATGGGTTCGCTGGACCTGTGCCGTTCCCTTGCCCCACTTCGTCCCGCTCCTTCCCTCCGGCGGCTCCACAGACGCTTCCCTGGCCCGGCCGGGAGCGGTGCCGCCGCCGGCCCCTGGGTGGCGCGTCTGCAGCTCCACGGCGGCTCCCGGGCTTTGGGAAAGCGACTTTGGGAAGCGGAGGGAGGAGAGAGAGCCTTTGGGAGGCGGCGGGGCGGCGGGCCCGGCCCTCCCCCTGCATCCCTGCGGGGATGGCCCCGCCCGGCACTCGCTCTGCGGTGCGAGAGCAGCTCTGGAGGAGCCGCGCCCCGCTCCGGCAAGATCCAGCCCGCAGCTTCCCTGCGGCAGCCGGCGGGTGTTCCCCGTGTTCCGTTTCCCTGGGTGCCGGGGTTAGGCGTTGTGCCGGCTGGTTAAAGGGCATTCCGGGCCGGGCAGGGACGGGGGTGGTGGTGGCTCCGTGGGCGGCGGGGCGGGCGCGGCTCGGGGCGGGATGCCCTCTGCGGGAACACGGCGGCGGCGCTTGGCCGGCCTGGGGGGAGCCTTTCCAGGGCGAGCCTTTCCAGCGGGAGCATCGCAGCTCGGACCGTAGGGCTCGTCCCGCCCCGCCGTGCGCTCCCCGCGGCCGCTCCGAGCGCCGCCGGGTCGGAGCGGAGCGAGTCAGGGAGCCGCGTTGGAGCGGGTGTGGGTCCGGGACGGGCCTGATGCTGATGGGAGGGTGGGAAGGCTGGGGCGCCAGTGCTCCTGCCCCGTGCGTGGAATGGTGTGCTGGGGGCACGCCCGCCCCGCAGGAATTGTCCTTTACTCAGTGAAAGCCTTGAGATTAACCAAAAGAACGAGACTTAGGAAGGAGATCGGAACTAAGAAGTCACCGATGAGCCAGACTTCCAGTGTCCCTGGTGTTGCTTCAGTTCTCCGTTAATTTCCTAATACTCTTGTTAGTGGGATCATCAGGTTTGGGAAGGGGGATTCCACAGGGGTTGTGGTTACATCTAGGTTAGGAAGTAGTGGGATACAGTGAGAGTGGTTCTGTGCAGTGAGTCTCGCTGGTGCCTATGCTGTGTGCTTTTCAGGATGCTTTACTTTGTGGTAGCTCTGCTCTGAAGCGGTCCAGTAACGGCTGGAACACATCTTCCAGTTTAGCTTCGTTTGAAACTAATCCAGCTTCAGACTGCTCCACAGTATGAACCAGCCGGGATGAAACAATCGGGAGAAATCTCTCCAAAAGCACACTCCTCATACAAACCGAAATGCCAGTGCCGACGCATTCTGTGCGTACTTTTTGTCATCCCGTTCTACAGCGCTTGCTCGCTTTGAGCACCATTCATGTAATTCATCTCTTGCACGAAGTTTAGCGGGATTGCTGGCCCAGTCCTTGTTAATCACCTGTGATCAACTGTGATAGAACAAGAGCTTTCGAAGAACAGCATGTGTGAGTCTTTGTGGATTGCAGAATGCAGACAGCTGCAGATCTTTCCAAACCTGACATCAAGACCAGTTAGTGGTTATTTTAACTGAAAAGAGTAAGATTTTCAGAGGACTCTCTGTAAAATATCCCCCTCCCCCCCCCCCTTTTTTTTTTCTCTTTATCCTTCAGCAACATCTCCCAAAAAAAGCAAGTGAGAAAGGCGTAAGCCTGCCTTTGAAAGTTCACAGAATCTCAGATCTATCACTCTTCCTCGTGCTGAGCAACATTATAACAGTACCTACAGAATCCACTTCAATTAAACAGTATCTGTATAATTTCCATTCAAAATTTGGAAATTTCTGCGCTAGTACCCAGGCTGAACACATCTGATCCCTGCTGTAAGTGCAAACACAATGACTGTTCCCATTTTTAATATGTTTCCTTCTCATCATAATGTAGACATTTTCAAATAAAAGTAACTTGAAACCTTAAAAACTTAAAAAATTTCTGAAGAGCATTTGCATTCTGTGCTTGGGTGAAGAGATAGGTTCTTCTACAATGTTTGCTTTCACCAGGGAGTGTTTACAGTCGGATGCTGGATTTTTGTATTTAAAACCAGAACTGGCCAGTGGAATTACCACTGAATCACAGAAAGCAGAGATGGAAAAGCCCAGTTATATCATCTAGCCTTTCTCCTTCCTGTTGAAGGATTATTGTGTACCAAATACTTTAGTGCTTTTTCCAGTGGAGCTTTAAAAGTCTCCAGGGATGTGTGTCTCTTCCTTCAGGCAAATATTCCGTAACTTTCTGTACTTTACCATTAGAAATCTTTTCCTGAGATTTGACCTAAATTTCTCCTTTCTTAAGTACATTCTATTTGCTGAAGATTTATTACCTTGAACCATTCTAAGTAATTCCAGTCACTCTTTGGTATTGACATCTCTAACATGCTTGTTATTTCCTAATGCTTTGTCCCTTAATCAGAGCAGCTATCCCTGCCTAGCTTGTGTCTTTGCAGTCTTATACCACTTCTACTTCAGGCTGTAGGCTATAATAAGGATTTTTGCAATATTTTTTTCCACTCCCACCTTAAGTTCGTTCTCTTGAGATTGCTTTTTATGAGAGTGACTTCTTTGTAGTTAACATGCGTGAAACTGCAATTTTTCTCTGGAGGAAAATTGTAAAACTGCTGTCATTATGGTTATTATTTTTCAAAGATGTACAGATAGAAATTAAAGATTGTCTCTTAATGACCGAGCACTGGCGCAGGTTGCCCAGGAAGGTTGCAGAATCTCTGTCCTTGGAGATGGTCAAAACTCAACACACCTGTGAGCCACTGACTTGGAGCAGAGGATTTGGAGTCGATAATCTCCAGACATATTTCCTAACCTCAACTATGCTGTGATTCAATTGGAAAAGGATGAATCTGGCACTAACAGCAGTAATTACATGACAATGTCCTTTGAGTCTGCACACTCGATTCTTAGTGCTTTAAAACGTTAGATGGATTGAGCCCAAACTTTTTTATTGGTCTATTAAGTTTGTTCATAGTTAAAAGCCTAAGAAATTTCCTTTAGCAAATCCTATAGCTAAGTCACCAGGAACCACAAATTAGCTAAAATGAGAAAGTCAGCTGAGCTTGCTCTTGCTCAGTGTTTAGGATGAACAGTCAAGGTTAGAATTTTGAGGTGTATGTCTGCCCTTGAAGGTGGACAAACGGAAATTTGCGTTAATCTTAAGGAATACTAATAAGGAATTAAGTTTCAGAAGGTTATCAGAAATTGAAAAGGCAGAGCAAAGAAGTACCCACTCCAGCTGCATGTGCCTGTATGGCCTCTTCTGTTACTTCACCACTTTTTTTTTTTGTCCCCAAGTCTCACACACCTCAGGACACCAGTTTACCATGAGCTTTGATGACTGTCAGCGAGACTTTCGCATTTTAAAAGGTAAGAATCCTGCAGTACGGGTGAAGCCCACAGGATCCAGCACATACCACTCAAAGAGAGCCTTAATCTCTGTTTGCTGTCACCGTGGGACGCACAGCTCCACCACAGGGTGTGCAGTGTGGGCTGTCAGTCAGGGAGAGAGCAGAGGGCCAGCCAGTTGGCCCCACAGCTTCACAGCAGTGGGTCATTGGTGCAGCAGCAGGGGCCAGGGAAGGAGGCTTTCTTCCCTTTAAACAGATGGATTTAGGTGAAACACAGAAGGAGGAGGGAGGCTGAAATACCCAGTCCTTTTAGTATCTCTGGAAGCAAAGTGGAGCGTTGCTCTCTTCTTAACTCTTAGTGCCAGAGTGCAGGAATCTCCTTGTGGGTGTTCACACAGCAAAGCTTGGGGGCTCCCAAAGCCTGGGGGTTATATCTGGGCAGGAAGGTGCTGCTTGCCCTGTTCTCAGCAGCCCTTAGCAGCTGGTTGTAATTACACACTGCAGCTTTGGAGGAAGTTGCTGGCTGTGGGGAGTGCGCAGTGCTTGGCTGCAGAGCTGCCGCTTTTAAGGATACAATGGAGATGGGGAGGGAAAAAACCAGTGGCACAGGGTGAAGGGGAGGGTGAAAGCTTAATTGTCCCCCACTTGTACTAGCTGCCTTGTTAAATCATTACATATTTCTGAAAGTCCCTTGATAGATGTAGATCCTAAATGAAGTCAGATGAGGGAAAGACCGTATTCAGATGCCAGGAACTCCTGCCACAAAGGAATAAAACTTTAGAAACAAAAAAACCCCTCTAAAACTATCTGGAAAACTATTTATTATTTATTTGACTACTCTCTACCAAAAAAATTAAGCTGATTTATGTCTTTTGGAAAGAAAAGTTACATTGAGATGACATATTGCAATGACTATTTTTGGTCTTACCATTTAAAATTATAGAGTTATAATTAGAGCAGTGTAAAATGCAGCTATTTTGATTCTCACTGGGATTCACGCAAACATTTGCTTTGGTTTCAATCACTGGATTCAATCCTCCACTCAGTGCTGATTCTGCCCTGAATGCAGAGGATTCCTTATTTTTTGATTCTTAAGAAACCAGACCAATCTGTAGTTGAAAGTTTTTGCTGTCTCTTGATCTTAAGCTATGTATTGTTTTAACATCACCTAGTGATTGCCAAAAGAATTGCAAACATTTCTGTGAAGGTGGCTTTTAATGCCAGTTCTGCAATGAAACCCAAAATGAGGCAAATTTGGTCTGGCACTGGACTTTGTAACAAAAGCTGTGGTTATAAATCTCAGGAAAAGAACATTTTTAGTGGAAGTGACCAGTGAATACTAAATATCAACAGAACATATTGTTATGAAATGTGTATACCTAGAGGGGGAAAAATTGGTCCCACTCTTGATAGAAAAGCAGCAGCAGCAGCTTACTCAGAGCTATTCTCAGATGTCAGAGTCAGTCATCAACTCCCTGGTCTGTGGTTGCATCTTTCTAAGTTTTGTTCCCTTCAGGCAACTATTTTTAACAGATGAAGCAGCCAAGGTGCATGGAGAAAAGGTGTGGTGTGCCAGATTAGATTTGGGTGTACAGCAGAACTGTGACTTGGGTAGAGTTTTTTTTTATTATTCCTTTAATTCTGTTTCTCAGATGTAGACCCTTCTTGGGGCCATCCAGATGAGTTATCTTACATCACAATATGCCTGATTAATTAGGTGTTGCCTTATGACATTAGCAGTTCTTTCAAACAATGTCTGTGCTGTGTGTGGATCCTTACATGTAGCTAGGCAGGTACAGCTAGCTTGAGTCTGGGAGACAACTCAAGGTTACTATGGCTGCTTTACCACCAGAGGATATTAAAACTGGGGTGCTTTGGCCAGGCTTCTCAGATGTACTTGCCTGTTTGAAAGCCGAGCAGGTCTCTTGTTGAGAAAGATGTAGAGTCATGAGTTGAGCACTTACAGGTCTGTGACGAAGAGGTAGATTTAACCAAACTTGCTTCTTTAACTATTATTTAACTATTTACTGCTTCTTTCTTTCTCTCACTCTTACAATACATACTTAAGAAGGAGTACTATGTACTGCTGATGGACCAAACTACTTTAATTTACTTGGTTCAAATATACGTCTTTCTACATACATTAAAAAAATAACTTCACAGCCTTCAATAGAATTACTCCAGAGAATTCTAACTCCAAAGCCAGTTGTGTCTCCAGATGTCTCTAAAGGTTGTCCTTGATCCTGACTCCTACTTATGCAGACTAAGAATTTGTTGCTATTCTCATCTCATCGTGCATTAGGTTTCTGTGGAAAACTGTCTGCAGAGAGAGAAGGCTAATATCAATATGAAGACAAGATTTGGTCAAGACCTAGGAAAACTCTTGCAGTTTATATATTGTCAGGTTACCTGTACAAATGGGAGAAAAATAGAGATCTGTAGCTCATGAATCTGTGTTTACACAGGTTAGTAAATAGATAGCCTTGTTGTTGGAGGCAGAGAACTGTATGTTCACATCAGAGCAACACAGCTTATTCTATGGCAGGAGCATAAGTGTGACTTAAGTTCTTATCTTCAGGCATGTAGTGTTAGAGACAATTTGACCCACAGACATCATCTGTGGTGGAGTATTTGCCATGAAAAAATTATGATATTTAATAACATCTCCCAGACGGTCAAAAACGCAAAGGTACATTTATTACTTGATACATTGCTCAGAAAAATACTTGACGCTACAGAAGCTCTTTGGCACCCAAGAGCTTAAAGAGCAGATGGATTTTTTTCCCAACTTAAAAATAGAATGGCCATGGGCTGAAACTTCTAGTAGAACACATTCTTAAGATCAGCTTTTAAACCTGTAGAAAGAGGGAGTTACTGTAAATGGAAGCAGTGGCAGTTTTTTAAATATAGGAACAGTATGGATCCTGACAGAAGTTTATAGTGTCTGAAGATGAGTTATTGTTTCTTTGCATTAGGCATTAATGTAATAATTCTAAGATACAGGAGAAATTCTACCCTTAATGGTGGAAGTAAGTAATGCTGAGGAAATGGTCTGAATTTATTTTATGTAATACTTCTTTTAATACCAATGTCTGTTAAAGACATCTGCTGAAAGTCTGTAACACTGATTTAATAGGGAGAAAAATTAACAAAGTTCTTTAGCAATTCTGTCTTCAGTTTAATATTATGGACTGTTAAAAGAGGGTTTATGTGTGCTACATTATTAACTGAAATTCTGCTCAAGTTGAAATCAGGCCCAGAAAACTTGCTTTTTTTCAGCTCATGCTAGGTTTTTGAAACAAGTATTTAAAGTTATACAAGAGAATGAATATATTTTTACTTTCTTTAGGATTTGTAAAGGCAATCGGGGCAGGCAGAGAAATATTTCTAAACACCTATTCTCTCGCTTACAGTATGCGACCTCTCTAGCAATGTTAAAGTGCAACAAAAAATTACCAGCTTCCTACGCTAAGTCATTGCTACAGAAAGAAAATCCACCTCCAACGTGACTGAATTACAATTTGTAATAAAACAGCCAATACTTTACACTGGCTTTGTCAGGGCTGAAAGATATGTCTTTAGTTATGAGAGACTGGGGGCAGACGGAGGTGGGAATGGAATCCCAAAGATCACGATCTGGAAGAAAGCTTCCTTACAGGAATTAAATACTGAGTTTAAAGTAATCATCTCTTTTTTTTGTTTAACTATGGTTGATGTTGTGGAGGTTTTTTTTTTTTTCAAAATGTAAATTATAAAGATTAAAATAAAGTAATAAAACACATTGTATTTTTATCACTTAAATTTTGAGAGGCCTCCTATTTTCTATGCCTGTAGCCTTGATGATTCTTTAGGCAGTTCTGCCAGCGATAAAAGGAATAACTCACCGCTGTCAGGGAACTTGGCTGTTTCATCACTGACATGAGAGGCCAGCATAACTCCATGGTGATTGCTGTCTGAATGACTTATGTAGTTTCTTCATATACTTTTTGATTGAAGAGTGATAACTCAGGCAATGAGTTACTTGGCATCAGCCTCAGAGACAATCTGTTTTCTTTTTATAAATCCTACAGCACCTTTCAGCCGCCCATTCTTAAATAAGACTATGGTGTATTAGGTTCTAAAGTGCCAGCTGAATTTAGCCAAAGGATGGTTAAATTAATTTTGCTGCTGTTATTTTTCTCTGTTTTCATTTGTTTGTTTGTTTATTTGTGGGTTTTGGGGTTTGGTTGGTTGGTTGTTGGTTTTTTTTGGTAGAATTGTACTTCCCAAAGTGAAGCACTGACAAAACAAGAAGTGGGCTATAAGACTGTCTTCATTTTACATCACAGGAGTGCGACAGGGCATTTCCTTTCTGGTGGTAGTGGCAGACCATATTGTCAAAGAACCCAGAGAGGAAAAAATACACTAATACCAGCCTAACTCTAAAGTTTTTGACACGTCCAAGAGGAAGGAAAAAATAATTAAAAATTTTCTACAACTGAAATTTTTTTCTACAACATGTCATAGCTTGGAATGTCTTTATTAGTGATTTAGACATCATTGTGCAAGGAGGGAGGTTATTGTACAGTAAATGTGGTATACAACAGGTAGAATTATGTTGTGAAGCCAACAGGACTTCATGCAGGGTTTTGGATGGAAACAGAAGCAATTTCCTTGCTGAGTAGCAAAAATTGTTAGATTTGCTAAAGTTTTATTTGGAGGATTCCCCAAATAAATAACAGGATATTTTAATAACTGGATAACTGAGGAGTGTTAAATATAACCTGAAGAGCTGCAGACACAATGGGTGCTTTGGGCATCCCCTTTCTTAATGTCTGTTACTATTTTTATTAAAGTAAACTAATTAAATCTTATAGAAAGAGTTGAGCTTATATTTATATTAAACCAATCAACCTCGTGTTTCTCTCTTTTATTCACCTTGGCTCTTTATTTTTAGACAGAGCTGCGAATAAAAGGTGTAGGTGAGTTTTACAGTATTTACACCACAGAAATGCACAGAGCTCCAGTCAGAATCCATGTCCTTTCAAGGCAGATGTTGTTTAAACAAAAGTTAAGGTTGTGGTTCCTTCTTGAAAGTGTGTGTAAGATCATCTGGAGCAGGCACGTGTCTTGATTTGTGTCACAGGATGAAAGATACCATCTTTCACCCATTCCATTTAAACCTTGAAATGACAGTGCATTTTTGTATGTCAAAGAATTCTAGCTGTGCAAAGTTTAGTATTTGTCAAAGAAAAAAAAAGTTATACAAAATGAGAAAAAGCAAATCACAGAGAAGTTGTGTGTACAGCCTGAGTCAAAAGACTGTTCACTGTCCTTACTGAGGTAGTTCAGTAATTGTCACCTGGGTTCATTTTGTATGGGGTGTTTGTGTTAGTCACCCAAAGCAATAGGCAACAGGATTATGACAGATGAGGGGCTGCCATTCTTCGCATCTCTCTTACTCTTATTTTTATCCTTTCCTAATTTTTCTCTTTCATGTGTATTTTTAGGTGTACATTTGTGTTTCTTTATTGTTCAGGGTGTGCTGTGTCATGAAAAAGAAGGACTCCCAGTCTTCGTCACTGTCACACAAACAGACTGTTAACTTTTTGGTTCTAAGCAGCACCCTGGAATTGCCGGAGACAGGTGAGGCTGGGCTTCTGGCCTTTGCAAAATGCAGGGTGTGTTTGAGACACAGAACTGCCTGCTGTACTCAAGTGGGCAGTGGTGAGAGCTCATCTGGTGCATAAGAAGACATCCTGCATTTTGAGGGGTAGACTTCAGGAGCAGCCCATCGGTGTGAAACCATCCTACTCACAGAACCGTTTCCGTGACTGCTCCATTGATGCTGTGATGCATCAGTAGATGCTTGAAGTAGATCCTGCCTCCTATTCCATTTTTCATCCTGTCCACGCAAGGGTTGCACAAAGGCCCAGCCTTTCAAATCTGAATTTGCTTTCTGTGATTCTGACATTCAGATTCATTGATGTTTGATTTTTCAACCTGACAGAACCTCGCTTTTGTTTTCTAATTCATATTCACTCTTTCTCCACAGCAAAATCTGTCAGTCATGGGAAATTACATGAACGATTCTGTGGAGGCTAAACCAAGATTGCTGAACTCATTTTCATGCATGGCTAACTGCAGAATTGAACCTCGTGCTCCAGAAGTGAAAGGTTAGTGATTTCAGATAATTTTAAAGCGATCGTATAGGAGTTGATACAGCTACTGTCAGTCTACCCTAATCCTGTTCTTTGTTGACTCTGCCTTTGCAGAGGCACTGCCTTCTGTCAGTGATTAAGGGGAGAGATTGGTTTCAGTGATGCTGATTCAGGACAGCAAAGAATCTGTACATTACAAAGGACTTTGAGAAAATTTTAAATATAGGTAGAGTACCACACTTCTATTGTTACTGTGTCTTGGAGGTGAAGCTCTAGTGTGGGTACTGGACCAGGCAATGTGGGAGAGGTGACAGCTCTCTTTCTGAGTCATAAGACAGAAAAATGGGGTAACTGTGTATCCAGTTTTTAGCTTCTCAGTGTCACTGCTATAAAATTATGATGTGCAAATAAATAGATCTATAGAGCTAGCATACATTCTACTAGACTCTTCATTTAGTAACAGAATGACATGGACAGCTGAATAATAATTAAGTCTGCCAAGTCAGTCTCTTTGCTCTTTATGGAATGATACTCTATAATCTTGAGGTCTCTTGGTTTTTTCCTATCTGCACAAAGTTAGATGCTTTCATAAATACAATACACAACTTGATTAATTTTGGTGGATCATAAGATGCCCTTATGCACATAAAGGTACCTAATCTGTACAGCAACTGAATGGTGTGCCACTGCCATACAAATTGAAGAAGATATTAAACACCAACAAAAATTACATGTAGTGTGTGAGCATACTGGAAGGGATGATAAATATTACCAACTGGGTAGTGTACAGTTCAGCTTTGTCCTCTTAATGGAATTGAAGTCTGCTCTAATTCATAATTAGCAATGGCTGATAGCACTTAATTCAGAAAAAAAAGGCATCAAGCTTCTGGTGCCATTCTAGTTGAGGCAGCATGAGTTTCCTTTGCCAGAGAGGAAACACAGATTCAAAAAAACTCCACCAAACCTGTAATGGAAAGGTTACTACCTTCCTATATTCTATCATTTGCTGGTCTTGGCAAGACAAATTGGTTGGTTTGTGAAGCAAGTAAGTCTACCCCCAAAATTAAACTGTGATCAGTGCACTGACTAGAACGTAAAATACCAATATGCAAAAATACCAATATGAAAAAAATGGTGGAGACCTTGGATCAGTATAGACCAATATGCAAAATTATTATGCTGACAGGTTATCTCCCTCTGAGTGGTACTTGTAAAACTAAGACACTTTTTTATTGAGTTCTGGATGAGAAACCTAGGTTATTAGGAGAAATGACAGGTGAAGTGGAATATGAATGACTGCACATCTCATAGGAAAAGAATTAGGCAAAACCCCAAATTTATACATGTAGGTATCAATGTTATACAATGGAAAAGTTTAAAATTATGTTATTTATTTCCTATTTTATGGGATATTGTTTACAGATTATGTACTTCTGCAAAGATGATGCTTTAGTCCTGGTCTGCAGTGTTGGACTTCTCTAGAATATGTCCCACATGAATCAAGGGAACACTGATGAGACAAACCCCCAGCAACACGGGCATTGTGTCTGCACCACCTTATTTAATCAGAAAGCCTTGTTGAGCTATCAAATGCAAAACATGCTTAAGAGACTAGCAAGTTACCCTAAAGTATCTGTTGCATGAAAATCATGCTATGTTAATTGACACAACACAAATATTTGTTACATGCAAACAAAAGAGGGGCTGAAAATAAGGATGTAAACACCTTGTCTGGGCAAGTTTGCCACGTAAAATCAACTATATTTATAACAGCAAATTGGTAGAAGCAGTTTGAAATGCCCCCAGTTGTTTACAAAGTTAGTGGGTCCTAGTAAATAAAGGAGAATCCAATATAGGTAGCAGAGTGAAATGAAGATTCACAGGTATTGTCTTTTGTCACTTCATTGTTCTGTGGCTTATAATTGCTCTACAAAGAGAAATAATGATGCTCAGGAAGGTTTTAGAGCCACAAGCAGTAAATGCTAATTATTATCAGTGGATATTTCAGGCAAACCCAGAAATGAGAGCAGATACAAATGAACCCTCAATTATGTCTGGCCATATCCAGGAAAGCCAGAAGTTCTTTCACAATTTCTTGTCTGTTTGCCAGCCACATCTGCCCCATATTGCAATTTGCACAATTATATATAATGAATACATGTATTTATACACACACACATACATATGCATGTATATCCATATATGTATATATATCTTGCTGAACATTAAGACTGCTCCTTAAGAATGGCATAACACCCTTGGATTCCATATCTTTGGGGAGCAATAGAGGTCAAAATGAACCCCACTGCCGTGTTCAACATGTAAAAATGAGAAAGTCTACCAAAAATAGACAAAGAATGGCACCCAGGACAATTAAATCCATAAAGGCAGTATGAAGACTACAGGAGGACACCAAACAGGAAGCAGAGTGCCAATGCACATGATTGACTGAACATGCCTGAGAAAACAGAACTAAGTGGTCGTGGCCAAACAGCAAAGAGAAATAAAGAAGGAGGTGTTTTTCCAAAAGCTAAAGACATATCCAAATGAAAAAAAAAAAAAATCAAAAGTATCATAAACATTGACAGATGTTAATATAATTAAAAGTAAATGTAATTACTATTATAATTGTTATAAGTCTGAGACCTAACTAGCAAGAATCAAAAATTATTCAGTATTCTTCTTCCAACACATTAGGAGGTAAAAAAAAACTGTCACTGAGCCTGAATATGACAAGGGTATAAAATGAACCTTCAGGGAGGACAAAGTCAGGGAGAGAAGTTGAACCATTTGCACATTTTGTTCACTGTGGAAGATGGGATTCCATGACCCTGGCTGAACACTAGGTGCTCATCAAAGCTGCTCTATTATGCCCCACCTCATCAGGGCAGGGGAGAGGAAGTATAAGGAAAGGCTCATCAGCTGGGATAAGGACAGGGAGAGATTACCATCATGGGCAAAACAGACTTGACTTGGGGAGCAATTAATTTGAGCTATTGCCGATGAAATCAGAGTAGGATAATGAGAAATAAAAACTAAATCTTATAAACACCTTCTTCCCATCCCTCCCGTCTTCCTGGCCTTAATTTAGCGCATGAATTCTCTACCTCCTCCCCGCTCCAGCATCACAGGAGAATGGGGAATAGGGTTTGTGATCAGTTTGTCATGCGTCTCTGCTGCTGTTTCTGCCTCAGGGGTAGGACTCCTCACACACAGTCTTCTCCTGCACCACTGTGGAGTCCCTCCCATGGGACACAGTTCTCCATGAACTTCTCCAGTGTTAGTCCTTCAGTTGCAGTTCTTCAAGAACTGCTCCAGAGTGGGTCCCTTTCCACAGGGTGCAGTCCTTCAGGAACAGACTGCTCCAGCATTGTTCTGCCACAGGTCACAAGTCCTGCCAGGAGCCTGCTCCAGCACGAGCTTCTCATGGAGTCACAGCATCTTTCAGTCATCCACCTGCTCTGGTGTGGGGTCCTCCACAGGCTGCAGGTGGATCTCTGTTCCCATATGGACCTCCATGGGCAGCACAGGCACAGCTGCCTCACCACACGCTGCAGGGGAATCTCTGCTTTGGCACCTGGAGCACCTCCTCCTCCTCCTCCTCCTCCTCCTCCTCCTCCTTCTGCACTGACCTTGGTGTCTGCTGAGTTGTTTCTCTCACATATTTTCACTCCTCTCTGTGGCTGCAATTTTGCAGGGGGTTTTGTTTCCCCTTCTTAGATACATGACCCCCATTGCTGATGGGCTTGGCCTTGGCCACCGGTGGGTCCATCCTGGGTCTGGCTGGGCACTGGCTCCGTTGGACACAGGGGAGGCTTCTGGCAACTTCTCACAGAAGCCATCCCTGTAGCCCACTCCCCTCTTCTACCAAAACCTCTCCATGCAAGTCCAACACAGAAGAAATCAGGGAAATTGTCCTTCCCCAGCCCTTTTTGGGTATTCAGGGAACTTGAACAAGAACGTCTCTGAAATATCTGGAAGCGGTAATGATACAAAAGGCAGATGAATGCAGGTGAGTCTCCAGGGTCTGAAGGATTTACCCATGAATTTTGAGAAAACTCAGGGATGAAATAGCAGCACGTAACTTGTCTCTTCACTATTCCTCAGCACATGAAGATCAGAAGGTGTCAAACATGATGTCAGTCATTAAGAAAATTCCGAGGATATCCAGCAACTTAAAATTGAGATCTGTTCAAGGTGAATGGCTAGATACTGTAAGAATTACTATCATCTACCTCAGTAAATATTATCTAATCAGCGAAAGTCAATAAAGCTCTCAGAGTTCTTCGAAGGAGTCAGTGATTTATAAGTGAGGATCATCGGATATTGTCAACTTGGATTTTTAGAAGATTTCTGATAGAACTTTTAAAGTGTTTTAGGAAACCAAACAACACAAGAATGTCTTATGCTGGCATAAGAAGGAAGGCACTGAAGTGGATGGGGATGTGATTTAAAAGATGGGAACATAACGTAAACCATCCTTGGATGGAAGAAAATGATCAGTTCTTGCATAGGAGGGAGAACATAAGCAAAATTCCATATGGAATTTGGACCTATACTATTCATTATATTCTTAAATGACCTGGAGAAGGGAAGTTATCAGTGAGGTGACAAAGCTTTGCTAGGTTTTGCAAGGTAGTAAGGATGAGGGAGACTGCATGGCTTGCAGAAAGATTGACTGTACAAAAAAACTACAGGTAATCATCAGTGTAGATAATGGTAGAATGGTATATTTGGGGAAGAATAATCATATTTTCACATCTTGGATCATTTCTAAGGTGGCTCAGAGATCTTCAGGAATAAGACCTTTGGCTCATGGTAGACAGTTCCATGAAAATACCACTTAGTTCAAGAAAAAGAAAAAAAAGCTAGGAATGATTAAGAAACAAACAGAAAAAAAACCCAAACAGGATCATTACACTTACTGTTCAAGGCCATATGCTACTGTAAAAATCCAGGGTTCTGGTCCATTTATCTAGGACAGGATATATCAGAAATGAAATTATTCAGAGATGACAATGATGACCAGAGGTATACTGTGACTTCCACTACAACATGTAAGGTACTCCATCCATGGAATATCCAAGAATCTTATTTGGAAAAAGAAACAGCATAGTGGGAAGGCAAGAAGAGGTCTGCAGAACTGAGAGGTCTGGAGAAAAGTGGAGTGGGATTGACTTTTTCCTGTCTCTTGTAATACAAGCATAAAGGGTATAGGAAGAAGTTAGTAAGACCATCATTCAGAACAAAGCAGAGGAACCAGTCTTCAGACAATCTATAAGGACTTGTGGTCATGCTCCTCAAATTACTTTCTGGATCAAGGAGTTTGCAAAGCAGCAAGGAGAGCCTGGAAAAAAACGTGGAAGAGAGGCTGTAGAGTACACTAACTAGATAAATCACATAACCTGACCTAAAAATGTTTGAAGGCTGGGAGGCAGCATGTGCTTACTCTGTTCTGATTTATCCTGAGTGCCCACTCCCACGGTTAATGTGGGAGATGAACCTATGGTCTGAACTGACACAGAAGTTCATGACACCTTGTCCTTGCACACCAAAGTCAGAATTAAAAAAAATGAAGATATTAACAGCTTACCTGTATTTATAGCTTTCAAGTTCCCTAAATAAGCAAAATGTTATGAAAATTTAGGATCAGAAGAAACTCTAAGAAGTCATTTAATCCATCGCTTTGTTCCATGGCAAAATCAATTACAGTCCTTAGTGACAAATTTGTCCAACCTGTTTCTAAAGCTTTCAGTGATGGAGATTCAAGGGCCTCCATAAGTCATCTATTTAAAGTCTCACTATTCATACTATGAGAAGGATTTTTTTCCTTGTCTAATTGGAATCTAATCAGCTGTTGTTTGCTGTAAACCATCAGTTAGCTGCCAGCCTGAGCTAAGATGGGAGGTGTCCTATGTTTCTGATGAATGTTGTCCAGTAACTTTAGTGACTCTGGAAATAGCCTAAACGCAGGCCTGGTTTTTAATGTAGCTAATAATTACTGGGGTTTATATTTTGGTTAATATGACCAAGTATGACCAGGGATCTTTTCTGTATCCTTTCAGGGGGTTTAATGTCATTCTAATGTCTTATCTCTTTAGCATTTTCTGGCTTCAGGTAAACTTTCCTTGAGCAGTGCTTTCTTAAACCCAGCATGTTTTGACTTTGCTTCAACAAAGGCTGTTTGAAAGGTGTGTCTACAGAAAAAGTGGGACAAAAAGGTTTCTTTTAAAACATTAGTGAAAACCAGCATGTAATATTTTCTTTCTTTCCCGTAAGGTCTAATTTCTGGTTTTGCCTGTAATTCACTGAACTGTATGCGTTCAAGATTAAATGTTTGAGCTGTCTTAAGTGATGCTACTCTGTTCATGCAAACTGCTTCTTGAAGATGATTGTTAATTGAGTTCCCTGTTTTCCAGGTACCTGATTTGAGAAGAGGGTTATGCCTTAGCAGAAATGCTAAGTACCTACAGATTCCACTGAATCTGATGTGGGCAGCTCTTATAAAACACAGTGTGCTTTAAGTCTTTCAAAAAAATCAGTTTAAATGAGGCATTTTAGCAAAACTTTTTAAGCTTAATTCCTTTGTTCCGAGTTTCTGCTCTCTAATGTAAGAGCACTGTCTTCTCACTTGCAATGAATTGTGAAAATCAGTCTATTGGTACATGTGAAACAGTCTGGAGCAGTAGTGGTGGTCATTCTGGGGAAATGAACATCTGTGAACAGGGTTTGATTTAGTAAATAGACATGAGGTGATCCATGGAGCTAAAAGGAAAAAAAAATGTATTAGATAGCTGCTCACTGGTGAGCACTGGCAGTTCTGTGCACAGAATGATGCAAACATCCTGTGGAAAAATAGTGTGTAAGGGTGCATTTGAAGACTTCATCACACTGTGGATTGCGCAAGGAAGCCCACTAAAGATTGCACACGCACTTTGATTTTGGTGGTTTTAAGCTCATTGCAAGACTTCAACCTCGGTGATTTAAATAATAGGCTTAAATAAATGTAAAGGCAAGTGATATAAATGTGTATTTGTAGGTTGTAAACTCTAGCAGTTTCAATGAAACAATGCTGTCGTCAGTCAGCACATTGGCACAGGGAGGAAAATGCCATATTTCTCTCTCTTGAAGACTGAATTTATACTGTCTTACAAAAAATTATCACTATGGGAAAATTACCCTTTTTTTTCTCTTTGCCTGAAATTTAAGAACTTTAAAGAAATGTTCCCATTTGAATATTGAACTTGATTGGTTATGCCAAGAATCACAGAACAAGCATCCACTTCCCATATAAAGGAAGATGAATGATGAGTGATCGTGTTCACTCTGAAATTCTTACAAATGGCTGGCATGTAAACAGGAATTGCCTTGGATGGAAAAAAAAAATTAAAAAATCCCCTGACTGCTTCCTCATCACCAAAGTTGGGCATTTGATTTTATTGGTGGGGGATTTCTTGTTAGCCCGGTGAATTCAGGCTGAATTGAAATGGGGCGGTCATTGGTGAGAAGCACTGGGCTACAGTATAAGAATGGCTAAAGGAATTTAAGTTATTTCATGTGTGTTTCTAGTGAAAGCTGCAAGGAACCTCCAGAATCATCACTCTGGGATTTTTCCTAGTGCCTTTCTTCTCGTTCTATCCTCTCCACTCCCCTGCCTCCTCCATTACAACCCAGTTTTCTCTTGAGATCAGTGTGACAGATCAAAGGCTGAGATGGGGCCTTTGCCTGAGTGATGATTTTCCTTTCCCCCTTCAAGCTCCCTGCTCGATCTCTCCATGGATATCTCCTACAGCTGTTAGCTTCAAAACTAGATTTTTAAATTAACAGAAAGACATACTATGGCATATCAGGATTAATTATATGAATTCTTCCTAAACTAGGATGCCCTGGTTCAGCAGAGTGCTCAGGTGCGTGTGCGTCTATCTCAATCCATGTGCCTGTCCTGCTATAATACGTGCTGAATTGGAGCTTTCAGTGTTGTTCACAACTGCGAAGATTTTCTGAAAATTCTGATTTAGATTCCCCATGTTGTACAAATTGAAATGTACAAGCTGGAAAGTGTGTTAAGGGTGTGTTTTGGGTTTGTTTGTATTTACACATGGCGATCACTCCTCTTCCTGTCATGCCTTAAATCTCCACCTTTTGGAATTTGAAATTGCTTTCTGATTGTTTTTGTTGCTTCCCATTCCTTCCTTTACCGTTCTGTTCTTATGCTCCTCTGCAGCCTTTATGATTTTTGTCCTTAACTATTTAGAGCGACATCTTTTGCTCCAGTGTCGGTTCATCCCTTGAAGAACTCTTACAGCTCTGGAAGTTCTGACAGCCATAGCTTGTGGCCACCGCAGCTGTCATGAGAATTTTTGCCATGCTGTAGCTGGATTTCACAGATACATTCACTCCTGGAGCTTGTGGGGTTTTTTGTTTTCAATCAACCCTCAACTATGCGGCTTTTCTTTGACTGCTCTCCAAATGACATTATTATTCTTTTTTGGTTATGGATGAATTTAAGTGCTTGTGGTAGTAACTGAAGCACATCTGATTTGCTCATTCCAAGAGAACCTTCAGCAGAAATCTTCTGAAGCTCTTTCCAGTATGTAAGAACGCAGGCCCCAAAAGTGTGTTAGCTGGGTTTCAAAGTTATTCAGTGAACGCATTGCCTCTAGGTTCCCCTTCCAGCAGATGCCTGTGTCACCATGTCACCCACAGATTTAGATGTAAAACATTTAATTAGATAGGAGCTTTCAGAAAGGTTTCCACCCAGGTGGCCACTCTGAAGGTTAAGGGGTTGCCCAGGATGGTTTGAAACTTGCTGCCACAATGATTGCAGTTTCCAGCCTGATTGACAGTGCAAGGACCTAAAGTGTGGTCTCTAATGGAGTGGGATTCCTACTTATCCTCACAGCGATATTTTTCATGTTGCCAGTCTCCTGGATAACCCCGGAGCTCAGCTGACCAAAGGGAAGTGCTATGTTGCTCTGCAAAGACTTATTTTCTGTATTATTTATGGAGCTCCTCCCACTAATATGACTAGCTAGATTATCTGTAATGCTCTACTTGTTCTGAAACCACTATTGATTAAATGCTGAGATGAAATTTTTTTTTAGAAGCTGTCACTGGAACATGCTTAGGCTGCACTTGCTGTCAGCTTAACAGTCATGTTTCTGTGTCTTCCTCTAAATTCCTCTCCCAGCTGGGCTCTTTCATATCTTCGCATTAAAATAGTTTCTTCCTAATTAGACAGATCTCTGTCATGATAATCATCTTGAGAACGTATGCTGTATTTTCATACCGCGTATCTTTTCACAGATCAGGCCTGTGCTTTATAATTTTTCAAAATCATAACTCACTGAATAGATCCTTTGCCAAGCAATCATCTCCAGTAACTAGTAATTAGTGTCCTGTCAGCTGATATCGGTAGGCATTAGTGTTCAACTGCTGGCATCAGCAAGTTCATCTTACATCATTTAGAATCCTGATATATTTTGATTCTTTCCAAATTCCAGTTGTGATGATAGTTTTTTAAAGCTGATGTGCAGACAGGGGGAAAAAAAAGTATACAGCAAATATACACATTTGTGCATGCAAAGCAAATTACTACGGAAGAGCATTTCTAATTTAGTGGTCATAAATGTAAGTGCACACCTTGATCATGAGTGAGTTCATACTTCTGACTACAGAACAGAGTTGTTTGGTCAAGATTGTGAAGAACATCTGTCTTAATGACAATAATCAATAGTTAGAATGAAATCGAGATCTCTCCATTTCTCGCACTGCCCAGGCTGTAATCTGAGGGATTTTTCCCTGTTTTTATTTATTCAGACTCAGAGGCTTAGCAGAAGTGTTGTCCTTCGTAAAAATTGAATTTAAGTAGTTCACTAAATAGCTCATTTTAGTTTCGGCTTTCAGAAGCTGGTAATTGTTTATGTAAGTGTCCTTAAAATAAATGATGCAAAAATGAACTGTGAAATTCTATCTCTATTATGCTGTTTTACAATTGTCACTCAGTACTTGGCTTTTAAAAAAAAATTCAGAAAAAAAAATTTTAGTTAGCTCTTAGGTGCTGGATGACAACTGTAAAATAACAGAGCACAACTGCCCTTTTTTTATGAAATGCTGATTCTATTGATTGTTTTTAGATATAGGAGGGAGGGCTTTATCTTATAAAAGGTTGTACTGTAGAATAATGCAGGAATAACCACAGTGCTGCTAAAATGAGTGGGAAAATAGATAAATATTTGCTGAGCTTTGTTTAAACCTCAGCCAATAAAAATATCTTTTAATCAAAATCAAATATTTTTGAATGCATTCAGATGGAGGGGTTTTGGTAGGGTTTTCCTTCCTTCCTTCCTTCCTTCCTTCCTTCCTTCCTTCCTTCCTTCCTTCCTTCCTTCCTTCCTTCCTTCCTTC
>JAWWES010000133.1:10707270-10762237 GCA_035583135.1 Lophotriccus pileatus | reverse complement strand
TTTCTTTCTTTCTTTCTTTCTTTCTTTCTTTCTTTCTTTCTTTCTTTCTTTCTTTCTTTTTCTTTCTTTTTCTTTCTCTTTTTCTCTCTCTCTCTTTTTTTTTTCTTCTATTAATTTCCTTCTTTCTGTCTTGGAGCTTTATTTCCACAAAACTAGCTATTGATCTGTTTGCAAAACTTCTAACATTAAGCACCAGTTACTCCAAAACTTTTTTATTCAAAATATCAGCCCTGAGCTGTGCAGCCAGACAGACCCAGACATGTAGTTGAAAGATTAAAAATTCCTAAATATTGAATAGGCTGGAATTAAATTTTATAGCAATACAGCATACACCTAAAAATTGCCACGCTGACAGCTGCCAAAGTGACATACTGAAAGTTGTGTTTGTGCGACTCCACATAGATTGAAAAATGGTATCTATTGTAGTCATAGGAAAAGAAGACAACTTCTGTAAAAGGCACCGAAAAGCAATCTGTGAGAAAATCGCTGCTTTTACATGTATTTCTGACCCTATGAGTATAAGAAAGGTTTCTTTTTTGGGGATTTGAGTGCTGTGCGGGTCTGCCCATCCTTTGGAGTCAGGCTGCAGCACACAAGCTGGCGGGCTGCAGGGGGCACTGCCGAGGAATCTAAAAAGTACTTGTTAGAACTTAAACCTAGTTCATAGCCTGCTCCCCCTCTGGCCTGACGACACTTTCCGTTTCAATTAAAAATAAATCAATCAATAATAATAATTAAAAAAAAATCCGAACAAAAACCCAAGACGCCCACCCCCCTCCTTTCCCTCCCCCTTACATTCAGTCTTAACTATTCAATTTAGTAGTTACTGGAGAGCTTACAACACATCCCCCGGCTCCAAATTAACAGAGGCACGGATCTCTGTAATTGACGCAGGATTTGCAGTTTCCCCGCTCTCTTACGCTGCTTCTGAGCAGAGCTGTCATTTTTCCTTGAGTTTGTTTGTTTGTTTGTTTGTTTGTTTTTTGTGATAGCCGTGATCATGAAGAGCATAAGTAGCTTTACTGCTGTTCTCAAACTGATACCACAGAAAAGTTTTTTTCGGGGGGGGGGGGGGCATGTTTCTTAGTCCAAAAACGGGGAAGGTACTAATTGCTAATTTTATTTGTCCACTGTTGTGGTCCATCTCAATATGGTCAGGAATTGTGGCAATAGGCATGTAATCAACCCCAAATTTCATACGGCTGAGCACTCAAAGAAGACAAAGACAGCTCCTTACCGCTGTGAGTAGCTTAGAAATAGTATCCTATGCTAATCTGCAATGGCAGAAATGAAGATGGTTTAAATCAGATCTCATGACTAATGCATGAGTTCCCAATTTTCTTTATTTCCAGCTGCATGTTAGAGAACAAGGGTGTCTCTCTGAGCTAATTCTGTTCTATATAGGTGTAATAAAAAAAAAAAAAAAAAAAAAAAAGGAAAAAAGATGGAAAAAAGGGAAAATAATCAATGACAGCTGTGCGTGCAATAGCTTTGTCTGCAAAACGCTTTTAAAAACTAGGTTTCCCGGGATGTTATTCTTGATCCATTAATCACCCGCCGCTCTATATGGAGGCAGCTCGGAAAAAAAAAGCGCAACACAACAAAACACCAAAAAAAAAAAAAAAAACCAACCCAACAGCGTTCCTGCCCCAACGTGTCATGTTTCTTCTGTTGTCTAAAATAGAAAGTTCAGCCCCGTGCCGGGGAGGCGCAGGGCTCCGCGCTCCGCTCCCCATTCATTATGCAACAGTTGACACAGGAGGGGAAACGCGGCACACGCCGCTCCGGGCGCGGGGGTTCAGCCCAGCCCAGCCCAGCCCAGCCCGCCGGGTCCCCCCAGCGCTGCTCCCGCCGCCCCCCGCCCGGGGCTCGGCACCGCCGCCGCCGCCGCCACCGGGCCCCGTGTGCCGGCCGGGGTTGGGGTTGGGGTCGGGATCGGGGTCGCGGCCGCCCCCACGGTGCGGGGGGGCCGCGGGGCGCCCCGGTGCCGGCAGGTGTTGTGGGCCCCGCTCCGGCCCCGCCGCCGCCGCCGCCGGGCGTGAGCGCTGCGGGGGAAGAAGCGCCATGTCCGCTCCTGCTGGGCGACGTCCGTGCCGGGTTTTGCACCTTGTCCCCGGGTCTGCCTCACGGCCCGGAGGAGCCGCCGCCGCCGCTGCGGTGTTTACTGAGCGCTCCTGCCCTGGTATCACTCCGCTCGCATGGAGGAGGAGGAGGTGGAGGAGGAGAGCATTTGATCATTGTGATGGTGGCAGGAGGAGCAGCAGCCAGCACGGCAGAGCAAAGCGCTAGGCTGTATCAGCTCGGCGTTTGGCAGAGACTTCAGAGCTCTACTTTTTTTTTCTTCTTCTTCTTCTTCTTTTTTTTTTTTCCTCTCTCCAGCTCGGCCCGGATTGTTCATGTGCTTACTTCCCCCAGCCCGAGGATTTGCTATTTAGGTTCCTGTTGAAATGCAACTGAGCAGCCAAAGTACTTTGCGAACACGGTGCGGCATAAACACCAAAACTTTTTTCTAGAAGGAAAATACAATAAGCAAGCGGCTGTGCCTGTCTTTTGATGCCGGGGAGTGCGAGTGAGTGTGCCGTGGGTGCCCAGCGTGTGCTTGTGCTTGGATGTGTGTGTGCGAACGTGCGTGTGAACGGGTGTGCATGTGTATGTGTGTGCATGTGGAGGGGCGCGTGTGTTTCTCCTTATCCATGGGGAGAGAAGGCTTTTGGCAAAATCTCCGGAAATCTCACGGAATCTGTTTTGAAATAATGGATTATAAAAAAGAAAGAGGAGGAAAGGAACTGGTCTGATATCTCCTGGAGTTTGCTAACCCGAATTACTGCTGCCTAGTTTGTTGTGCTTCTTGTGTGTGTGTGTGTGTGTGTTTGTTGGTTGTGTTGCTGGTGATAACCTTTTAGCACCTTCTCTCTTTATTTCCCTCCCCCTTCCCTCTCTCTTTTTAATGTTTTGGAGCTTCTCGAGAGGGATTGGCTGGGGAGAAAGAGAAACATTTGCTTGGGATCGCTGTTTCCCTGATACATGATGGTGCCCCCTTCCCCCCCCTCCCCGGTTCTCTAAAAAGTATCCCATCAGGACCCCAGAGGAGACTGCGTGTGTGTGAAGTGTAGGATAAAAAGTTCTTCCAAAATAGTGTGCACGGGGAAGAGGATGGGGGATTTTGCAGCCCCCGCTGCCGCCGCGAATGGCAGCAGTATCTGCATCAACAATAACCTGAACAGCAGCCTCAGCGGGGCCGGCGGGGCCGGTATCGGGGTTAACAGCACTCCCCACGGCCCTCCTGCCGCCGCTCCCGGTAACAATAACGCTAATAGCGGCGGCATTCCCAAGCACAGCACGGTGGTGGAGCGGCTGAGGCAGCGCATCGAGGGCTGCCGGCGGCACCATGTCAACTGCGAGAGCAGGTACCAGCAAGCCCAGGCGGAGCAGCTGGAGCTGGAGCGCAGGGACACGGTGAGCCTCTACCAGCGGACCCTGGAGCAGAGGGCCAAGAAAACGGGCACCGGCGGCGGCAGCAAGCAGCAGCACCAGAGCAAACAGCAGCAAGATGCCGAGTCCGCCACGGCGGAGCAGAGGAACCACACGCTGATCATGGTAAGGGGATGCGGGCCCGGGGGGCGGAGGGGTGGCTGTCCGCGTCGCTCTCCGGGATGAGCTGGAGGTCGCCCCCGTGGTTTTTCAGAGGGGAACTGGGCTCGGCTCAACTTTGGCGGTGACAGGGTTGCTGGTGGGACGCGGGGCTGCCGGAGCGCTTCGCAACTTCGCACGGGCTGGGGAGGGGGGAGCGGACAAACTTTTTTCCCCGTCCCTTTCGGAACGGTGGAGCTGCCCTGGGTTTAAGGGGGAAGGAGCAGTGCCGGGCGTGCGCCGCGGGCTGCCCAGAGCCAGGGGAGTGTTTCGTGTCTGTGTGCATGCGTGTTTCGCCACAGCTTTTTCGCGCGTGGGGCCGGTCGCCTTTTAAATCCCGCCGCGGAGGAAGGCGGAAGGTTGGCTCCGCGGGCTGGGCTGGCGGCAGGAGGAAAAGTTGGGCAGGTTTCTCGCCTGGGCTGCCCGGCGTGCAGCAAACCGGCTCCCCACGCGAGCTGAATCGCTTCCCAAAGTTTCCTTGGGTTTTAAGGAGCTTAGCGAGCAGCGGAGGCGGGGAGGGGTAGGGGGGAAAGGGGGCGGGGGCTGAGCCGGTAGGAGCGTAGCGGCAAGTAGGAAGCGGAGTTTCCCACTCCCAGGCTGCACTGATGATGAATAATAAGAGGAGGTGCGGGGGGAGCCGGGCCCCGCGCTCCGGCAGAGCCTTATTTATAGCAGGTCGCGGCCGCCAGTCGTTCTGGTGCGGGGGGGAGAGCGGGGGGCTGGTGGTGTTCGTCCCGGCCGGCGGGGGCAGGCGGGCGGCTGTGCCTGGCGGGGGACACGCGTGTGTGTCCTGACGTGTCCCCGCGCCGGGGCGGGGGTGCCCTGCGCTCGGGGGCGGGCACGGGGCAGCTGGGTCCCCGCCGTCTGCCGGGCGCACAATGGGTGGCGGAGAGCGGCGGGGAGGGAGAGAGGGAGGGAGGGATGGAAGGAGGAGGAGGGGAGGTGCGACGGCAGCGTGTGGTTTACAAGCCTCGCACGTCCCTCCCTCTCGCCTTCCCCCGCTGCGCGGGGAGGCGCGGCCGTGCAGGAGGGTCCGGCCGGGGGGGGTCTCCGTGACAAAGCGGCGTGGAGGCGGCCGGCCCGACGGCGGCCCTTCCTCTCGTCCGTCCCCCCCGTATGTGAGAGGCGGGAGCCGTGTGTTTCTCCGGGTCGTGCCGAGCCCGCCCAGCCCTGGCCGCAGCGCCGGGCAGCTCCTCCCCTGCGGGACGCCCGGCAGCCAGCTCCCTTCCAGCTGCCCCGCGCCGTCCTGCTGGGCGCTCTGCCTGCCCCCACCCCGCTTCCTCACGGAGGGGGTGGGATACGGGAGGTGGGGATCGCTTCGCCAGCGGCAAACAAAAGCTCATCGCCGAGCGCTGCCCCCGCCTCCCCTCCCAGCCTCCTCGGGAGCGCAGCCTCCGCCGCCCGGCGCATCTCCCGGCGAGGCGGGGAGCGGGACAGGGAGGGAGCGGGTCCGGGGCTCCCCCGGGGGGGGGGAGCGCGGGCTGGGTCCGCACAAAGCGGAGGGGGTGACGGAATGTGTGTGTGTGTGTGTGGTGTGTGTGCGCTTCGCAAACAGGAAGCAGAACAACCTCACTGACATCTTGTTGCTTTCTTGATGTTAGCCAGAGAGGCACAACCATGTTTCTCTTCCTCCTGGCACCTTTCCGCAGGACCGAGGGTTTTAGATACACCACGAACGCGGTGCTGCCGCACCACGGTTCTTTGCCTTGGCGTGCACTTACTCCCGGGGCTGTAACCGAGTCACTCACGAAACCTCACGAACAGGGACTATCTTTTCTTGTCAGCCAAACTGTCCTCAAATGCCTTTTCACATCCCGTCTCGTTTCAACAAGATACAGGAAAGAGGCTGGAGCCTCAGGAGACATTCTCAGAATGACTTCTCTCCAGGGCAGCATTGTGGTGCACTGTGTCCCAATGCAGCTCCAGAGCAGCTTCTGGGCCCTAGCTAGTGGTGGGTTGTCCTTTCCCCTTCTTCCAAAACCCCTGAAGCATTCGAGTCAGGATTTTTAGTCAAGCAGCTCATTTGCTGGCCTCCTTGAAGATGTGGGACAGACACACAAAGCCAAGGTACAACGTGAAAGTTGTGGAAACAAAGTAACAAAAGGAGGAAATGCAGTTTGGGCTCTCACTGTTGCTGGATTGTCTAAGGTTGGGACACTTGAAGAGCTAAGAGTAGCCTGATTAAAGAGCAGCTTGCCATGAAATTCGTGGTAACTGAATTCCTGTGCTGTGATCTTCATGTTATTTAAATATACTCAATGTGCACTATACATTTAATCTTAAAAAGATAAATTCTGCTACCTTACTAAACAAAAAGATCCATTTCCATTTTTTTTAAAGAAGGTACACAGACGTTTTCAAAAAAATCAGAAATATCATCTGCTTTGTTTTACTTGTAAAGGGTTAGTGACAATTTTTGACTAATGTCTAAGAGCATTAGGGAACATCCATGGCCACAAGAAAGTAATACTTTAAACCAGAGAAATCGCTCCTTTTAAAACAGTTGAAAAGTAGTTTCTTTGAGGCATTTGGTTTTTTTTTTTTTCTAGTAAAACCAAAAGAACCCCCCCAAACATATTAATTTCTAGCAATCATAATAGTGTGGTAAGTTTCAATGTTTATGTGCATCATAATTTTTATTTAGCAAAACAGTTCAACTTTATTTAACACCCCCCCACCCCCCAGTAAAGTACAGTTTAGTAAACTGTAAACTACACTTCAGGGTTTTCTCTGCAAACAGTAAACTACATTTCAGAGTTTTCTCCCTGTCTTTATTCTCTGGTAAATTCCAGTTAAGAGGTTTACAGTGATAACTGTAAACTGGAACAATCATATGCATCTGCTACTGTTTTATTCTTCACACAAAATCATTAGCAAATTCTTCCCTCAGATTATTAAACTACACCATTTGGAAATGAAGCTGTCAGGATTATATGGCAACAAATGCAATGAGAACAGCAAAGAATGTATTTCCTAATTCTTTTTTTTTTTATTTTTTTTTTATTTTTAAATGAAGAAAAATTAGAAGAAAGCTCTGTGTGTGTGTGTATGTGTGTGTCCTTCCCTCTCCAAAATGAGAGATGCTGAGAAGGGAGGGGAGATGTCTGCTGGTTCTGGGCAGCCAGTCACCCAACAAACCCTCCCAGAAGCTGATGCTGACACACGTGCTGAGTGCCCTTCAGCAAGCAGGGTAAAAAAAAAAATCTTTAGAAGATGATTACTTAAAGGCATGCACTCTGATTTTCTTCATTGGACAGAGCACAAGTGATCCAGTTTGTACAATGCTTCTTGTTGCCACCCCCTCAGTTTGTGGCCTCCCTCCCTGAGCTCATGAAAGGGATTATGTAGTTTCCACTGTTTAGGACTCTATGTCAACTAACAGGCAGTTATCAATGGGAGTCTTTTTTCAAATGGGGTGTAGGAGCATAGGCTTGGCTGTATTTCATGAATTGCTGTTCTACTCTGAATTTGTGTCTCATTATAGACCAAGTTTTCACTTACTGAATTTTTAAATATCTGGATTTATAACTATTTCAACCTTTTCTACTTAAGGAGAACTAGTTTAGTTTAGTTTGCTCCCATACATTGATTGGGCATGCACAAGAATTAAAATTGTTTGTAAATGTCTGTGAGGACCTTTCCCTCCACCCCAGTTCAACCTGGCAAAACCCAAAGTTGTTTTCCGTGCTTTTGAGTTGAATTATTAAAATGCTGTAGCAGCCTGGTTTTCAAAGGAAGTATTGGAAAAATTTGCAGTCCATCCAAAACTCTGCTGCTCATCTTCAGACTAGTTCCACGAAATATCAACACGTCATTTCAGTTCTTTGGTTCTTTGTGAGCTAATCTGCTTTCTTGTTTCCTCCTTTTAGTGCAAGAGTCTTCTGATTCTGTATCCATGCTATTGTGTGGAGTTCAAAGATTCTGTGTGTATTCACGTACATTATATTTAGAATAAATAATAAATAATGCATATTTAGTATATAGTAGCCAACTGTATAATAAATATTGCAAGTTATATCACCTCTGTTTCACCGTTGTTTTTACTGTGTAATTTTTGTCCAATGCAACACTACATGTGTAATTACCACATTGACCTTCTAATGCACATTTGTTTGCACCTGAGCTTTCTTATGAAGTATAAAGGGGCTGGAGATGCTTCTTCCTGTTTTAAAGCCCTTCAGGGCTTTATTTAGCATCATTATATGTTTGATAGCTACTGTCATGGTGACCGTTTCTAAACCTAAGACCAGTCCTCAGGAAATTGAGTTTTAAAACACCATAAGCATAAAATGTTATTTAGATCAGAGAAATTAGTGACAGAGGTCAAATGATGTAATAGATCATCTTTTCTGCTCCCCTGCCAAAGAATACTATGCCAGTCCAGAATTAGTTTAAAGTTACAGAAAACACGGCTGGAAAATACGGTATTTTCCAGTACTGCTCTTTACCTATTCTGGGCTAATGCACTGCCTCCTGGAATTTAATGATCACATTGCCCTTCTACCTGAGGGAAGGGAGATGGGCAGGCCACTCCTTTCAGCTTTCTCTGTGCAAGAACAGAATGACATATCCAGAATTATAGAAATCTGGTTATATGTCTTCCTTCTTGGCAAATATTCCACCACAGAAAAGCAGTTCCCTCCTCCCCCCCAGTCTCTCCTTTTTGCCCCTTTTGTTGAAAAAGGTACCCAGAGTGAAAAGTGTATCATCTTCATTTGTTTTAGTGATTCATGGATAATGTCTGTAATGAAATTGAGTGCTGAAGAATGCTGACAGGCTTGTGAGTAGTTTTTTAAAGTTTACACCTGCTGTATTTAATATGCACTTGTGTGTACATTCATGAACCTGTGCACATTTATTGTGTTCTTTCTCGTATAATACTGCTATTTAACTTATTTTGTGGGTGCTTAGGAGTCTATCAGTTACACTATAGCATATATAGTTTATTTGTCTGGCATTGCAAAAATGAAAAATAAAGCTAATTTTTTAGATGTTTTATTTTCCACAAGAGGTCAAATACTGTAGCCCTTACTCACACCTGATGACTAAGTAGGATTAAGCATCTCTTTAGTTAATAAGCTATGTCTGATCTTGCTCACACTGAGGTAAAGTCAGTAGTAAATGCACAACTGGGATGATACCAGAATTAAATCCCAGGCCAGCAATGCTCCTTCTCTTTCATAAGCATCATAGAAGGAGTCATTGTGTAACCCTTTTTAATTTTCCTCTTCCTATAAGGGTGGATCTCTATGTCTTTCTTACTCCACAGCCTCTCCCATTTTTCTTCTCCTTTTCATACCAACTCACGCTTGATGCTCCCGTGTGATTACTGTCCTTTAGGACAAGGAGTTTTTGTGCTGACCTCCTTTTGCAGCTAGTCAGCACAATAGGTTTCAGTTTAGCAAACTGAAAGGAATGAAGAGAGTCTTCACTTCAAGCACTGCTAGCCTCTGATGACCTTTATATGCTCTGATAGAAAGCGTGTCCCTTTAAAAGATAGTGGGTTGGGTTATTATGAACTGTAGCTGGAGCAGGGCAAGTTGTGTTTTGACATAGGGTAGCCAGTCATAGTGAAATCTAAGGTTCACACTGACCAAATAGCATCTGTTTGCTTCACTGAAGTGAAGTTCTAGGCAGTGTCAAGTTCAGGAAGAACAACTTTGGCTGGAACACATCCAAAAATCATTCTGCTAATGCAGAGCCAAAAATACTAATATGTGATTGTGTTAGGACAATTGGTTGCATTTAGATTAACCTCAATTTACAGTAACTTGACCTAAAGCTTAAGGCTTCACAAGTGGCTCCAGCTGGTGTAAACCTGAGCTGCACCACTGAGGAAGTCTTGTTTTCCATGTTCCCGTCAGGGGCCAGGTTTTCTGCCTGCCTTTGCTAAGAATGGCCCTTGCTCATGTACCCCCAACTGTCAGCTGGTTCTCCAAGCAGGTAGGAAGGGCAGACACATTTCTTCCTTTTTTTCTGGGTTAGTTTTTGCCTGGATCAGATCCATCATTTGTTTGACTGTCCCTCCCGTGGGCAGCACAGTCTTACAACATCTTAATCCTCTTGTGAAACTTCACCCTTATCCCAGGATAAACATCTGGGACCTATTAGTTCAAACATGCTCACCTGGTAGCCTACACTGAACCTCAGCTAAGTTACACCTGGTGTACATGATTCTGTTGCTGAGTGCAGACACTGAAACAGGAAAGGCTGTATGTAGCAAAGGATACAGAGTTCATTTTTACTTAAACACTTGCATGTATATGACATTTGGTTGCATATGTATAATTCATGTGAGATGTGCTTGGATTAGCAGAGGTTTAAGGACAGGTCTGACAGCTAGTAACTGCTGACTGGAATCCTTCAAGTGTGTTGTTTTGTGAATTGAAATGTGAGATACAATGTCTGACTGAAGTTACGGACCTTTAATCAGTTTTCCAGTCTGGGATCTCACAGGTTGTTCAGATAAGCAACGTACTTGTACATTCAGTGGGAATTGGGGAGCCTTAAGAGTTTGAAATATTTATTTTCCTAGTTTGTCTGAGCTGGTGAATCACAAAATCATATAACTTTGCTCGTCTGCTTCCCCCTCACACACTTTAGTTTCACAATGTTTGTAGCTCAAAAGTCACCACCAAAGGCTCCTGTTTGCTTTTTGAATACTTGAAACCCAGTTTCATAGGGATTAAGAGAAAATGTCTTTTTAAACTTGCAGTAGTTAATAAGATTGCAGCTGCTGAAATTCTGTGCTTACAGGAAGGGGTTGAACTGCCTTCTTTCAAGACTTCCCTCTTTCATATTGATTTTGTTTGCCACCACATACCGTTAAAATTGGTGAGGAGATAAGAACGCTTTAGTCTTCAGTTGACCTGAGAGAAGAGAGAAGTGTGTCCACCCATAGGAACTTTGCATTTTGTATGTGTTTGTGAAGCTGCTGAAGCTAATGCTGCAGTGCTGTTGGTAGCACAGATGATCTATTGCTGCTTGCTTGCTGTCAGTTCTGCACAACCACAGCATACACAGAGTAGGAAGGAGGTTTGAATTTATGACTTTCAGAATAGCTAAGCTAATAAACAGAAAGATCACAAGCTCAAGGAATTTTATTTTTTTTTTCTTTTCTCGCTTTTTATCACTTTCTGTGGGGTTTTCATATAGGGCTCTACAGTGTTCTGCAAGTTCTCAGCTCTCATCAACTGAAGCCTGGTGGAGTTATGTTTTCACTGATGGAAGGTGGGGCTGATGGGCTGTGCCTCTTCCCCTCCTCCCTTCTTCACACTTCAGTCTCCTCCCCACATTATTCTATGTGCCATACAGGAGCATTTCAGGTTTAATAAAACAATTCAACTTCATTTTCTTCTGGTCTTCAAATTCACAGGAACAGCTGTGTCAGTGTAGCAGTGAAGGTGTAGCTTTTCCGCATCATCTTCATGATGCTTTTGAAAATATCAGGCCAATTCAGAAAGTCCTTGGATATTGTGTACCTGGGAAAAGAGCGGAGAATTGGTCCTTAACCTTCCTCTGGCCCTGGTTTTTAAACTGCTCTCCAAGACAAAGTGAAGGAATTCATGATCAGTTTTGATGGGGAAAGGGGATGTAATAGTCCAAGAAGTTTGAGAACCACCGATACACTCCCATTTTTGATATTTTCCTCCTTTTTGTCTTTCCTTTAGCTCATGTCTAATCTCCCATGACATTCTGGCACTTCTGCATTGTGTTTAATCTACAGGAGGAAGGGAGGTGTCTCTGACAAATGAAATCCTAGAAGAGTTCTGGAGAGTATGGGAATTTTTTAATAATCTAAGATAATTCCTTACATTGAGGAGAACAGACCAGTACTTTACCAAAAGAAAAACTCTTGCACTTCCTACAGCTTCTGTTTGCACAGAATATTGTGTTTCAGCCTCTAGTATTTGCAAAAAAATACTCTAGTATTTGTTTCATTTGCAATAAAACAAACCAAAGACCTTTACGGCCACCCCAAGGTTTACTGCCCCTCTCAGTAACATTTTTGTTGTGGAAAATGCCAGCAATGAGAAGGGATAATGGAGAATTGTGCATGTAGAATAGAAAATAAACAAAATTAATTTTGACTAGTGGCATTTAAAGTTTCACCTCTTCCTCACCTATCACTGTGGTAAAGTGTATGGCAGTCTAGTTACAGACAGAGAGGGCTTCTGAGAAGTTGGCATACGCTATATTTCTTTATAGTTGCTATAGATATTTGAATACAAGAAACACGGTAATTTATGGTTTATATTTTTGGTCAGACTAGAAAGCATCCTGAAAAAGTGATACCTCAGGAGTGGCAATTTTGTCTCTTATTCTCCTTTTATTTATTTCATGCTGTTTAAAGCTATTGGTAAGAACACATTATGTTTACCTGTCCTTTAAGTTTATCCAAACAAAATATCTGCATTTTCATGGCACACTGCATACAATACAAAAACTTTAATTGTGCAGGTTCTGAAAAACATTGCTGTCTCTGTAAAACCTACTAGTTAACTGCTTTATGGTCTCTTCACCTGTTACTGCCTTGGGGTTAATTAGATGAGGCAGCTGAGGCAAGGTAAGGATTTGTTACCATTAAATGGGGTGGTCTCCGTGCTGCAATTCTAGATCTACGTTCCTGCCTGTGAATATGTGGTGCTAATGCAGGAGGAAAATCAGCTGCTCAGGAGAAAAACAGTGTTTATTTCTTGGTGTACAGTGAAGGTACGTGATGTTCTACTAGGGAAGAGGGACTAGAGGAAAGGAGAGGCAGAAGGACCCATGTAGTTTGCTTTAAACTACAGTAGCTCTTATAATCAAAGTGGTCAACAATTCAGAATATCTCCTGGAATTTTGCACATGCTGTCCTTTGCAACTCTGCAAAGACAGCAGTTTTACTCACAGGATTTATGCATGTCGATACAGCTATCTATTTCCATGGACAAACCAGTTCTGGATATCAGGAAAAGTTTCTTTGCGGTCAGGTGTTGGATCACACTGCCCAGGGAAGTGTTGGAGTCACCATCCCTTGAGGTATTTAAAAGATGAGGAGATGTGGTACTGGACATGGGTTAGGACGTGGTTTAGTGGTGGGTTTGGCAGTTCTGGGTCAACACTTAGACTTGGTGGCCCTAAGGATCTTTTCTACCTAGATGATTCTATGTCAGCAAAGTTGTGGAAGAAGCTCTGCCCTCTCCTATGCCCTTGTCCTCTGGTGATTCTCTGCTCAGCTGCCTATTGAAAACCTGGTACTTGTGGTGCACTGATGTAGTGAATTTGGGAGTGAAGTACTTAGGCAGTTTATGGAACACCAGACAGAGCATTATTGGAAGGGTCTTCAGGAATAGTAATACAGTTACTCTTAAGGGTGAGGTGATGATTCACAGCATAAAGAATGCTGAGGAGAATATCTTTTCACCCCAAAACAGTCCAAAGAAGACGTCATATTGGCCACAGTGTGAACTTGTATCAGGTAGATGACCACTGTCCTTCCTGTGAGAAAAAAATACCCCAAACAGTGTTTCTTTTGTTTGCTAATTTCCTTCTGAAAATTGATAAGCTTTTTTTGTCTCTTGTGATAAAACAGGGAAGACTGTGGTTTTGCTTGATCATTACAGTATGGTAATTGCATTTCTTTTTTCCAGGCTATTCTATGTGTTTATGCTCATTTTAATTCCATGTAGAACAGTCAATCAGGTTAAATAATTAGCAAAGGTCCATGTAAATAGTTATCACTATTCGTGGATTGTGATGCCTTGAGTTGCATACGGGACTTGAGGTGACACTCAAACGTGTGTCCAAGACAGACACTTGCAGTAGTCTTATTTTCTTTCTATCTGAATCCATGTCTGGGCAATATGATGATAGTTGTTATTCAAATAAACCAGAGGGAAAAAAAATCATAGATGCAGGACCTTCTTAGTAAGAATTAGTAAAGAATTAGTAAAGTTGATGTAAGTTATTAAATTTTACTTTGAATGCTGATTAGCATAGGTGATTTAATTATTTTAAAAATATATTAAATATCTTAAAAATATGTTAGTGATGGGGAGGGTCAGTGGGATTTTCTTGGTTTTTTGTTTTGGATTTTTTTTTTTTTTTTTTCTCTTTTGTTTGGGAATTTTTCGGTGTGTTTTTTCCCCTTTTTCAGGTGTTTTATTTCAGAGTCATCTCACTTGTTGGAATCCAACCTGTTAGCACAACAAGCAAATAACAGTATTAGCAATATTGGTATTTCTAATGCACTGAGTTCCATATGTCAAGTTTCACTAGTGGAGAAGGTATTGTTTCTGGTTTAAAAATCATTTACTCCGCAAATCTGTGACTTATCTCTTGCAGATGTGAACGCAGGGTAAATATTTCTCATAAAGTCACATAAAGATTTTATCAGAACAGATTTAAACTGGTTAGCTTGTCCACAAATGTAATGGCAGAAGCAAATTGTACTGGTTGTCTCAAATAACAGTAGAATTAGTAACAAATTCTAACTTCACTTCATACTTTTCCTTCACTTTTACAATATGCCTCTTTTTTTTTTTTTTTTCTGTAAGGTAAGAGGAGCTTTTCTGTGCTCTTCATCTGTTAGCTCAGACATTTGCAAATACAGGGATATAACTGATAATCAAGGCCAGTAAGTGAAAAACAATGATTGAATTCTATACATAGGGCTCTGTAAGGAATGTAGCATAAACAGACGCATAAAATGCTTTGTGTAATTCAGAGATGCTTTTTGTTTACAAATATGTGGTTCTTTTATGTTTTAAGATTCAGTATTTAAGCTAAGGATCAGATGTCTTTCCTGTTGTGAAGGAAGGAAACTAAATGCCTACAGTTGTATAAAACTTCTATCAATGTGATAGCAAACGTAATATTTTTTTCAACTACACAAGATCCATATTAATTTTATAATACATATTGACAGATTTTTTTCCAAGAATTCACTTTGGGTAGGATATTTTCCTTGCCTTTTGCCCTTGGTTTGATTGGCTGGGGGGTTTGTGGGGTGGGTTGCTTTTTGGTATTCTTGGAGGACTTTTGGTTGTCTGGTTTTGTGGTTTGGAAGGAGAAACAAGATGGTGCTGCATCAGAAATGCAGAGACCTGAGGAAGGAGATGGAAGGACAGGAAGAAAGTGTGGGTCGGGAGTTGGATGGAACCCAGCCTGGGGTGGACAGAGTAAGAGCAAAGCAGACATCAGCTGTAACAGAAGGACAGAAACACATAAGAGGGTGCTGGATTTGTTGAATCAGGCTGGAGAGTAGAACTTTGCCTCTGGCTGTGTGCTTGGGCTTCACTAAGAGGTGTCCACAGCCAGTAAGTGAGAGCATAGGTACCTCTAATGAACTCAGTTTTTGCTACCTTGGGCAGCCAGAGCTTGGTGCTGGGGTGTTTAACAGGGCCATACTCGTGGTTAGCTGCAAATAGCAGGCAAATGAGTTGGTTTAGAGTTTTGCTTTCCAGACCTTATGTCCATCAAAGCATTATAGTGTGTTATGCCAGCTGATTTTCTGCACTATTGTTAAGCTAGGTGGTGACCTTTGTTTGTATATTTTATTCAGATCTGAGGAATTCTGAACACTTGCTAGTGACACAGATAATGAATATATATGGCAATCATTCAGCAAATGTGAGCCCCTGGACAGCAGACTTGCTTTTCTCATTTACCTGTTGCTTATTCCTTGCAAGTCGCCAACAGACTGCAGAGTTCATGTGAAAACCACTGCCCAGCTGACCTTCTCACACATTAGTAATGGACATATGTGTGTATTTTAAGTCCTTTATGTCCAAATCCTATTTACACGTTTCTAAAGTTGGTCAAGTAAGTGGCGTGGGGTTTTTTCTCCTGGTGGATTAGTTTTGATTTGCTAAAACAAGATACATTTCAATACTTTTTCCCCCCTCTATGGATAAATTCATTGCTAATACAAATCCATTCACAAAAAGTGATTGCTGTGGCATTTCTCAAACCAGTGGAACAAGTAGAAAGTATTTTAGGAGGTTTAGTGGCTGGCTGCATTCCTGTTTTCTGATGGATAGAGAGAGAAATGCTGAGGAGTGCACTGCAGGTCCTGTGTTACTAAACAGCTCTGGGAGATTCCCTTTCCCCTGACTGGTAGTGTCTCATATTTTTGGAAGGGAGGGAATAAGCTTCTGCCCTTGAGGTCAAACTGCACCACCAAACAGCTGGGTTTTTGGAAGATTTACAGATTGGATAGTGCAATAAGCCACAGTTGTGTCCTCTTGTTGGCTGAGCAGTCCTATCTGTGTGTTAGTGTATGAAGTGGGTAGTTGGCACTTCAGGTTGTTGGGGTGACTTGCATACTCTGGAACAGGTGAGCTTGAATTTTAATGTAGAGTTTCATCAGACCTACTTGGGCCGTTACTGTCTCAGGAAAAAAAAAATTAGTTTTTCTGTAAGAATGTCTTAAGAACTCTTCAGAGTGCTTTGTGATGGGATTGGTATGATCCAAAAGTCTGTCTTTTGCAGGCTTAAATTGTTTCCGAGGTTGACAGAACTAAGCTTTATCTGCAATATTTCATGTTTCAGTCATAACACCGAGATGACAGCATTCCTGAATTAGTTATCACTCATAATACTGAAATTTCAGTAAGGGCCTTTATGTCACAGAGTTGGCCTCTGATTTGAGGGGATTGGCAGAAGGACATACACCATATTTTCAGCACAGTGTTTTACCTGTCCAAGAAGTATCTGTACTCAGTTTAGGTAATTTGACTTGCCTTCATCATAAGAAGTTTGGCCTTGAGGTAAAGACAAGAGATGAATACAGACAATTAGTGTTGTGAGAGCACAGGAAAATACAACCAGTTTCACACTTAGTATGTAGACTGCCTTGTGAAAGAGACCATTTCTCCTAGCATTGTAGAACTGAATGGAAGGTCTCATGTATTTTGGTAATATTAAGTAATAGTGTGGTTATTTCCCTCTCTTGTTATTCACAGCTGTGTTTTTGTGTTGCTTCTGTTCCTTTTGTTGTTCTGTAAATATCAATATACATCAATCTCTCATTCTTTGTTATGCTGTGAAGAGATTGTTTGTATGATGAGGTATTAAAGGCTCATTTAACTTCATTGAGTTAATCTTTGAGACACAGAGCATGTAAGAAAAGAAGCAAAGTGAAAGATATCTGTGGAGACAGAAGTTGAACCTTATTGGTGATATTTAGAGCAGATTTGGGGGTATATCTTAGAAAGTTACTGCTGAAAGGCAGACCTAATACTTGTATAAAGAACTATGCTAATTCTTTTAATTAACTGATTTTTGGCAAACTGCAAGGGGGAAAAAAAAAGAAACTTCAGAAATCCCCAACTCATTGCTTACATTTGAGCCATTTGTATAGATTACTTGATTCATAACTTTTTTTTTGTCACATATCAGTAATTCCTGGCCCTGTTTTCCAATACTCCTTATACATAGGTTTTCTTTCTAAACTCTAGAATTTAGAAATCCAGAGTTGCCATTTCTCACAGTTAAGAAAAACTATTTGTGTTTGGGAAATTTTTGGAAGTTCTCTGCATGTCTGCCAGAAACATCCCCTCTCCACCACCACCACCGCCCATCCCTGAAAGCCTCTACATCCCTGAAAGGATCTACAAGTTATAAGCTATTGAAAACTAATACAGACATTAAGAGACATGTGTCAAATGCAAAGTATTCTTACAAGTTTAAGAGATAGTAGTTTCAAATGATGGTTGACATGTGTTGCCTGGGCTCTGACTGAAAGGAAGAAGATAAAAGGTTTATGAGTGCAAAACAGACCTTTTTTTTTTTTTTTTTTTTAGTGGCAGGGGCCTGTGTCAGTCCTTCAAGGGGAAGCGACACAGTCTTTGTAATTCTCAGACTGTTATTTGTCTGAATGGTATAACTGCTGTAAAAAGCACATAAATACTGTATTTCTAATTCCTCAGAGTAAACCTTACTACATTTCATAAATATGTGTGTGTATATTTAAGTGCAGTCACTGGATGATTGGTTTAGTTGAGCATAGATGATGTCCACTCATGGTTCAGTTTTTATTAAGAAATCATACTTTCACCAGTTCTCTATAACGAATATGTCACGTTGCTCTGAGGATATAATTTGTTGTAGCAAGGATGTTGCATTAGTTTTTTAAATATCAGGGAAGATCCATACAGCTACCCTTTGCAGTTCAGTAGCCTCGTGCTGAAATTGCTCATAAGACAGTATAATTCTTATAGAGAGAACCTTGCAATGAGTAATGGATTTATTTATGGTGAATGTGTGTTTTGACAACTGGGACCATACTTTTAATTTCCGTTTGTAAGGTGGAAGTTTGAAGAATTGGAGGGCTCTGACACTTCAAGAAAATTATGTGATTGGAAAAAGTCTTCATTTCCTCCAAAATCATTTTTCTGCAAAGGCCTTTCATCCTGGCACCGTTAAGTTAGTTTAATTCCTCCAAGGGAAGTGTGTGTGTGTGTGTGTGTGTGTGTGTAAAAACCCACAACAAAACTCTCTCTGTTTCTGCAGCAGGGTTTTACTGGCTGCTTCAATTCCATACCTGCTCTTACTTGCATATGGATTTATCTCAATAATGGCTCAATCACATGCAGGAGAAGAAGTTTCAGAACTAGGCCATATTCAAAACTTTGTTTAGTGTTGGCTTTATTCTTTCTGGGTGAAACTTCTGTGAGGTGTAGACCATTGCTTTTGTGAAAATTAGATTGTAATCTAGACATCTCATTGAGCAGAATGTGTGGGAATGGAGAAGTGGCAATATCTTTCCCAGCAGTGGTGTATGAAGCTATTTTCATTTGGTGTGATGTCAGGAGAAATATATTCTGACCCACACAGTAATGAAGGCTGCAGGTTTTCTTGCGGACAACCAAAAAAATATGCATCTTGAATTTTAGTAGCAAATAGCCACTGACTTGGAAGAGCTAATTCCATGCAGCCCAGAGACCCTGATGGGCAAAAGTAGCAGCATTTACATTTTCAGTGCCTGTTCTCAAGGCGATGCTGACTCTATATTTTTGGAGTAGTAACACCTGTCTGCATTAGTCCAGCTAGCGAGGAAGCACTGGGAAAAGGGCATTCCTCTGCCTCTTCATGCCACAGCAGCACGAGGTAGAAAGGAATAAGGCCATGCTGTTGACTTGTTGTTCCCTGTTGTCTTGTCGAATCCATCCCAATGCCCTGGTTTGCTGGTCAAGCTAGAGAAAGAGGAGAGGCAGAATTCCCCTGGTCCCTGATCATTACATGCTAAGCTCTAGGTTGATCCACTTAGTTGTGTGATTTCAGGGTTTTGTTGTTGGTTTGGGTTTTGTTTTTTTTTTGGTTTGGTGGGTTTTTTTGATGTGGTTTTTTTTTGTTTTGTTTTTGTTTTGGGGGTTTTTTGTTTGTTTGTTTGTTTTTTTGTTTTGTTTTTGTTTTTTCTTTTCTGGAGAACAAACAGGG
This sequence comes from Lophotriccus pileatus, assembly GCA_035583135.1. Classification (NCBI taxonomy): domain Eukaryota; kingdom Metazoa; phylum Chordata; class Aves; order Passeriformes; family Tyrannidae; genus Lophotriccus; species Lophotriccus pileatus. Next base: position 10,743,184 of record JAWWES010000133.1, on the reverse strand, counting down.
ATCAAAAGTGGCTTTCTTCCATATTTAATATCAAAACCTGGTTTAATACATTCATATGAGCAAGTGCATTGGGTACCTTAAAGAATTAAGCAAAACGATTATAAATGCTGAAATAAAGTCTATTCTTAAGATACAAGTTAAGGGAAGTATGTAAATGTACTTAACATCTTACACTTAATGAGAGATTTATAAGCTGTGCAATATCTGGAGCCCATTGCCACAATTAAAAAAGAAAAAAAAATCCCTGGCATTACTCCTGTGTGCAGGGGGAAACCTCGGGTAATAAGCTCTGAGCTCACACGCTATCCCTGGGACAAAAATAGCCAGCTGTCCAGGCTCTGGCTAGGAGGAGGCTTAGGAGGGAGGAGATGTGTGTACTCTCTGTTAGTCATTGTGTGATGTGCTGGCCAGCAGCACAAGCAAACGATGGGGCTTATGTTAAAAGGAAGTAATTTTAATTTGAAGGAAGGTTTCATATCACTCCTTTTTCGTTCTACACCTTGGATATTTATTTAATCCCTTCTTGCTGCTGGAAATTGAGTTGGACAAGAGAAAGGGTAGGAACTTTTCTTAAAGCTGAAGGAGATGAAGAATAGCCAAGAGATTGTTCTGGCGGGGAGTCCCATGAAGCTGCAGGTGTGTTCACAGCCATGAAAATGCCTATTCTGGTGGCCACTGGGCAGATGTACTCAATTCTAGCCTTGGACCTCTTCCCTTCATGCCCAGTCACTGCCACTGATGCAGCTGTGTGAGGGGAACCACTGCAAGGAGAATCCAGCTGCTGCCCAGTGTAGTGGATGGGGGAACAGAGGCTCTGTCCCACAGCAGTGTGTGGAGTGGAGCTCCAGATGGCCCCACAAAGCCTGCAGGCACTCAGCCCCAGGCATCTCCCGACTTTACATTGTGCTAAGAGTGTGATGGTTTTAACTGGAAATGCCTTGCTTTTAAAAGTGTGTTTCTTAGAGTCTTTCTAAGATGATTGGCAATGTGTAAGTTTTTTTAATTCGGCGTTAATTGTTGAAAATTGTCCTTTTTTTGAATTATCATTTTGTAAACTTATAAATGCTGTTGGTGACCATCGAACTGAGGTTTGCTCCAGGTGTTAAAGTGTAATTTATTACATCAAAGCATTGGCCAAAGTACTAGTATTTCCTTCTGGGTCTAAAATTCAACTGTTGGGTGAATGGTTTTGTGGTAGAGAAGCAAAATGCTTTCAAGAAGACACTATACGAAATATATGTCCCTGTCACATCCCCCTTGGTACATTCTGATTTTCATTTTATTTTTTCATTTAATAATTTTCTGTAGTCATTTCTTCCAGCGGGCTTTGTGCAGTCTCTCTTGCTCACTTTTCGTAGTGGGAGAAAGATTTGAAAATAACTTTAAAACAAACATACTATTTATTTCTATAGTTTTTCCTATTTTGGCATGGACTGGTGTGTGAAAAAGGCTTGCAGATTCACTGTAGCCTTTCAGCACTTTTGTCTGGGTGTATTACTGACCACCCCATACTATGCCCTGTTCACTCAGGTTCTGCCCCAGAAAGTTGACGGAGGCAGCAAGTGAAGAATTTAGTAAGACAGCAGGAATAAACCCAAGGTGGATTAATCATGATAATAGTAGCAATTACTTGGTGTCTTTCTCTGAAGAAATGCTACTATACTTATTAGAATAGATTAGACTAGGTAATGGAAAAAATCTGCTGCCTTTTTTTCCTGCAGACATGAGTGGTGCTGTTCTTTGCAAACTGAAGAAAGAACCGGGGAGCCTAAAATTAAGCCATATCTGTTGATCACTACAGAGCAGTCTGAAAGGTTTCTTTCACGTTTCCCACAGCACAGTCCCTGTCATAGTGAAGGAACACTCATAGCAGCATCACTATCCCTTGCGTGCAATTTCTGTCTGGATTTTCATGTAAATCTCCTACTTAGAAGGAATTAGAATAGTAAGACAAGAAATTGTGAAACAAGATCTAGAGATTTAGAATATCTTCTCCTAATGCTCCTTTCCCTCAGATGCATAAAGCACTCTTCCTCTCCCAGTTTTTGGGGTGGCTATATAATGTTATGAAAGGGAGCTTGAAGATCATCTACTTCCAGTCCCTCTGCCGTGGACAGGGAAACCTTCAGCTGCACCAAGTTGCTCAAAGCCCCATCCAACTTACGCTGTTGTTCTTCTGGTTACTTGCAGCCTGTGTTCCAAAAAGATAATTCAAAATTGACCAGATTAAACTGATGGATGAGAATGGCTTTTTTTTTTTTTTTTTCATCTGTCAGCTGCAGTTACTCTTTTATGAGTCGTTTGTCAGAGGTGTTAATTTCCATTTCTCTGCTCAGGCCCTAGTTTGGAGTGTGATTTCATTTTCTTTTTTTTTTTTTTAATACATAAACCCCACCAAATGTGAGTGGGTAGAAAACACTCACCTGAAACACAGAATGCTACCCAGTTCTTAATAATTCAGATTTATGAGCTCTATTAGTAAACTTAAAATTAATTTTCAAAACACAAATCAGATGTGAAAAATAACATAGCTTGTGCCTAAACTTGATGTCACCTGTTAGAATAATACAATCATAAAAAAAAATAGGCAACTGAGCACCATATTTATACTGAAGTTTTAAAGGAAATTGAACCAGCAAAGGTTGACATTTAGGAAGTATTCTGGAATAAGAGGATCCTAAAATTCTAAACAAGACAATAGAAGCCTTCTGTGCTGACACACTGACACGCTGTTTTCATCAGTTTACTTGATTCCAGTAGCTCATGTAAGTCTGAAAACTGAATGTGAAGACAGCCAGAGGAGATTTCTGCTTCCCGTAGGGTGAAAGCCAAAGTATTTACTGTTTAAATGTTTTTAAATACAGAGAAAACACAATTTCATAAACTTCTGTTCTTGCATCACAGGTGTACTGTAGGTATTTTTAGAATTAATTAAACCCCAGTATTTTGCTGTGTTAATGCAGAGTGGTTTGTGTATTCATGCAAAGGGCATATGGAGTTGCCAAGTAACACACTTTAATGTGTACCAGCCAATAAGAATTGACCCTTCCTTAGAAAAACCAAAAATGCCCCCAATCTGATTTATTCATATCAGGGTTTCCTGCTTGATAATTTAAATCCTGTTTAAATTCAGCAATTTACATCACTTTGATTTATATCAGCCATTCTGCTTTCAAATGAAGAGGGAGCAGGCTGGGACTCAAGGCCCTTTACAATTTAGCACTACACTTATTCCATCTTCCTGTTTTAAGTCACACAGTTTGTCTGATACCTATCTGCACTTCCTTTGCTGTGCTCATCAGCTCAAACATCTTCCTTTGTGTGTGTTCTTGAACACTTACCTTGTATTGGAATAAGGAAGGGGTTCTCTTATCAGAATAAGAAAGGGGTTTAGTAGTTTAACAGTGTAATTTAGATGATAATGCAGCACAAATATGTAACTTACAAAGATGTTCATGACCAGTAAATATTTTGTATCATAGTAAAACTTATTTACGTACAATTAATTTCTTTTATGCTTTTACCATTTTCAGTTCTCTGTTTTTTACTGGGCTAAAATTTAGTGAGTTTGGTGTTGTGTTTTTTTTTTGTTTGTTTGTTTTGTTTTTTTTTTTTTAAAAAAAAAACCAAACAAACAAAAAACAAAACAAAACAAAAAAAAAAAAAACAAAAAAAAAAAAACCACAAAAAACCCACTAAGGACATCAAAGTCTTCTGTCCCTTTTCCTTTAACTTGAAATCATAAGAGAAAATAGTGCTTTTTCCACTCCAGTTTCCACATTGAGTAGGCTTTGTCTATGGTCAGGTGGTGAAGGTGTGTGTTGTGGTCTTCAGAGCAAAGCAGACTCCATAAAAGCACTGCTCTACTCACTAGGGTAAATTGATTATTTTATTAATTGTGGTTTATGGTATATAATAATGGGAAGGTTTTTTTTACTTGCTGACCAGCATTTCAGAATAATTTGTCAGTTTGAGTGTCAAAAACAATGAAGGAGGACAAAATGTTTAAGTAAAACAGAAGTTTTGGAGAAATTTAGTTGTAAACTAGCGGCCTGTTAGTTTAGCAGGTGTTAGAAGTTTCTTTGGTGGAGGGTTTTGAAAAGTATCATCCCTCCCCCCAACATCTCTCCCCTCCCCATTGAATATAGTGAGCAGACATTGTGACAAAAGAAATATTTGTGTTTAAATTCAAGAGTAATGCATCAGATTTCATACCACAATGCTTATAGTTAATTAGGAGGGGGGCTTGAGGGTTGTGAAATGCTGCTGTCACCTCTGGAGTCTCAGTTTCAGTGCCTAGACTGTTAAATGGCTTGTTTTCCTGTTCTTCAAGGGCAAAGAAGCAAATGTAATCAAGCAAATTTGAAGTACTAGTAGAGGTGAGTTTAAGTGTTTAGGCTGTATTGTTCAGCTGCTGTTAAGCATCAGTTAGCCTGGCCTTTTGGAATGCATCTTTTTATCCACTCTCCTTCTCTGCATTATTTAGTATAGATTACAATTAAATCAGTGCAGACTGGGACATGTTTCCATCATCAGTGAGTTTTAAGTCTGTGTTCGATTTGCTGGAGACCTGATTCTGATAGCTCTTTATCCTTAGAAGAACATGGGTGGGAAATATGAGGGTGCTTGACAGTAAAATTCCTTGAGGAAACGGGTTCATGTTGGGGATTAAAAGAGAGAATTTGTTTGGCAGATGTTTTACCTTTCTGACTGTACAGATCTTGCCACAGTAGAAAGTGAAGGGAAAGTTACAAGTTTTTAACCTTTCCTGGTAATTCCTGGAACAAGGAGGCTGTGATAAGTTTGGGAAGTACTTGCACACCCGAGATGCAACATTCAGAGTGAATAGGCAGCGTGGTTGACTGTGGTTTTGGTTACTAAGTTTCCTTCGTTGCAGAATGTGGAGATGCCCAAGAAACAAATTTTGAGTTTGTCTTTATTGCAAGCGACTGAAATGAACAGTTGGTTTAAAGATTGTGTAATGATATATAATGTGATATGCAGTTTTGCAAAAAATACTAATGTAAGTCTGTGTTTACTTAATGAAAATATAATTGGTACTGTTGCCAGTTCAGCAGTCCATAGAGATCTTCTAGCAAATCCAGTAAATGTTGCTTCTGTAGAAAGGGACAACTTTTGTATCTTGGGAATAATTTAAGTGTAGTTTGTCAGCTGTAACCAGTGTACCATACTGGAAGTTGCTTAGCTGGAGATCGCTCAAATATAATGATCTCTTTTTTAATTCGTAGACACACATGCAAGAGGGAACTCTCTCCTGTTTTGCTCTTTGGAGTTAGATAGTAAATGCAGAGTAATAAAATATATTTGCATACTTTTCTTCCCCCACAGATTCTATGATTGGGAAAACATTAGCAAATCTCAGCTGTGACCAACTTTTCCTTTCTGATCATGGAAAAGGATCAAGTTCTGATAGACTGAAAATAGAATTTCAAAAATTGGACTGTGGGGAAAAATAAGAAAATGATGACGTGGAACAGATTAACGTAGAAGCATTTATGTGGCTTGATCTCCTTTTCCCTGTTACATTTATGATAGAATGTAGACAGATACATCTAGGCCATTTCTTTGCAGACACACTTGGCACTAAAGTTCTGTATATAATGAAATATTGAAAAATGAGTCATCGTTCATTATTTTGTAGGAATAAAAATGGATACCTAATGAAGTAGCACAAGAGTAGAAATGATCTGCCATGCATCACCGTTGTTAATCGATAAATACCTGCAGAGTTTATTTCTGTATTTAATGACATCTGGAATGCTCAAGCCAAATTTGATTGCTGTTCACAACTGGCTCAAATATTTTTACCTTTCTGTGAAATTCAGACCAGGTTACCCCAGGCCTTCTGTTATGCTGGAGTAAATAATCTATACTCTAATATTAATTATTTTTCCTTAATTGATGTAACTGAGAAACAATAACGGAGCCACCACCCTCCCTCCTACCTTCCCCCTTGATGAGAAATTACTGCAATATTTGCTAGAAGAAACTTTTCCTGAAGTTTGAAGCCTCAGTTAAATGTAACTTTTTTTTTTTTTTTTTTTTCCCCCTAGATGCTGGTAGGCCAAGTAACTCCCAGATAATGTGGTCTGAGGACTGCAAGGGCCTGAAACAGACTGTACAGATAGCTACAATGCATTCCAGACAGAGATTGGATTCAGTGCTCACACCTGTGGGTAGGCATAGGGTTTAATATATTAAATGTTAATGAGAAATATGGAAACTCACTAAGAGGGCAATCTATTGTGAGAAGAGAAGATGGTGGTAATGGCTCCGATGTCAACAGTGTCTAACTGTTCATTAAGTATGGTCATAGTTTTACAGATTGTGGCTCACTAAGTCATACTGAAAATACAGAGCATATTTCAGGATCAGTTTGTAGTATTCCTGAGATACTGAGAGGGTTCTGTTGGTTTCTCCATAGTTAGTTGCTTGTTGTGTAACCTTGTCTCCACCTTCCCTAAAAGCTGGGCTTTTTCAGGGGAAGTGCCTGTGGCAGCCTGTAATTTAATACCTCTCATTACTCATTAGCAAAGGCATCCAGGTTCATGTTGTAGCCTTTAGTCAGGCTTCACTCAGGAGATGCAGTTGGTTGTGATTTGTGGCTTTCTTTACAACTAATATTAGTTTACTTGTTGACATTGGTCACTGTTGGGAATTTTCAGTCACGGTGTATTTTCTGTTTTCACCTGAAAAATCTGTTAATTGTTGTACCTTAGAAAAATAAATGTTTTTATTAATCCCCTGCTGCACATATTCTTTAGGATTAGTCTCTGTCTGCTGTAGGGAGATAGGGAAATAATGCTAGGGAAGGAATGCTGTGGCTTGTTTGTGGTGGAGTTCACATTTCAGGAAGGGAAAGGGGATTTCTTGTGTTTATTCCCAAGGAAAGACTGAACACTGACTCAAAGTTACGTGGTTTGGAAGCTTACGAGACTGTACAAGTATGAGTTCTACAAAACAGGAGTTTAATGAATACACTTTTTTCCCTCTTGCTATTAGCAAAACCATCCTTCTTGCACATTTGAGAAAGTAGTAGTGAAAGCAGATTTCACTCCTGAGAATCTGTATCTACCACTCAACTGCAATGACGCTGGGTTGCAACACTTCTCATTGAAGTAGTTGAGCTTCTTGGTTCCAGCAGGAGGTCAGTGCTGCAAAAAGCACTTTCTTCCTGTGAAATAAACTAGGGAAGTATCGGTAGGAATTAGTTCCATTCTTCATGCTTCATCCAACTGGCAAGCCTGCACTATCCTTGGACTTCAGGTGATATTTTGAAACTCAAAGAGCCTGGAGGGATAAAAGTTTAAACATAGGGTATTTATTTTTTATTTTCCTTTTTTTATTTTTTTTCCCCTAAGCAATAGGTCTCAGACAACCCAAGTTACGCATGTCTTTAGGTTGTTGTAAAGCCTGGCAGACGAGTGTTGTTAGGAGCTCAGGATCCTGCATCTGCTGCATCTGTATGAAAATTAAATCAGAATAAATTAAGCCTGAGAGGGTAAATAAACAAACGCCAGAACAAAAATGCAGTTAGTGTCTAACACCTGCTGTGAGAATGAAGCTGGAGATCTCTGACATGTCCAGTTGAACATGCATGTCCAGTTCCACATGTGACCTGGTGTTTGTGAATGTGGTGGCTCACTAGCATAGAAGCAGTCACTGTGTGCAAGTGCTAAATGTGTAGGTGTATCTGGTGTGTCTGTCCAAAAACACCTCAGCTGGCAAAGCAGGTATTGAGTGTTACACCTCTCCTCTTCAGCTTGCTGCCAGCTGCTAAAGACACTTATATTTGTGGAGGATATGCATGATAGATGTGGAAGCACGTGATGCATAGGTATACACAGGTCTCTCTGGTCACTGTTTTTGGTGTTTGATGCTTCCCCTCACTTTTAGGTGTGATTCACATTTCTGTTTGTGGTTTTGGTTTTTGTTCCGTTGGTTTTGTGTTTTTTTTTTTTTTCCTGCTGCCTGCTGTTCTTGTCATATTTTGTCCTACAGTAGTCTTTAATTATATATAAATAGCTATAAATAAAAATAAATATTATATATAAATATATATAAATTCAGATAGATCAGACTGTATCCAAGATTTTTCTGACCCACGTCACTTTCAGTGGTAGGATTTTGCCCTTCTGAATGCTGAAGACTCATTGGGACATTGTGGTTTCCATGGAAGTTCAAAGTCTTTGATGGCTCTTAGCCACAGGAATAAGAGTATTAACAGGCCAAATGTCTCAGGACGGTGTGAGAGGGGCAGAACAGCAGAGCTCTGATATTGGACATTTGGTTTTTTTCCTTTCATATTTCTGCACTGGGGTTCTGCTGTCAAGCTACCAGGCTTGCTTCTCCATCTGGCCCTTTCCAGCTGGCTCACTGCCAGTAAGCCGCGGTGTAAAGTCCTCAGTGATCCTGTGCAGGCACAAGATCCTGGCAAAAACAGTGTGTCCTTCTGTCCTGCTCCCCGTGACCCTGTGCCACATTTGATAAGTAGTGAGGTCCTTGCAGCAGCTGTAGATGTGAGTGAGGCTTGGAGAGCAGAAGCAGCATCACTGCGTGTAGAAGCCCAGTGTTTGCATGGTGGGTACGTGGAAGACACGGAAGCTGGAGAAGAAGCTTCCCAGCTGCTATTCCTCCGGTAGCTGAACTGCACCAGAGACATAAAGCAGCAAAAATGGCTGGATTAGTGCAAAGGTAGAGTTGTGATGTTTCTCTGGCCTGTTGGCTGAATGATTTTTCACTCCAGACTAGTTGTACACAGTGCTGACACAGATCCTGAGTGATGGTGGCCTGTGGCTATCCCCTGTGCTTGCTTTCTAGCCTGTCCCCCGGCACAGGCCTCTGGACATGGAGATGGACCAAATGGCACGTTGACAGTGGATTTCACCTCATGGTATCCAGAGTTTGCTAGACAGGATGCTTTCTGACCACATCAAGCTTCAGTGAAGCATGCTGTTGTGGCCTTTGGCTCACTGGAGTCATTCCTGAAGTCACCCCAAGCAGGGAGAACACTCAGGCAGTTATGAATGGAGCAGTTATTAATTCTGATATTTCCTGTTTCCTGACTTTGTAGAGTCTTAGCACTGTGACCAGAGCTTGCTTTTCATTGCAAATTTGTAATAATTAGAAAGATTCTTGCATAATGAAAACCAGAGCATGAAGAAAAGAGGAGAACCTAATCCTCGTATTCAGCTAAACTGTTATTCTGGTTTACAGGATTAGGCTTTTAGTTCTTGCAGGGGCTATGGATACCTATTCATTTACTGACTGTTTCATCAACAGTGGCAGGTGTGTTCTGTCAGACTAATTCAGCTTCTTTGTCTTCCTTCTGGACAGTGTGTGTGTCATGTATTCTGCACAGAGACATTTATCTCAGATTAGCATTGACGAATAGAGCCAGCATGCTTCCATAAAAGTGAGAATTGGTTTTCAGACTCTACCTATTGGTTATGCATCTCCTGTATGAATTAACAGTGGTTTAGTGAGATTAAAAACAGGAAAGGGCATCTCATTTCTAATACCTTTCCAGAGGTTGAATGTCTCACTCAGAGGAACTCCAAAAGATGTGGCTTATACAAGACTGAAAATATGTTATTTGAATTGATCTTTCCCATGGAAAGGAGAGAAAAAGGAATTAAGGGCATAACTGTGAGGGGCAGGGAACAAATCTTCTTTGAAGAAGTTTTAAAGTAAAGCACGCTTGACACTCTAAGATAACTTTTATTTTTTTTATAAGATAGTGCAGTGGTTTTGATAGCACTGACATGCAGGTATAATAGAACAGGAAATGCTCACACTGCAACAGTAAGACACCATGGAAATAAAGGCAAGGAATCTACTTGAGAGCCACTACCTCTGCATTCTTAAAATAAAAAACCAGTTTGAGGACGCTGTCTAACTCTGTCATGGAAGGATCGCCCAGCTTCCATTTAGGGTGGCTGGCCCTGATTAATTCTTCACTGGGAGACGTCCAAGGCAAGCCATGGTGCTGGAGGAAGCGCTGTGCGCAGTGCTGTAGGTGGCACCCTTCCCTTTGCGATGGTGCTGAACCAGTGCCAGAAGGAAGGAAGGGGTTGGGGGCACTCTGCGCAGGGGAGCCCTGGACCAGACGCTCGGCTGGTGTAAATCCCCACAGACCTGCTGGGTTGTCTGATGTGCTCCAGCTGAAAAATCTCTCCTCTGTCTTAAAAACGCCAGGTGAAAGCAGGGCTTTGCCTACTTGTCGTCAGTGGAGATTTCACGACTCATGCTCCATGGGATCTGCTGTGTAGGCAGATCCCATGTCAGGCCATGCCTACTGCCCCTCTGAGGGCACCCCTGCAGCCCCCTTGGGCAGCCTTAGCCGCCTCTGATGTTCAGCCAGAGCAGCAGCTCTGTTTCTGTGGTGGGCAGTGTCATGCATGCAGGCACAACGTTTGTATCAGGCTTGGAGAGGGAGATGCAGCTCTACAAAAACTTAAAGATACTGTTACCTTCATTGGTTAGAGCATTTTATTTGGCTAACGTGTTAAAAGATGCTCATTAAATCACAGCATCGCTTCTCTTTAAAGTAATTCTGCCATGAACGCTGAAGGTATTTCAAATGCGTGCTTGAACTACACTGGGACTGAGGGTCCTCAGACCTGTTTGTGTTCCTGTAAGTACAGACCAAAAAAAGACTGACTTCTTATTTACCTTGTGGTTTGGGAGTTGAGAGTCAGGGCTCTGGGGCCCAAGCGTACAGTCGGGTTACTGTGTGTCAGCTGATCCACGGTAACCATGGATGGCAAATGCAAGTAATGTGCTGTGAATGAAGCATTCAGTTCCTGGTGCCAACACTGTGGCCTAAAGCATCCAACTAAAAATATGTCTCTAAAATGGGCAGTCATCTGACATTTTTATTTATTACTGTGGTTTGGACATGGGTAGATGAAACATTCTAATAAATTACTGTGTCTTTTTGTCCGTCTGTTCCTAATTTATCATATTTTACTAATTCAAGACGTATTTATTACATGCCTAATAAATTGGAGCTTTGATGTGCTGACTGATTTGCATTAAGGTGCTTGGAGAAGAAAAGGGTTGGAACAGGGAGTAGTATCAAGCAAAAAGCAAACCTTCCCTCCTTGATTATGGCTGTGACCTGATCCTCCAGCACTGAATTCTGTGCCAGAAGGTGTTGTATTTGTATCTCCTGCAGGATGATGGTCCAGGGCACTCGGTGTACAACATAGTTCCAAATAAGTGCTGCTTGCTGGCGTTTGTCATTGTTGTCCTCTGCTCTGCAGTGTGGCTGTATCCTCTCAGTGCACTGTAAGGCAGGTAAGTTGTGTCCCTGTCTTACAGGTGCAAACTGAGTCTCATTTCCCCCTGATCTCCTGTGCTGGGCTGAAGCACTCAGTCTATCCTAATTATGGCTGTGGCCATAGACAAAGGAGTAACATTTTGGCGTTTTCTGCCAGAGATGGAGGGAATGCTGTGATGCTTCAGGGACAGTAATCAGAAAGGATACAACTCTGAAGCTGTTTCCCACACCTCTGCTTTAAAAATGAAATACCAAGGGACAGTCTGTTGAAGAGGGTGAAATGAAGAGGAGGAGCCGCTGCTCTGCTGTCTCAGACACAGGGTTCCCTCTCTCTTCACAGTGACATGATCATCTGAAGAGCCATGCTGCTCACTCAGTGAGGCTGCTGCTGCTGCACAGTGCAGTATGGTGCTTGTTCATTTTGATAGGAAGAAGTTTCCCAGGAAGGGGAGGGGAAAAGAGAGCAGCTAATATCCTCTCTTCACCTTCGGTGCAAAGCCAAAAGGATCTTAAGTGATGTTTCTACGAATAGAAGAGAAATTTTCATTTATCCCTCTTAGTGGTTGGTACATTCCCCTGCTTCTGATTAGTCCTTTAACACTGCAAGAGCCAGTTTGCTCACGCTGCTACATTTTTGTGTCAGGCACAGCCTTGCTTTTTGCTCTTTCTCTCCCTCCCAAACACACTTAAGATTTCTTTGGGGTTTTGTTTTTCTTGTTCATTTTTTTTGTTTGTTTGTTTGTTTTTTTGGGTTTTTTTGCAAGGCAGCCATGTGAGAGGAATAAAATAATTTTGAAGAGCATTATATGGTGAGAATTTTGACAATGAGTAGAAGATTGTAATTACTCTCTTCCATTAGACTCAGCGGCTTTGGACAGATAAGCTGTATTGAAACGTGTGACCAGGGCATGGGATCATGGATTGTCTTTCACTGTTGTCATGGCGACAGTGATGCAGGTGGCCTATAACTGCCTGGCTGTCAGATCTTATACATCAAACTGGTGCTAAGTGAAAATATGTTAGAGGCATGGGGGAAGAATTGCCAGCAGTGTTTATAGGATCAGGTGGAAGAGAGCTAGACAGCTTTAAAAGCAGCTTTTTGTGAAAGCTGTGGATGGCTCGGGTGTGATTCTTTGGAGTGTTTATGCCTTCATATGAGCAAAATCACTTTTAAAGGTGGGAAATATGTACAAATATACATCTTTATTATGTCTTTGCCACTTTCTCAAAGTCAAGATGATGATGGTGTTAGGCTGAGGTGGAAAAGAAATGGGAAGAAAGGCAAATACTTCTAGCTGACAGCTGGAGCAGACCCCAGAACCTCAATAGTAACAGAGGAAAAGATGATAATTCACTACGGTATCTCAGGGTTGCTAATAGAAAGTTAACCAGATGTGGAGATGTTAAGAAAAACTTAAACTGTGAAATAGCATCCAAAAGTCGAGATGTCTTATAGAAAATGTTCATCAGACTTGCTACAAAGTAATTTCTTTTCCAGAGCAGTTATCTCTCGTGGGTTTGAGGGCTGTATTGCATGAAGTTCCAAATAGATTCTGACTATCATCCCCTCCCCTTTCCAGCTGATGGCACCTTTCAAACTGCTGAGATTTACAGTAGTTCCTGACACTAAAATTAATCTGTGTCATTTTGCCAAGTCTCACTGCCTTGTACTAGCTATTGAACCACATTTCCTCTCTAATGGGGACAAAATCTTTGCAAAGAGAATAATGAAAGCGATGGTGAAAAAATTAAATTTTAGTCTTGTCAAATGTGAAGTATTTGTTTTCTGTGGTATTTTGCCCATGGGAATTTAGTTGGTTTTGGTAGTTTGCTCTGATCTGAAGTAGAAATACTACTTTGTCTAGTTCTGGGAGATACTGTGGGAGATTTGCTTATCTCTTTCCACTGTTAGTTGCACCTTTTGCAAGATCATAAACAGAAAAACAATAAAACCAAAGTGTAATTAAGAAGAACAGGCTTTTTGCAAGCATAAGCCTAGTGGTCAGCAATGAGCCTGAAATTGTCAATTGCATGGAATTGTGAATTGGAAAACATCATCAACGCTATGGAAATGTTTTGTCAGTTGAAAAGTACGATGAATCTGATGCGGCTACAATTTTCAAATAGAAAAAATTACATACATAAAATTATTTGTTAACTTCTTGGCTTAGTGCTTTCCAACCTTGTATTCGGCTTCTCTGGACTCCAGAACCCCGCATTACATATTTTGGTTTGATGTCTCTCTGGGTTTTTGGGTGACACAAATGTTTTTATTGGTAGGAGGAGGAGCTTTTATTTTTCACCAAAGGTCCCTGCAGAGGGTTTAACTAGAATCAAATACTGACTTATGAATCTATCAAGGATACTATTGATATAGGGAGTTGTTTAATATTTATAATGTATTTGCAAAATTAAAACCAAGATCTGGTAAAAACACACTGTATAAAGGGAAGTTTTGATTTGGATGAGAGTGGAGGAGTTTCTAGATTCTTTTTTTTTTTTTTCTTTCTTTCTTTTTGGTATCTGGGGTGGGGAGTGGGGGCGGTTTGCCATATTTTGTCCGAGGTTAGGTCTTTGCCCCAGTTCTAAACATTTCAGTGTACTAGATAAAAGTGAAGGATGGGGTGGGAAAGGGAGGTCCTGCAGTTCACAGTTGTCTCTGGCTGAGCAATCTGTTCTTCCTTCTCTTTAATGGCCAGTGCGTTTGCAAGAATTTTGGGAGGCTTGCCTACTTTTTCACTGTGTTGATGGAAGACGTGAGAAGTTAAACATTATGCACAAATGCAAGATCAGAGTAAAAAAGTTTGATATTGTATTGAGGCGAGTAATGTCGGATGTTTAGAGCACATGAAAAGAAACTGAGCACTAAGGTTTCTGTTTCAAGGTTTGCTCTTGGTGAACAGGGCAATGTGGAGAAGGAAATCAGCCTTTCCTATGCCTTAAACTGGAGAGGAAACAAAAACTGCAAAGATGAATCAGTGTTACTAAAACGTGGGGATCCTTGCCTCAGAAGTGTTGTCCGCTTGCCACTTGTGCTTAAGCATGTTAAGAACCAGAAGCCTGTGTAGTGATGTTCCATACCAAGTACTGAAACTCAGGTAATGGCGCTTGAATAACTCAATAGGCATCCCAGTAATCCATGAGAATTGCCTTCAGTGGGGGTTTACTGATAGAAATCAATCTTAACTGAGATTTTGGCTTCATCTGTGGTTCTCTTCAAAAGTACTGTGGTGCCTTTAGCTTTCATTCAGACCCAAAATGCATTAGATTAGCTTACATAAAGACTTGCTTCTTTAATGTAGCTTTGAGATCACTGAGAGCAGAAAAAGGCCCAGATGTGTGTATATGTAAGGGTTTTCTAGCTTAAGATGAAAAGAGCATGTTTAAGATGATGCCTTAATTCATGTGCTTGAGGTGCTTCATTGTTTTTTTAATCATAGGTTGTTGGTACCAAATTAGCATTTTGTAATAGTTTTAGCATTAGTATTCAGGAAAAGTCTGGGTAGGAGGGGGTTATTTTTTCTGTGTTTTTTTCCCCCCAGTGTTTTTTGTTGTTGCTCTTTTTCTCTTAAAGCTGGAACACAGAGTTGGCTTGATGTGTATGTTTACAGTAGCCGTACACTTTAAAGAGCTAAAATAGATGCAGAAATCTAGCTGCTCTAACCATTTCTTGACTAACAAGCTGGTCTGACTGGTGAATTAGACTCTTGTTTCTGGTGGTGTGAATCAGATAATGCAGTTTGGATGTTAATTTGGAAGTAACCATAGAGGCTGGAGGCTGGGAAGTGTTATTACCTCATTATCCATTGCTCAGGGTTAGCTGTAAGATTTTGACCATCTGTATGCACACAGAGAGGAGGAGGAAAATGAACAATACAGATCACATATTTTAAGCCAATATGGATCCTGATTCAAGTTTGCAGTGCATCGCAGAGCTCTCTGATTCTGTCTCATCTTTTCAGCTCAGAATAGTGGCTGCAATTATTGCTTGGTATAAACCCGTGCCTTTTAACAGGTATTTTTATTAGGTTGCTGACATCATGCTTTCTGTTTTTGAAGTAAGCAGTGTTTTCACATCACACTTTTTCTGAAGAACTGGGGCTCCTGACTTCAAACAGTTTAATCATACTGTAGATAAAAAATTACTAAATAAAAACAGTATTATTCCATCCTCAGGTTTGTTTTGTTTGTGTTGTTGTTTTGTTTGTTTTTGTTTGGGGAGGGAGTTGTGTTGTTGTTTGGTTTCTTTATGCACTGCTAGCTATTCCTAAATAATTAGTAGGAAACCACTTTACTCCCAGAACAAACAGGCTGCACTGGCATTGTGGTTGTTGCAGTTACCACAGTACATGTTGTTTTACATGATTAGTAAAAATAATATGGCAGAAGCCATATGGTGGCATATCGTGAGTTTTGTACTATGCTGTTTGCTGTGCTAACCCACAGGAAACATGTTTTTGTAATATCTTGTTCAGTGTCAGCCCTTTGAATAAAAGCAGATTAGTTGTTGGGTGAGTTGAAAGATGCTGTGTCTCAGAGATGTTTCTCATTTCAACTACTGTGCAGCGTGTTCCAGCAGCTCCTATCGCTGGCTCCTGCAGAAAAGGGAGCAGCAAAAGGCAAGTACCGGTGGGTGCCTCAGAGAATCCAGCGCTGCAGAGCGGGGCGGGGGAGTTTCCTGTTGTAACAACAAGCCAACAATCATCAGGATGCTTGTCTGCCATGGAGGAGTGTCTCTGTTTGGGTGTGAGCCGTTTCCTGCCTCCCTGTGAATCAAGAATCATTTATTTTGGATCTCTGAGGGTTTCTTTCCCCCTTCTGTTTAAAGCCTCCCTCCCCTTTCCTCCCTCCACCTCCTCCCTGTCCCCTCCCTCCCCAACATATCTCGCAGTGGGCAGGCTTTATGTAATGAAATCCTATGTCTAAGAACAATGGCATTTGCAAAACTCACTTACACAGCTTCAGTGCTGCTGCTGAGGATATCTCTTGCTGCACTAACAAATAAATGCAGCAATGTACTTCTTTTAATTGGGTGAGTAGAAGGAAGTTTTGGCTCTGATGCTGTGCAGAGGGAGAGACTGAAGTGGCACATCAATCCTCTCTGCATATCCTTAGTTTGTGAGTGCTTGGGATGGAGATAAATCCTTTTGTTCCTCGGAAGTGTCCCTTGCATGTTAGGTAGCACTGGAATTAAGTGCAGATCAGGGTACGTCTGAAGGTGAGACTATACAAAGGCCTTTCAGGGCACTCTTGAGTTGGAGATGAGGGAGAAGAGGAGCAGAGACTTAATTCCCCAATAAGCATTTTTAGCTCTGAGATTCCATTTGTTACTGTGCTGGAGCACGCACAATTTGCTGCATTAAACTCGGTGCTGAGTGTAGCGTGCCTGCCACATCCAGTTGCAACTGCTCAGCATGAGCCTTAATACTAAGACACGTGCCACTTAAACCAAGTGGCTGTGTCTAGTGCCAAGAGCCTTAAATCCACTCGTGGTTAGTGTACTTTCCTGTGCACTTAGCCCAGCGTAGTTTAGCTTGTTTACAAAGAGATAAGGCAATGCATGCATTGCTAGGGCTGTGGTAGCACAGGAAATAACCCCCTGGATCTGTCTCAGTTCACCAAATCCATGCTCTCTTGCAAAAAAACTGTAAGGAAAGGCTGGGTTTTATGAATGGTGAGCCCTCCACTTCACACATACCAGATGGGCAGAACTTCCTCCTTTAAAAATTGCTCCTGGTCCAGATGCATCCTTTCCTAGAGTTTGCTTTTTATTTATTTTTTTTTTAACATTGGTGCTTCAGGAGCCCAGCAAAGTCTCCCTCTCCTGTGTCAGCCTTTGTCTCCTTTGTTCTGCCAGTGATGCCAACACTGACACGCTGTCAGTTTGAGTGCAGCTGTGCTGCAAAACAAAAGGCGATCAGAGCATGTGCTTTTACATGTGCATGATCTGACTGATCAACATGTGCCCTGGACCAGACAGAGGAAAGCAAATAGTATTCACATGTTATCAAGGAGCTGTAGCTGTGGTATAGGCTAGTGTGATTTATCCTGGCTTTAAGATAGCTAGCAGAGTTAAAAATTGCAGTGAAGGTGGAGTGGTTACATAGTCCCTTCCCAGGATTTATGGATATTCTGGCTCTGAGAGTTTTGGTTCTCTTTGAAAGCACATACCAAAGCTTGGGCTGTATTAGGCCATCACTGTCATGCTAGTTGATGGGTACTCCATATGCCTTTAGATTACCATGTGCTAGTGAGAGCAACTCTTCCTTCCTGTCTGCTTGGAAATGCCCTTACACAGTAGAGGAAATAATAAATATGATGAAGAAGAAAACATGTCTGCCCTCAGGGACTGGGGTAAAGAACTCCAGCAGCAGGGATTTTTTTCCATTCATTTTAGCAGTAATGGAAGGATTACAGAATCAGCTGGGTTGGAAAAGACCTCTGACATTATGGAGTTCACCAATGTCAACTAGACCACGCCACCAAGTTCCACACCTGCTCTGTCCTTGAGCACCTCCAGGGATGGTGACTCTGCCACCTCCCTGGGCAGTCCATTTCAATGACTGGTCACCCTTTCTGTGAAGAAGTTTTTCCCAGTGTCCAACCTAAACCTCCCCTGGTAAAGCTTAAGACTATGTCCTCTCGTCCTGCCACTAAACAATAGAAAGGTAAAAAAGTCACTGCCCAAGTAGTAAAGGAGATGGTGATGATGATAGTGGTGATTTCTGAAGCTTTTGTGCAGCTATTTTTGATGAAGGTCAGCACAGGTAAGGGGAACAGTATGTTCTCCCACAGGTTAGTGTTGTATTGTGGTCAAATCTGTTAAACCTTTCTGTAGTTTCCCTCTTGCCTCTGCTCTTTACTTTCTGGTGTTACCAGAGTATCAAGAGCTTAGCCAAAGCCCAAGGCTCTCTTCTGTCAGGTGATGTACAAAAACCAGCTGTGTTACAGATATAAAAAGAGACCTCGGATGGACAGCAGGTAGCAAGTATATGTGGCAGGATATTGAACA
Source organism: Lophotriccus pileatus (assembly GCA_035583135.1). NCBI lineage: Eukaryota > Metazoa > Chordata > Aves > Passeriformes > Tyrannidae > Lophotriccus > Lophotriccus pileatus. The sequence goes on along the minus strand of JAWWES010000133.1, from coordinate 10,724,867 downwards.
ACATAATAGCAATGGTCTTGGTACTTTCTCCACCCCAACACTGGAGGAATTTGAGAAATTATGAGAGTTTATGGGGAGGCTGACAGGCACAAGGGAGAGTCTGAAGAGTTTTGTTTGATAATTTAACAAGTGGAGAGGGGTCGGTGTCTGCCGGGGCTGATGAGAGGTGGAAGTCTAAATGTGATTTAGAAGAAGAAAGGAAGAGATAGGCTATGAAGAACCTTGAATGTGAAGAGAATGATCTTCCTAGAGAAGATGGTCTGTAATGCCATAAAAAAAAATCAATCCAGAACCTAATACAACCCCTTTGAAGTGCATTGGGGATGGGTGTAGTGAGGCTCTAGTGAGGCTAGACTGTTTGTCAAGGCAGGAAAAAGAAATGCTGTACTTAGTTGCCTCTCCCTGCTTCAGAAGCAGACGATCCTTTTCCAGCCAAATAGGTTTTTTTTTAAGTGCTGAAGTACACATCTGGGGACTTCTGGAAGCTTAACTTTAGGGACCTGGGTTTGAAAGTTACTGAATTAAATATTTTATAGTGGAATATCAGTGCTGAAATTGTTCTTCCATAATAAAAGCAAGGTGGTGTAGCATATCTGGTTGATTTGGAAATTTTTATAGACTTCTGTTTGGTAGGAAAAAATAATTTTCCTGAGTACTTTCGAGAAAGAGAAGTAGATGATGAGAAGCAGGAACGTTTCTGATGAATTGTACATTTAGGAAAGGCATACTTGGTGAACTTACTACTTCAGATTTGGTAGCCAAGTGTTGTATATGCTGGCAAAAAATTACATTTTCCATTCTTTCTCATGGTTTGACTTTACATTCTTAATTTTCTTTTATTAGAGTTTACAGTGTACAGTGGAGTACTTCTTTGCTTATGGGATTTGGAGTTATTAAGGCATCTCTCATTCATTTATGAGTATGCATTAACTATGGAGATTGAAGATATGTTTCATCTGCTCAGTGTAATAAGTACCACTTGAACTGAACATGGCAGTGAGGAGCCAGAAGCTGCCTGGGCTTGGTAGCAGGTACTTGTTTTGTAGGTAGGTCGCTTGCTTTCTGTGCAAATTAGTTATCATGCACAGTCCACTCGTCTAGACCTTTCTGGAAATTGGTCAGAGGGCTTTTGGGGGTCTTTGGTGGTCTTGATCCACCCTACAGTCCATGCCCACTTCTTGGCCTCATTCCTGTGCTTGTGCACTACTCTGTTGTGCTTCTCTCCAGGAACTGGAACAGGGATGTTTGTCCTGGAAAAGTACTGCCCTACCTCTGCATGGCCCCCTTCTTCAGCTGCATCTTGTTCTCTCTCACAGAATGTTATTACCAACAATTCTTGCCTGTTATTATCAACAATCCTTGGCTGGTTCCACTGCCATCTTCCTGGCAGTATCTGAGGCATACACATTAGCCCCTTATCTTCTGGGGTTCTACAACACCCTCCCTATGCTCCATAAGCATCAACATCTTCCACCTCAATCTAACCTTATTTCTCCAGAACTGGAATAACATGTGAAAGAAGGGTTTAATGACAGAGTTCAATATTCAAACTGTGTCTTCACTGCAGTGGAGAGGTCATGATACCTATATTTCTGTGTTGCCGACTCCAAGGGTGGCCTCATTCTTGTCAGTGCTAGGCTGTAAAATATTGTCAGTTGGAGTGTTTAGAGTAATAGCACTGAATAGCCAGCTCTTCACTGCATGTTCAGTCAGTGTTTTTAAAAGATACTCTTCGATCTGCAACTTTGGTCCAGATAGTTTGGCTAAAGACAAGAGTTAGCTCAAGACAGAGTCCTACATCAATCATGTACAACCAAGCTGTTCTGGTTACAGCTGGAGCTGCACTGCACCGAAGAAAAGCTGTAAGGGTTTCTACAGTAGATGCAGGAAGGGAGAAAAGAGCTGTAGATGTAGAATAAACACAACATGACAAGGGCAAACTTCAAGGAAAAGAATCAGCTGATGACCCAACAAGTAAGAGACTGATAGGAGTTTGGGGTGGGAAATCCTGGAAAATAGGCCAGGTCTGAAACTGAAATAAAACACAGTAGGTGCCAAGCCCCCAAACTTCAGTGAAGTTCAGTTAAGATCAGTGAGTGCTCTTTGCCTCAGTAAATCTGGTTGATAACTCACTGTCAAGATGTAAATTATAATCAGGTTACTTCTGCCTGCTGTAGCAATTGATGATTGCTGTTAATTAAATTGACTGACCTTTGGAAGAGAAGCTTAAATGTGTATGTTCTCAGTTGTTTGGGATGATGTATGCGTGAAAGAGCTCTGCCTCTGATGCAACACTATATCATAGTCCCAAAAGAGAGTGTTTTGTCTTGTGTGGATTAAAAGAATATGTAGTTATCTGTTGCAATTCTGCCAGTGCCTTTCTTATTGAGGACTTCTGAAAGACTGTATGCACTATAAATCTCAGAGCTAGGTTTTTCATACTGTTTGACTCATTGTATTTGGGGATGTGGGGCAGACAGAAAGGAAATTGGCTGTACTGTGTATCCTACTTCAAAGTGGTCCGGGATTTCAGTGCAGTTTGTCTTGTTTTTTTATAGCTTAACATCCAAATAATTGCTGCCACTCAGCCAAGTTCCTAGTCTGTCTCGGCTGGAAGGACCCAATGTACAGCTCTCATAACCTAACCAGTCAAGTTATTGTTCTGTTTCTTGTTGATGCTTTCTGGTGTTCAGATTGGATAATTCTCTGAGAATTCAGTATTGAAAGGGTATTGTGCGTGTAAAGGCGGTGGTGATGGTCACTAAAACAATGAATTAGGCTGATTTAGAGAAGATCTAGGATCCTCCTAGAAAACTACGTGTGGAGAGTATTTCATAGCTTCTGGTTCACAGAGGGCAGATGCTGTGTGTTCTTGAGGAAGCAGCATCTCTGGGTAGGATGGGAGCATGTACATCCCTCAGTTTGTATGACCTGGGCACCACAGTGGGGAGGAATAGCAGGCTTTTTTCAAACGTCTGTAAGAAGTGACAGAAGGACAAATCTGCACTAATTCAGCCACTCTGCTGAAGGGAAGTTGAGCCCTCCATGGCCAAGATCCTTAAGCTAAATGAGAGCTAAAGGCAGGGTTAACAGGATAAACTTGAAGTGGACCATTTGGGCTTCCACCGCTCCTTAGTCCCAACACTAAGGGGCCACCCCCAGTCTTTAGCTACTGTCAAGACTGTCTTGCTGTGTTACTTTGAGAAGCAGTGGCAGCCAGTGAATTCATCCCAGATGATTCCAGCAGACCCTTCTTCCCCAGCTGTCACTCAACTTGTCTTAAGAAATTCCCTGTGTGGAACTTTTTTTCCACCTGAACGTATTCAATCCCTGGGTCAGATCGCTGTTCCACTTCCAAAAGTGCAGAAAGAAACACCTACTTCGTAAATGCAGCTTTTGAGTTTGGCAGAACCAGACTGGTAAACTGAGTAACAAAAGGCTGTGTTACATTCAGTAGTAGGAAAAAAAAACCCCACATACTTAAATAATAGAGAATTACAGGACAACATGAGGTCAGTCAAGCCAGTATGAAGTGAAACAGAAAGATAGTCCTGTCTATGCCACGGTGGTGCTCAGAGGCGGAATGCCTGAGTCAGGAGTTGTGTGGACTGTGGTGGTGGGAGTTTTTGTTCTAGAGACTCTGTTTCAAACTCTTTTTTTGCTTTCTGGCTTAGCATTTTTGTTCCTGGTGATAAATGGAAGGTTTTCAAATCACCATTGTGTTGTGACTCAGTGAAGGGGGAGGGAGGGAACTTACTCCCCATAAAAATTTCTTTTGGCTTGGAGACAAAAGAGAAAAGAGCAGTTTTTTTGGCTCAGGTTAACAGATAAAGAGCCAGTAACTGATCAGCTTATTAATACAGACGATTTCAATACACAGCCAAAAAAGCCTGTTTAAAAACAACTAAAAAGAAACAAAAAAAGGGGCAAATTACTTTTGTGTTGGCCTTCAATTAACCATAGTCTGTGATCTGGCTGCTTCTTATAATCTGCTTTAGCTTACTTATTAAATATCTTTTTCTCCAAATAGAGAGGTCTTGATGGCAGGGGGAAATAGGCTCTCTGTGTGTGAGCTTTACATGCAGGTGCTTTTCTTAATTTGAAGTTGCAATCTAGGTGTCACAGCAAATCTTAGTCTTCCATCACTTTTCTGGTGGCTCATTAAGAAGAAAAGGCAAGAAGTGTGGTTTTGTTTTGCTTTTATGTCGGATTTTCTTTGGTTAGCATGGAGCAAAATGCTTCTCAGATATGCTAAGGATAGTTTATAGCCCTATGATTGCAGCTCATCAGTGACAAACAACCTTTCCTTAACATGCTCCCAAGTAGGAGGTAGCATTTGTTCTGCACTTGCTGGCTATTTGTATCCCACTCCATTTGGGCAGTGGGTGGACAGTCTGAGTTGCCCACAGAATTTTTTTTAATTCTCTCACTCACGGGAAAACCCATGGAAATGCATCTTGTCAGCAAATAAAACTGATGGTTCTGTACCTCTGATTCTTTTTGGCTGCAGATATCAGAAGAAATACTATTTTCAGTGACAGAGGCCATGTTGAATTAGATCTAGCTGAAGTAGTTCTTCTCTCTCTTCAGAGGTCTCTGCTGCACCTCACAGGGTGATGAGTTGTCACAGAGCAGGCTGACAAATGGAGGCAGTACAGACTTTTCTGTCAGCTAGGTAGAGTGATCCCTGAGCTCCAAATACTATTAAGTACATGGATTGTTTAAAGACCTGAAATACCTCTAAAACTGGTGGTAAATTTCAGTTGTGATACTTAGCAAATAGCCAGGCTTCAACCTTTAGCAAAAGGAATCCATTAAGTATTGATGAACTTCTGTGTTATTCTCTTAGCTGCAGTGTTTAGGAAGCAAAGCAATAGGTACGAATAGCTGGAGGTGCTGTGTTTTCAGCTGCCCTCCACAGACATTGCAGTCAGCAGTTGTCCCCTGGGCTTCCAGCCTCCCCAGTCTCCCCAATCCTAGACCCTCTTGCGTCCACTCCCAGCAATGTGCAGTCAAGTAACAGCACCCCACCAATATGTGTCATGAGCATTCCCTAGCTGAGAAACTGAGAACCCATGTTTCATCCCCATTCCTCCCTGACCAATCCAGTCATTTCAACCTGCTCAAGTACACATTCTGTTCCTGGGTAGGGCATCTTCCATGGGAATGGCTTAGCCTGTAGTCCCCCCTCTAAGACAACTGAGCTGATTACACTTCATCTTGCTGAGCCACAAAGATCCCGGAGGGCAATGATGATGATGATTTTGGGGGCTGGAACATTGCTCTTATGGAGGAAAGGCTGAGAGAACTGGGACAGTTTAGCCTGGAAGACTGAGAGGGAATCTTGTATCGGAGTATATAAGTATCTGAAGGGGGGGTGTCAAGAGGATGGTGGTGCTGAGCAATAGGATGAGCGGCAACACCCTGGAATACAGGAAGTTCCATCTGAACATGAGGAAGAACTTTACTGTGAAGGTGACTGAGCACTGGAACAGGCTGCCCAGATTGGTTATGGAGTCTCCTTCCCTGGAGATATTCAGAATTCATCTGGACACAATCCTCAATTAACATAGGGGACCCTGCTCGAGTAGAGAGGTTGGGCTAGACCTCCAGTGGTCCCCTCCAACCTTACCCGTTCTGTGATTCTTTGTGAAGTACTAAAGAACAGTGTTACTGAAGTACTCCAACCCTGCCTGCCATGCAGCTTTGCAGTGCAAATGGATTTTGAGTAGAAAATGCAAACCCCATAATCAGGAGATGCATCCGAAACAAGACTTGCACTGTTGCTATCCAGCATGTGTTTTTTCACGCACAACCTCCTCCTGAAAACCTCCTCTGTAGCCTCTTGTAGGTTCTCCGTTGGCCTTGGGGTGTCTTTCCCATTCCCGGCCACCAACCTGGAGTGGGCACAGGCGCGGCAGTTCCCTGAGCCCCCCTTGGAGCAAAGGGCGGTGCTGGGGGCTCTTGGATCCCATCGACACGGCGTGGCACCAGCCTGCCTTAAGAACCGGTTGGCTTTGCTGCATGTTGCCGTGGCTGGTGCCTCTGCCCTGGCTCCTGATGGCACACGTTGAAATGCAAATGACAGCAGTAATTGGCGAGAGATAAACCCGGCTGGGAGGGAGCCGGGCGGCGGGGAGTGAAGTGCCTAAGTGACAATTACTGCTCTGCATCCCCCAGCATCCCCAGCAGCAGCCCCCTTTGGTCTCTGCTTTAGAGGAGCTGTAACACGTTAATTGGAGTGCTTCTCTGTTAACATGTCTCACTTAGTTTCTTGTCTGATGCTGCTTTAGTGGGGAGGTGGGGGAAGGCTTCTCTTTGTTGAGGTGGCTGTTTATTGTTAAATCCTATTGAAATGTGTGTCATTTGTCATGTCGTCTCCTAAGATTGACTAGCTGCCTTTTTTTTTTTTTTTTTAAGGTAGAAGCTGCTAGGAGAGAAATGATACAAGGTAGATGCAGTATTAGCTGCAAGTTGGAAATAGGGTTTAGTATTCCTGATAAGCTTACAAATTAAAAATCTACATTGCACACTGATCAGCTTAAGGGATGACATATTTCCTTCACACGTGAAGAAAATCTCTGGTAGCAACAACTTACATGGATTGAAAATATACAGTTATTTTACTGAAGAATTATTTTTCAGTGTATACATAATTTATCCCTAATTTGAAAAACTATTTTTTATAGCTTGAGATTCAACACTAGTCACAGCGTGGAAGACTGACTGGGCTTCCCTGATGTCCTTCCATCCTGCTTTGTAGTATTAACACATGAAAATAGTTAGTTCACTGATGTGACAACCAAAACTTCCTTCCTTACTAGATTTTAAAGACTGAGTAAAAGAGAGTCCCGGAGTAAGATGCTGATGACATCACAGAGCAATGAATATTGCAATGCTGACACATAACAAACTGTAGAAAACACAGGTTGGTTTCACCCATGGAAAACTGATGCGCTACATAAAAAATTCCAGGAGCTCCCTTGCAGGAGTGTTTCAGCTTGAAGGCCTATAAAGCAGTGAAACGGCAGGGATAAAAATTCCAAAATAGACAGTAAAGCTGCAGCAGTAAGTAATGTGTGGTCAGTCTCTGGATCAAACCAGAGATAGCAAGTGCAGCAAGCTCAGGAAGAGTTTAAAGAGCCAGCAAAATGGGCCAGAAGGGCAATAATGGCTCCATCTGCCCACTAATGTAAACAGGTTGTAAATGATAGAGGACATAGCTTGTTCCTACAAGCTGTGATAGGAGTGGGTAAGGACCTCAAATGATAAGGTTTTGAAGTGGAGTTGGTTTTAGTTTTCTGAAATATTCAAGAGGGAAAGGCTGTTTTGAGTGTTAAGTTTTTTTTCATTGTGGAAGTAAATATGTCTGGCCTCTTTCAATGGCTCCTTTTACATCTTCCAGTAGTTATCCTCAAAAAGGGAGGTGGTTACACTGTACTGTGAAATGCTGTCTCATCTTTAAAGTTCTAGACTGAGCAGGTCACTTTCGGGAGACAGTAATACGACTAATTGTAGGGGGAGAGGGAAAAGTGATAATTTTACTGAAAAACATGACACACTTACAAAGTGTAACACTTGGGTACCTACAGCTGAAATGCCTTGATTCCATACCCTGGTATTGTTTACAGGATGATGAAGAATAAAGGAAAAGGGTAGTTTACAGGAAATGTAAGGAATGTTTACAGGAAATGTTTTTAAGAAAGGTACAGGATGGAGTAGAATAAAACTGTTCTTGTGTGCTCCTGATCTTGGGCTGATCTGCAGCTTGAAGCAACTTCAACATTATTTACAAAGCCCAATGGTCTGACAGGAAAGTAGAAGTGACTTACATTAGCATAACTGGCTGAGATATCACCCTGAGCTATTTGCTGACTTCTGCTGTAGAGGTGGCATAGCTGCTCACGGTAGCTTTTGAATCTAGGGTTTGCAGCCTGATGTTTTAGGTATACTGGTGTTTGCTGACCTAAAAATGGCATTGTTATAAGTCAGGATTGGCTACAAAACGCACATTTGTCCATGTTGCAAGTAACTTGATCAGCTGTCACAAGTAAGCCCACACATGCTCATGAGTGAGTGCGTGCCCTGGGGTCCTGTGCACTGGCCACGGGACCACAGCACTACCAGCAGGTCTGCAGGTCTGTGTAGTAGGGGCCTACTGAAGTGCATTTCTTGGGGTGCTTGTTTCATGCTGCTGCCTGAACACAAGACAGCAGTGTGCCCACAGGCCAAGAAGGCCAATGGCATAGTGGCTTGCATCAGAAATAGTGTGGCCAGCGGGACTGTGAAAGTGATCACTGGCACTGTTGAGGCCATACCTCAAGTACTGTGTCCAATTTTGGGCCCCTCACCACAAGAAAGACTTTGAAGTGCCAAAGCATGTCCAGAGAAGGGCAGTGAAGCTGGTGAAGGGTCTGGAACACGAGTCTCATGAGTAGGGGCTGAAGGGACTTGGGAGTGTTTAGCCTGGAGAACAGGAGGCTCAGTGGAGAACTTACTGCTATCTAAAACTACCTGAAAGGAGGTTGTAGCCAGGTGGGAGTCCGTCTCTTCTCCCAGCTAAGAAGTGACAGAATGAGAGGAAATGGCCTCAAGTTGCACCAGGGGAGGTTTAGGTCAGATATAAGGAAAAATTTCTTCATGGAAAGGGTTGTAATGCATTGGAATAGACTGCTCAGGAAACTGGTGGAGTCACCATCCCTGGAAGTGTTCAAAAAATGTGTAGATATGGCACTTGAGGACATGGTTTAGAGGCGAGTATGGTGGTGATACTAGGTTGACGGTTGGACTTGATGGTCTTAAAGGTCTTGATCAATCTTAACAATGCTATGATTCCATATTACTGCTTGGAAACTCTTTCAGGGAAGACCGTGAAGTGAGCTGTAGAGCTGGCTTTTATTTTTGCCGCATCATGGGAGCTTCCGTGTCGAGTTTTCCCCTTTAGTACACAAGTACTGAAGCAAGACTGAAATTTCACCTTGTGTATTTTGGATGAAATGCCTACTCAAGAATTTGAAAAATGCTATTAATAACTATCCCATGACACTTTTCCTAGAAAAAGGCTGTTAACTGTGATGTCCAACCCAATTCCAGGTACAAGAATTATATTTTGTTCACCTAACTTCTCACTCTGTTGTCAGTTTGCAACTCCCATCCTATGTTTCCATGTTTCCATGGGGTGAGAAACAGCTACTATTATATCCTCCTGTTCGTGGATGAGTTGCTTCAGCCAATGAAACTGTGTAGGGTTTCCAAAACTCTTTGGGATCCTTCTGGATAAAAGTCACTATGTACACCAGAGTTATTAATGTTCATGTGATGCCTAGCATCAGGAAGGGTTTTTTTCCAGGGAAGTGAAATGAAAGAATTATCAGGTTGTCATTACCAGACGACTGAGAAAACTAATTAAAAAAAGCCTGAAACAAGGTGGAGTAAATCCACTGACTTAATATAAAGAAGACTGATTTCTCTCCTGGTCTTTGGCTGCACTGAACAGCTCTATTTTATCCCATTTTGAGGATCTGGCCCTAAAAAAAAAGAAAAAGGAAAGAAATTAAGACTGTAATTGCTTACTGCATGGAACTGATGACTGCAGGGTATCTCTGCATCCATCAGCTTGGTCCTACTGAATGTGATTAGATGTTTATATGAATAAAGAGTCACACAGAATTTTGACACTTATTTTTATAGCAAAATGGGAAAGGAAGGAGTAGAAGGAGGGCAAATGAAAAAAATGCGCTTAAATTAAAAGGGACAAATATTTATGGTGGTAGAGCAACAGCTTGCTGAGGGGTAAATAAGCTCAACACGAGTCATGCAAGTAGTGAAGTATATGCTCTTGTAGAAAAGCTAGAGACCAAGATGGATGAAAGGAAGTTAAAAGGACAAATATATTAAAAAAAAAAAAAAGGAAGTAATTTTCTTCCAGAATTATATTAGAAATCCACTAGAGAGCTGATGAGCCTGAATAGCTCTGGAGGCTCCAGGGACAATTAAGAAGAGAAAATTAGAATGTAAAATACTTTTTACACTGATCTTCTATACAGAAGAATATCTCGTGAGCTTAACATTACCGTTTGGTAAAGGTAAGGAGTTGGCAGGAGTAGAGACACTTTTATAGTTAATAAGCCCTTACTGAATCCCATGATTTAGCAGACAGTGATACAAGTATGAGCCTTGGACCCTGCTTGTAGCTTTGCCCCATAATGCCCTTGCCTATGCCTCCTTTTCCTTGTCTTCAAAACGGAGATGAAGATATCGGCTTTGTTGTTGAAGTAGTTTGAGACTGACCGATATGTGTATGTAAATGTAGACGGTATTATTGTTATTATTAATATTTGGACTACATTAATCTATTAAGTCAGTGGTTAATTTCTTTAGTATTAGCTGAATTACCTCCCAGGAAAAAACAACCCCAAAATAAATGTGATTTAATTTATCATTATAGCTATAATAAGAATCTGGAAGATTGCCAGTGCTCTTTTTATTGAGGTGGGAGAGATGATAAGGGTGATCCAGGGAATTATAAACTCATGACCCTCATTTAAGTGCCTAAGAAAATTGTTGAGAAAGTCATTATAGACGTCATTATAAAGTACCTGAGGCTCAAACCGGCATAACTTTCTCTAGGTGTAAACTTTCTCTAATATATTAGAATTCTTTCAAAAAGTTAAAATAGTACATAATGGGAGAATGTTAGATACACTGTGACATATTTACACTCTTAAAAGGCTTTTATTGAAGTTTCTCAGAAGAGGCTATTAGGGAAAGCTGGTAATCATGGGGTGAGTCTTATAATCATACTGCAGGTTTAATAACTCTCTTAAATAGGAAGCAAAGAAATTGCAAATTTGTACCAGGGGAAAAGGCTGTTTTGTCATCCTGGGAAAATGTTAACTGCAGAGCACCTCGGGGGTCGTACTCCTGCGTGGAGTGATCACAATACTAATGATCTGGAAGAGAGGCTAAGCAGTCTGATTACCAACCCTTGAAAGTGATATAACATTGGTTTTGTCAATCAAGCCTACATAGATGAATTGGGAAACCTTCCAAGAGGAGTTTTCAAAGTGCTTAGTCCAGCTGAACCCTCAGTGTGAGGAAGCATCCAGTGGAGTGTAAGGACTTTGATGGTGCCCAAAGATAAAGTAAAACTAGGCATGTAATAAATACTTGACTATATATTCAAGCATTTATGGCATAGTCATGTGAAAGCCTCTTCAAGAGGCTCAGTGGTGAAATAGTTGCCTTTGCATGAAGAAGTCAGTAGTGGTTCTGTACAGCTCTGATCTGTGCTGGAAACAGCTTCAGCTGGCTAATGCATGTCTGGTCTTTCTGGGTGGGACAGAACCAGTTAAAAGCAGTGTCTTCTGCTTTTGTGCCAAGCTGTATTTAGCCTTTTGATTTTTGGTAGTAGCCATTAGCAGATCCCAAGGCGGCAGAGAGTGAGCCTCCTTATATCCTGCCTTTAAGCCTTCCAGTTTCTGATAATCAGTGGCCAAGGAAATTCCTCAACCAAAGACTGTCATGTTTAGAAGCAATGGATGGATCTACACTCTACTGCCTACTTGTTTTAATCACTGACTGAGGCCATTCCTGGTTTTGGACTGTACCCACAATTGCCCAGTTTTCTGCAGTTGCACAGCAAGCAGTGTCTTCCTGGAGGTTTCAACCTTCTCTGAAAGGCTCAGAAATGGCTTTCTGAAAAACCTGGAAAGGGAAGAAATGCTATTCTGTGTGCAACTTTCACTACCTACAATTTCCATCTTCTCCTGGTCTCTACTTCCTCACTGTTTTTGCCAATTGTTAGGCCATCTCAGGAGATTTGGTTGGTTGGTTGGTTGGTTTAGTTTTGAAGTCCATAGGAAATCTATGTAGCTTTCCTGCTGCCCACTCCCTATACTTTTGACCCTTTTAACATATTAAAATGGCTCACTGGCAGATATGACAAGGATCAGTGCAACACAGATTAATCTTTATATCTGGGAGGAGTGAGAGACAGGAACATGGGAGCTCCTCTTTTTGGTACCTGTGGGTTTCACACCCTAAACACAACTTTAAATCTCCTAAATATCGATCCATACTTCTCTATGTTTGCACATTCTCACATTCAAAAGAGTTGTTCCAAAAACCAGAAGATTTTTACAGCTTGTGAGTACTTCCCAAGAAAACATGCAAAAGGCTGAAAACCTGTAGCAAGATTTTATCTGTTTGGAAGTTAACATGCAGTATTTTCCCTGCTACTGTGAGGTTCCTCTGGATATATGCTTGCCTATGGATAGACTTTTTTCTTTAGGGAAGAAATGGAGACATGTAGGCTAATGCACGATTGAACCCATGTTTCCAGATGTGAAAAGCTAATGCATTCAGAAACTGTTTTCGTGCACACTCTTGAATATAAAGGAGACACACTGGGGGAAACACAGCAGGAATTCTTTATATTCTGCAGCTTCCCAGCCTGGTCCTTATGCTCACACAGCAAACTCCATTGGACAGCTACTCTCAGGCTATTTTTTTTTCCCTGTGGGAGCAGTCACTTCAGTTTAGCCCTTTGTTGCCATGGCTTCTGCTGTAACTTTACTACCCCCCCTAGATTTCTTAGAGCGGCCCTTCAAAGCCAAACTTCCCATTCTCCAGAAAGGCACCTGGCAGTAAACTAGGGGAAGCTTAGTGTGCGAAATGTAAATCTGATTGAAGGAGTGATAGTTTAAACAACTCCAGCTCCATTCCAGAAGGGCCTTTGATGATGGCATGCCCTGTTTATTGAGGTGGGAAGGGCACATGGTGCCCATCTCTCTGCAGAATATACTTTGCTGTATTTCAGGCTTCTGTTTAGGTGAAATGGCAAATGTAGGCGCTGTTTGCTAGAGCAGTGATGAAATCTGATCTGCCAGATTTTGATGTGTCCTTCTACTAAGCAGAAGCGTTATGGACTTAATCCCCTTCCCGCTCTCTGCCCCCTGAGGCTTTGCCTTCCTGGGGGATGTGCACTGAAAGAGAGCTGGTTCCTCTCTGCTACTGCTGCCCCTAATAACATCAGCAGAAGTTTGTGTAGATGTGTGGCTTTATCCACTTCAACCCAAATAATCAAACGTGGCCTCAGAGCCAGGAGCCACCTGTTCGCCTTGCAGCAGAGGACAATCATTACCCCAAGTGCTTTTCTCTCTAGTGTTCTTTTCTCTCTAGTGTTCTCTGTGTCATTGCTTACCTCGTGGGGTCTCAGTTTTCACTGTGATTCCTACATGATAATTTTTTATGTGTGATTTGTATGCGTGTATGTTTTTTTTCACAGTAGAAGGGAAAAATGTTACACGGGACAGAAAAGAAATTACTTGGTAAAAAGTTTTCAGAAGTGAGTTTTATTTCACTATCATATCTTATAAACTTAATAAGTGTCTTTCATATTTCAAGTTTGTTCATTATCTGGTTGTGTATCAGCCAAAAAAAAAAAAAAAAGGTGGTGGGGTACCTTTCTATTCTTAATTGCACTGTTCTTTTGAAGTCTGTAAAAATTTTTAATGAGCAGGTTTGGGATTTCATTGTTTTACTTTGATTATTTTGGATTTTTGTTTTTTTTAAACACATTCCTGTCAGTAGGATAACTTCACTCAACTTGGAAGATAATTCAGTTCTAATACTGAAAGTCTTTTTACATTTTTGCAATTCTAGTAGCTTAGTAAACTCAAGCAATGTAAGATGATCTTAAAGGTCTTTTCTGACCTGAATGAGTCTATGATTATAGAAAAAGTGAAGCCAGAGCATGTAAAATAAATAAAGCAAAAGGGGAAGATAAACAAGCTGACAGCCATGGTCCTTAAAGAGGGCATAGTTGACATGAAAGCTTGTGAACTATAGTTTGAAAAAGAAATAGTCATAAAAAGTAGTAAAAGTTGTTTTGCAGACAGCATCTGCCCAAACTTGCCTGCCAATTACTGTTTTGTAACCAGAGTGTCACTACATTATAGCTGGATGTCTCTGTGCAGTGTGTCTGCAGTTAAAGCAGAAGCTGTGAATCACCAGCTTCACTGTGTCAAACAGCCGGAATTTTTTTTTCCCCTAATGTGTTTCCCTTATAGAGCTTATAAATGTTAATTTGTAAGAATAGCAAGCGTGAAACAGGAAAAAAAAGTATCATGTAATGTGGGTCCTAAAAAGGGAAAAAACTCACTATTCTAGGTACAACTCATATTGGAGTTTTGCCAGAATTAAAGACAGAAAGAAGAGATGGTTTGTTTTTCAAGTTACTTAGGTCTGCTCTATCTCATTCTTCAGTTTCATAATAAAATTCTGCTTTACTTGAGAAAGAAATCAAGTGTGATTTTGAAGCACTAGTCTAAATTCATCCTGATCAATCCAAGTAGAATTACTCTGAGGAAGAATTTGGCCCAAGCTTTCTAAACTTATCAAGATAGAAATTTAAATCTAACCTGCAAGGAAAGCATGGAAAAAATATCTTTATCAAAGAGCACACTGTTACTAACAGCCTTTCTAAAGCACTTCTAATTTGCCTTCCCATCATTTTATACCAATTACATTTGTGCTAATTACACATGTTCCCTTCTTCTTCCCTGTAGATTAACCATTGAAGGAGAAATGTATCTGCACACAAATATGCTTACAATAGAAAAACTTTAAAGTGTTTAAAGAGAAATCTATTCATTGGTTATAACTAGATTTATGCTCTAGGATCAGATCTTTAACACTAGTAAATTGGAAGAAAAAATACTTGAATTACTAGACTTTCAGAATGGGAGGAATTAAGGTAATATAAATATACTGTGTTTGTCACTTCTATGTATGCTCCATATTAAAAAAAAAAGTGTAGAGAGTTCAGATAATGTCTCCTGTCTTCTGTAAGAGACTCAGTATTCCTTACCTTCTCTCTACTGGCTTTTATAGGTTCGGACATGTCATTTAGATTCTTGGTGCATTAGGTTGTATCAATGGGATCTGTTGAATGAATATAAATTTATCTTCCTAGAGGGTGTTTTAAACATCTGGATCAAGTTGAAAGTCATTAGCACCAGTGTAAGGGGCGTGATATATGGGGATGGTCCAAAATCTCTCTAGTGCAATTGCAAGGAAAAAACATTCCACTGTGCTCCATCTAAGAACTGCTGGACTTGATTCCCCTTGCACTTCCTCTAATTTCTGTGTTATCTCTGTGGAAGTTAGTCAAGTAATGGCAGTATAAAACTAGTGTTATAGAAGGAGTTCCATGCCATAAAACGCTGCTTGTTGACAGTGCATGCGTTTGCTTTGGCCTGGCCAACAAGCACTGAGGTTTGACATCCCAGGACAGAGTTGTGGATGTCACTTGCTGTCCTTGCACTATGGCCCTGACCAAACTCAGCAGCAACTATGTCCTCTTAGCAGGTTAAATTGAACTCAAAAGCTTTTCAGCCAAAATAACCCAAAACGCTAATAAAGTAGATCTGAACTGTTACAGTAAAATGTTGGAGTAGCAAGAAAAAAATAATCTGACTTCATTAACTCTACATAACCTCTGCTAATAAGAATTTAGTCCATCAGTGGTTTTAGCGACCTCTCAGAAGTGTGACATGCTGTTGTCTGATTTAGCTAAGCTACACCAAACTGGATCAAGATATTCTTGTTCCACAGGGGGATACCCACAGTTGCAGTTCTTCAGGATCAACAGCTGTGCTTTAGTTTCACATCCTGCCTTAATCTGAATTAACACTCAAATCCAGGCAAGTACTTTTGTTGGAGGAAACAGTCCCTGTTAAAGTAGACAGAAAACCAACTATTTTCCGTATGTGATTAAACAG
The DNA here is from genome assembly GCA_035583135.1 of Lophotriccus pileatus. Lineage (NCBI taxonomy): Eukaryota > Metazoa > Chordata > Aves > Passeriformes > Tyrannidae > Lophotriccus > Lophotriccus pileatus. The sequence continues at coordinate 10,709,082 of JAWWES010000133.1, read as the reverse complement.
AAGCTAATTTCAACGTAAATCCACCCACACACTGATCTTGCTGTTAAACAGAGTTCATAAGACTTATCATTAGAAAGTGGAAACGTTGCTATCCCAGCCCTGCTTACTGAGGGACACGGCTTCATGTCTCAGCCTGATCCCAGCCCTACCCAAACTTCTTCACGATTGCAGCCAAGTCTTGGCAGCAAACACCACTCCAGCACGCAGGTTCGAGATGCAGCAGCTACCAAAACAAAACCCTGCCACTCTGCTTTCTGCAGCTGTTCCCCCTTACCTGCTGCCAACCCCATCAGCACCGTGCCTCGCTGTTCGGGAGGGCACAAGGCAGCAGCCCCACAGCAGCTGCTTGTCTCTGTAGCCGAAACCCTCCCTCCCTCCCTTTTCCCCTTCGACATGGCGTCAGAGCAAGCTGCAGCACTGCTCTGAACTTGTTCTATCCAGTTTGAGCAGCCAGCCTCTTCCTCGAGATACATTCCTGTGGCTGCCTGAAGCTTCACAGGAGGAAAAACCTTCTTGAGCTCCCCCCCACCCCTCCCAAGCTGTTCTATAGGCAAAGGTCAGACCATCATTTCTTCTGCAGACTGCTCCCCCCTCTCACACAATCTCTTGTGGCACCACTCGGGGGGGGGGGGGAACTCCACCTTTTATTTAAGTGTGTGTTTATAAGGGAAGCTGTGGAATGCGAAAGGGCAGAATTTACCTTCCTAATATTTAAAAATGTTTTCTTTCCTCAATTAAACATTTTTACACAACAGAAACAAACTGTCAGAGGAATGAGAGGTGAGCTAAAGGTTTTTCAACTCCCATTTATAACTTTATTTAAGAATGCAGATTTTCTTTGGAGTTCCATGCTGCGTAGAACTTTGTTAGCTTTAGGTTGCTGACGAAAGTGAAAGTGTATTTATAGCACCCGATCCAGGATAAGCAGATGACAGCTCCATTAACTAGCAGCACAAATGCTCTGGGACACAACTAACCAACAAGGGATCGTGCTCCCCCATTAGCCCTCGTGGGGGACAGCTAGTTGGAGGCAGTAAGGCTGACCAGATCAGTCAGCATGTGTGGGGCAGGGTTGGGGGAAGGTGGTTTTGTCCTCAATTCCTCCTTGTTTTTAAGCATTCAGGTCATGATGATAAAGCACCCCTCCTTCCGTCGTGTTAAAGTTATTCTTCTGGTCTGCACTGCTGTGGAACTGCTTACGCTGCGCTCGTGGTGGGCTGTGAAAATTTATGCCTAGAGAAAAATGAAGATAGTGACTCAGCAGGCCTTACTCAGTGCAGATTATTGGAAAGATTATGTATCGTGTTCACGGCTCCATGTGAACAAATGGCTAAAGAGGCATCTGTATCCCAGAATTAGGCTGCTGGGTGTTTCAAGGCAACCACAGACAGGTAGCTGGAAATACTTGCTCAGGGAGATTGCGAATGAAGGTCAGTCAGGGTTGATGAAGGAATATAGTTAAAGTGTTGACAGCCATGTTCTCTGGAAACAAAGCTGCTGTGAATTGCAGTTGTGGAAATGATATACAGCTGCTCCACACTCGGGCAATGACGCTGCTCTGAAGCCTGCGGAATTCAAGTTCTGCTCCTGGGCATGCTCATGCTGGGGGCTCATTTTCCCTGTTATAAGTACCTCATTGAGGGACCAAACCCTGGCTCCCCTTGCTCACTGACCTGGCAGAATCACTGCAACAAGGAAAGGTGGAGGGAAGGCTCTGGGAGTTGCTGCACTGTAGTGTCGGGCGTCGGCTCTGCGGAGCACACTAAACGCCCTCGGCGTGGTTGCCGAGACCCTCTGTGAGCCACTCCGTAT
>JAWWES010000133.1:10668903-10707015 GCA_035583135.1 Lophotriccus pileatus | reverse complement strand
CATATTCGGGTTCCTCACACTCTTCTTTGCTCCTCATCCAGTCTCGGTAAGCGGCAACAGCAGGTCCACCTCCCACACTGTAGGAAGGAGCGTTGGAAGTAAGGGCATCAGATGTGATACAGGTCAGCTGGTAGTTCACCCTTCTGGGAGATCACCATCTTGCTGTCTGGGTGTGGATGACCTTTCTACAATAAACAGGTCCCTCCATTGGGTATAAGAGACACCAAGTAAGTTGTGTTGGGCTCTCACTCCTATCTCAGTGAAATTTCAGCCCGTATTTTGTTTAACAGCTTTTCCAAAATGCCTGCACCCCCGAGTAACAGCAAACCGAAAAACCTGAAAAAACCTTTCAAACCTGAAAAGCAAACTGATGTCTTGCTGTTCAGAAACAAAGACTGCCTAGAAACCCAAGCTCCTCGCTGCAAGGGAAGATGTGTCCTGCCAGCATGTGGTCCAGATGTCAAAGGCAGTTGCCCTTCCAGTATGAATCACATACCGGGAGTCTCTGCTTTACAGGGACCACGCAGCTGGCAGAGCAGCACAACGCACTGCTCAGTTGTACCTTTACCCTTTTGCAGCGTGAGCTCCATCCTTCTCCGTGCAGCCACAATGTAAAACCAGGTCAAGTAGCTCTGTCCTGAGGCTAAAGCATATCAGTCCTGGATGCAACACAAGCACAGTGAGTAGAAGTTTCCCCAGGAAATAGATTGGATCCTTAACAAGCAGGTGTTTTATGAGCTGATAAAAATGATCTCAAAGGCCAAGAATCAACCTCACAAGCGGAGAGCGCAGAAATGATCAGCGGGCTGTTTCTCCCGCTGCTGCAAGTCAGAAATCAATCTGAGGGTTTAGTGCAAAGAGGGTTAAAATGCTAGTAATTCAGTGCTTGCTGGTTGGGAAGAATAATAAAGCCTGCATTTCTGTGTTGGTACGGGGAGAATGCTGCAGAAACAGGAATTTTATTACATAATTATGCCTCCTACATAAAGCTTTAGAAGGGGGGAAGCTGGCAGGGCTATGCGTCATTAAAATGACACAAAGCATGCCGCCACCATCAGAGTCCGGTGTGTGCTTGAGACTGTACAACATGCACATGTTCCTTGTGGCCTTGCTGCATTCATGAATTTTGGTTCACAGCTGGCAGGGAGGCTGCCTAAGCAAAACATGGGCTGTGCTTTCTGCCGCAAAAATGGGAGATGGGAGGGTGGGGGTGTTTTCTTGTTTGTCATTGTTTTACCAAAGATTTAATTAAATTATTGAAAGGGAGGAAAAATGTAATTCCTAACTCAAAAAAAGTGCTGAGTTGAGCACACTCCTCTTTGAGAACAGGGAGGCTCAGGAGCACTGCAGGGTGCACGAAAGCCCTTCTGCATCATCTGTGGTTGTTTTGCGGAGGCCCCTTTTTCTCTGTAGGAGTGCTGCTCACAGGCACTGGTGGAAGTTGCATTCAGCAGTTGTCAGGATGAGGTGGTCCACCCACAGTAAGAGACCTTTGTCACAGTATGACACTTTGAGACTCAGGGGGAGAAAAAAGAGCTCCTGGTAGTTTTAATATTGGTGTAAAGAGGACCTTTTATCTCAAAGCATTGGGTAAGCAACAAATCGTATTAACGTCTTTTGGGATTTTGGATTGAGCAGCACTTTTCCTGTTTTATGAGTGAAGACACTGATGTTGAATGATTGTAATTCTATTCCAGAAATGGCAGCTCCATGGATTTTCTCTGAGCATATGCCTAGTGGTCTGTCTGATGAGATTTGTGTTTTCTGTTGTCTGCTCCTCCTTTAAGATCCAAAGCACAAAGTTAAGGGGAAGTGAGAAGATATTTCTGGGTTTGTGTGTGCTGTCAGCAAGCCACCAATCCAGCCATGAAGAGCATTCTTCTATCTAATTTTTCAATTCTGTGTAAGCCAAAACTAAAGCATTGTGTCCTGAAGAGCTGACAGGTAAAGGGTTTAATTCAGAAAAGTATTTAAACCATCTGTATTTAAGTAGGCATTTAAGTACTTGTTTGGATTGTATCCTAATAAGAATGCTCAGTTGAATGAGGCTGAAATAGAAAACTGAAGGCAAGGTATGGAGTGTATTAGTGAAACCCCTGGTGATGCCTGGCAAGGATTTTGCTGCTTTCATTTTGTTTCATTTCATTTCAGTTTTGCTTTGTTTTGATTCCATTTTTATTTAGTGGGATGGACAGAGTCAAAGGGAGGCATGCAGGCATAAGCACCAGTGGAACAGGGAAGAGAGAGGAAACCGAAGGGTGATATACCAGGGTTGTTCTACAGGGGAATGGCAGAGGTGTAAATATAAATTAACTTCTTTTTTGTATGGACAAAACAAAGATCTAACTATGTTAGTTCCCATACAGATGGGAAGAATGGTGAGCTGGGTCATTAATATTGGGTTCCTTTAGGTGTTTACTTGGCTGATGGTACTCTGTGGGATAATCATCTGTGACTTTTATTAGCACAGGAAAAAAAAAAAAAAAAAGCCAGCTTGGAAATAATGGGTTAAATTCTGACCCTCACCAGTCCAAGCAAAGTTAATGGGTTTGCATTACCCTAATGAGGAATGTAAGGTTTAGAGGTTGCTTAGTTACTGGGCCTGCAGAGATTTCAGACAGAGTGACATAACTCATATATCCCCCAGATATATTTTTGTCACTACAGTCATGATACCATGGTATGTCATGCTGCCACTCGGCCACTGTAGATGAAATATTTCATTCAGTTAGTGGTCTGTGTGCTCTGCTAGACTCATAGAGTGCTTCTATCTTTTTTCAGAGGATCATAGAATGGTTTGGGTTGAGAGGAGCTGTTAAGGGTCATCTGGTTCCAATCCCCCTGCCATGGGCAGGGACACCTTCCACTAGACCAAATGGTTCAAAGCTCCATCCAAACTTTCCTTGAACTCTGCCAGGTATGGGACATCCACAGGTTTACTGGGCAACCTGTGCCAGTGCCTCACCACCCTCAAAGCCGTGTTGAAAGCCAGCTTTTGTTTTGCTATCTCTATGTCTAAGGATCTCGTTCTTCTCCTGTGGGTTCTTCATCTGTGGGCAAGGCTCCACAGATGAGTGCATCAGAGCATCAGTACAACATGCAAGGTGTCCAGGCTGCAACACAGCTGCTCCCAAGGTGAAACCACCTAGTCGATTCCCCGTGTTTCAGCAGATCTTTTCCCAGCACATCCAGCAAGTCGTAACTATTCATTTCAATGACACAACCAAGACTTCACTTCATGTCAGTGGAGCAGCACTGTTGTGTCTCTTTTGTCTGATCGCAATAGTCAGGTGGCTCTAGCACTGCAGAGTCCTTGGTAGTGGCTGTAATGCAAGATGCAGAGAAAGAAAAACTTCACAGTGGATCTGATCTGTGCTGAGCTAACAACAGCAGAGCTTGGAATCGATCGAAAATCACTGAGAGAGAACAGAAAGGCTGACTTAGTTTTAACCCCATTCTTCAAGCGCTCTCTCTGCCTGTCTCTAAATGCAAAATCCCAACAGTCCAACTGAGGTCAGGGAATGGGAGTGAATACAGCTGTTTCGTCTGCCTTATCCACAGAAGACATTTTATGCCTGACCGACTTGTGTGAGCCACGAACAAGTTACTTGATTAAAAACCGAATGTATTAGAAGCAGTGATGTTTTACAAATCTCCTTGCAAGCCTGCAGTTAACTTAAAGAAGAGGTCAGCAAAATTTTTTAGCAGCTGAACAGTTTGCACAGCCTATCCAAGTACAGGCTGCCTTTATAAAGTCTCTGCCTACATAAGGCAGGCACAGGAGGCCTTTTCTATGTTCATAATGATCACTGGACCTTTCTAATGTAGTGTTAAATATTGAAATATGTTTGCAGTATTTTTAAGTTGCAGTTAAAAAACTAGCATGGCTGGTATGATGTAAGTGCCTGGATAAAGCCAAGACAAACATGTGCAGAGGTGAAAATCTGGTGCTACTGAAGAAAGCAGCAGGCCTTGTGCTGACTGCAGTGAAAGGCAATTTTACCTGCAATGTTTAGCAAGTTGAGAGCCAGGCCTGAACCTTTCAATGTTTCGCATTTCTCATCACCTTCATTGTGAGGAGACAGATGCAGCTTTATCTGTCTTGCAGTTACTGTGGGCTGAGAGGAACAAGAGAGGGCTGAGGGTACATGAATAGAGCTTCTAAATGGTCTGTGCAGTCACATACAGAAATATAACCTGCAAAATCCCCATGACAGGATTTACACATTAAAATCACAACCTATGATGTGTTATTAGAAACTATATAACTGCGTACAACAAACATCTCAAATTACTTTTAACTAAAGCTCATATTGCAGAGCACACAAATTTTCTCTGAAGACCCTTACAGATGAAAGGCTAGAGCAAAACAGGCATGAAGTTGTAGCTGGGTAAGCTACAAACTGCAATGCATTTGCCATCAAACTTTGCACAGTTCTAGTCAAGTGTAAGTGTACTGCAAACAGACCAGGTCCTGTTCTTTACCTGACACTGCTGTGCTTGTACACACGATGCAGCACTCCTGAGGACGGCCAAGCAGCATATGACCTGTTCTCATGCATTTACTTCCTTTTCAGTGATTAATGGGTTTTGAGTGACTAGTCTTTCAAGTGAGTTACTTTCCCAACAGTTCCCTTCCCCTGGATTATGAAAGAAGAGCAAAATTTAATCCACAGATACTAAAGAGTAAGGGAGAGGTTGGTCAGTTCTGTGTTTTGTAAGGCACGCTGAGCTCTGAGGTGGTGCCCCACAATTTTCAGCTGTCATAGAGTTCAGACATCTTCACTCAGTGTGGGGCAAGGTAACTCAGAACTTATCTTCATGCCCAGGATTGCCTTTCTATTGCTCTTTTGCTTGTGTGAGAACACAAGGAGCAAAGAAGTCCATTTCCATTTCTTCTGCAATTTTCTGGTGGCCAGATTGCAGCCAAACTCCTGAAGGGTGATTGAGGGTATAGGGCAGATAAGAAATCCCACAGATAGGATTATGGTAGATGATTCAAAGAATTCCAATGGGCAGAAAAAGGAGATTCGAGTTCACAGTTTTCGTAGACCAGAAATGCCAGTAAAGTTGAAAAGCGGATTCTGTTTTGCATTATCACCACCCACTTTTTCCAAAGATGTTCTACTTTTCTCAGCAGCCTCCCTATTGCTGTAGCTATAAATAGGTATATGTCTTTATGCATGTGAGAGATTCAGGTTTAAGCTTATATTTAAACTGCAAGGTTATATATAACAGGACTGTATCAAAGATGACAAAAGCCTTATTGTTCTGTTCGTGTTTTATCTCAGCGTAGCATGCATGTTCATGCGTGTGTGTGCACGTAGACAGATATTAACATATGTAGATAGGCATAGGATAAAAAAAACAGTCCAGATTCTCTATTTCTGCAGCTGAGTGTTGGTGTAATTAACTTTCATGATGCAAAGGGAGTAATTCTGTTATAAGGCTGGAGCAACAGGCAAAGCCCCGTCTGTTTGCATACAAAGACTAAAATTTAGATATGTACATTATGTGGTAAAACATGTAGTTGCTAAGTTTGGTCATTCCAGATTCAGTTTAAGAATCTCATTTTCTAGACCTTGCCAAAGGATTTCTGGGGCTGGTTTCCTCTTGCTGTTTGGAAAGTAACCATATTTTATCCTTCCAAGCAAGCTTCACAATGTTTTTTTATTAATGAGAAAGCTTTGCTTTGGTCATTGTATAGAGTGAATGTTCTTTTTTGGACGTGGAAATGTTAGTTGATACAGAACAAGGAAAGTAGCTAGTCTTCAGGAGGAAGAGGGAGTTATTGGCATGAATTTAGGATGCTCATCCCTCGCTTAGAGGAGGTTCTTTGGCAACTGGCCAGGGATGTTCCTAATTTGCTAACAGTGGAGCAGGTTAGTGGTGTAAGCCCACAGAAGAGTCTGGTAGCTGTAGTCCATTCTGTTGGTTATATAAAGAGCTCAACACAGAGGTTTTGGAGTGTAGTTTCTTCCTTGCTGTTGCGCTCTGTAAGATAGTAAGGGAGCAAAGTAAACTTCTTGGACAGCTCTGCCAAATTTTTGGAGGACGTATCTCCTCACTTTATTCAAAACTGCTCCAACCAGCTTGGCTGCCAAAGGTTCAGAGGGCTCCTGTCAGCTGGAATGGAGGGATTCAAATGACCGTGACAAAGCTGGCTGGCATGGAGAGCTGCGGGCACCCTTTGCTCCTCTGCCACATTGCACAGCAGTGGCTACTGGGACAGGGTTTTCCACGTGGAGGATGCTTTTGCCTGTGAACATGGGGTTAGTTATTAGCACTCGGCTTAGGGGTCCTGTGCCTGAAGGAAATCCATGGCTTTGGAAGCTTCCCAGCCTCAGCTGCAGAGTTAAATGGCTGTGTGCGAGCCCTTAGGAAACACCAGGTACAATGTGTTAGTTCATAGCTCCGTGGGAAAGTTGTAAGTTAATGAGCCTTTACCTCATATTTGCTATGATCTAGGAATGCACAAACAATTACTTGCTGTGGCTCATCCGAGTCCTGTTAATTTGTTATGTTTGTAAACTTGGCTACTTCTGTGAAGTCATAGACACTGGTGAAATCCACAGTCTGCCTTATTCTGTGTATCTCCTTTTTTTTTTTTAGTTTTTATTTTGATTGATTTGACATCTGTCTGCTAATCAAGTGTATATGGCTTTTAGGTTAGTAAGAGTTTATGGTTGGGTCAGCTGAAAGCAGCTGACCTAAAGAAAATGATTATTTTTCTTAGATACTCACTGAACCCAGGGGAGGAATCTTTTGTGTTCCCTAAAGTTATAGGTAGCAAATACTTTTTCTACAGGACATAAACAGTAGCTTGTTTCACTAGTGCTTACACGAAGGGGTCACGTTTTGTGGGGAGTATTGATGTTTCTGGAGCCTGAATGGCAAAGAGAGTGTTCTTAGTCCCTCTGTATTTGCACAACACTGGATTTCCAAGGGCGTTTCTTTTTGTTAGTGCTGTTTGCTTTTTCTTTTCAAATGAACAAGAATTGAGGTATTAGCAAATGAAATCCAGCACAGAATTCACCACCAGCCACTCGACTGTGTGAGGCAGAGTAGCAGGGGAGAGGGGTTTCCTCCCAAGCATGCCGGGAGGGATCAGCTGAAGGATGACGGGCTTTCAGTATTCTGCCTGAGTGTCAAGTCTGCAAATGGGATTACAAACCAGTGACAACTGTGATGGCTGCTATTATGTGGACACCTGTTCACCCAGAGCTGGACACAGGCTAACATCCATATAGGATGTTGAACAGTCACCAGATGGTGATGGCTTTCAGTCGTTATGCGTTTTTTTCTAGATCTGATCCAGCAATTTAGACAAGGATGCTCTTTGCTAGCAAAACAGCACTAGAAAGGACATGTAGCTCTCAAAGGGGTTCAAATAAAAAGGTTTGTTAATGAACCACAAAATCACTGAGTGGAATGTGTTTGGATTATTGTCACTGAAGTTTAATGATGTGCCAAGGTTTAAAGTAGCCGCTAAACAAATGGTTCCACCATCCAGTTATTAATGACAGCTGCTGCCTAACACAGAAACTTCTGTCAGTAAGGTAGGACCAAAGTGTTGCTAATGCCTGGACAACTTGCAATGGGTTGGTGTGTCTGCTTCTGGTTGAAGGTGTCAGTGTGCATATGCAGGTATCCTTTGGTGGGGTTGGGGGGGAACAGTCGGAGTGTTGTGGAGCACTGTCTCTTCCATTCTTTTGTGTTAAACTGGCTATGAACATATGTCACCGTGTTACTGCTGCTTTTGTTGAGCTGTTGTTTTACAAGTTGGTTCTCTCAAGTCTAACGGGAATTATTTTTCTTGCCAAAAGTCCCTGTTTATTTCACTGGACAAAATTTGGACCCTGATGCAGAGCCATGCAGGTGGGTGGGTGGAGATGAGTTTGAGCAAGCAACTTTCTTCTTCCAGTGGTTGGTCTATCCATATGGCCTCCCATTGGACACGGAGCTGCACAGTGTTCAGGGAAGTCCCAGGGTCCAAAACTCCAACCAAAATGGGGAGAGTGGAGAGGGGAGGGAGTACCTCAGGTGGACTAGGTTTAACAGAGCTCCTCCAAAGTCACTTGAGCATGCCCTTTGCTGGCAGAAACTGCCCTAGCTTCATCAGCATCATACCCTGTTACCCTCAGAGATGTGAATCAGCATAGCTCACTCTGGCCCGAGGAGTGTTTCAGATCACTGTGAAATCCACAATGCTTTTTAAACAGTAAAGAGGTGGTTTATAATAGCCAAAACATACTCCCACTGATGTCTGTGCTGCCCACAAATCTCTGCTGCTTAGGTATGATGGTAACACTTCTGTTATGTCTCTCTGATCTTTAAATTGCTCCATTTGGCACTCAGTCCACGACAGTTCTCTTGAACACGTTACTGTTTCTTGTGGCACCATAAATCGTCTTTTAATTTTGGCCATTTATTGCCCTCTCAGTCCCACTTCAGGTTTTCTTTTGGATTTCTTGTGTTTTTGTCATAGATTTGGTACTGTGGTGTCTCTGTTTCTTGGTGTCACATGATTAGCACATTTAGGTGGATATCTGTTGTGATTCACTTCCAAACTGTATTAAAGATTTGTTATACAGGGAAATTTTACAACCTTTCTTCTATTTATTCTATGGACTTTTTTTCCCTTAACTGTTGTGGGTTTTTTTTCACTTGGACTTCCTTGCGTGTAGATGACATCTTAAACTCTTAGACTACATCACTGGCTTGATGCAGGACATATCAAACTTGAGAAGAAAATGTTAAGCTGTTGGAATGTCACACACAAGATCTAACCTGTGGTTATACTTATCCTTTATCTCAGTGCTTTATCCGTGTTTTACAAAAGGGTTAATAGCTGTACTTGTATGGCTAAAGAGAATTACTGGTCTGGCTGCTAATTATCTTCTCTGGAGGGTCAGACTTTCCAAGAAATCAGGTTATTACTATGAGAACTAACTGTCTCTCTCATCTCTCTCTTCAGTCTCTCTCTCTTTTGGTTTTCCCCCCCTTAGAAAAAAATTGCACAGGGCATGAAAAGCCTTCTATATTGTTTGAAGCACAGAAAGAGTTTTTGAATTATAGGTGAAAAAATAGTCTGTGAATTTCTCTTTGGGGTCTATTAATGGAAATTTTTGGTTGTATAGCTAAAATGCATATATGAGTGTTATCTGGATGGTTCTTTCTCTTCCTTAATTGTATTTCTGCTGGAAAGTGAAGTCCTACCCCCTTGATATCTGGGATAGTTTTCAGCTAGTGATATATACACAAGATCTTTGAGCCCATTCCTAGTTCCTGGTCTGTGTGGATTTCTTTTTTGTGCCTCTGTGTTATCTCCATTTGATAGTAAATGGTAGAGAGGAAGTTTTCTTCTTCAGTGACTATGATATTGTTAGGTGTGGGATGATTAGAGTTCCGTTCATTTTTCTGTAGTGTAAAATGTCGCTGTTCCTCCATGCTTTGCCATGTATCACTTGTTTTAGATTTTCCACTTTCAAATACTGCTCAGTAAAATTAGACTAGTGAAAATGTGTAATTGTAAATGATGCCTGGGTGCCCTTGTCGATTCTTTCCTTTCCAGACTTAAAAGGTTGACTGCTGAATTGTTGCAGTTGTCACTACTATCACATTTCAGATTTTCGGGAAGATATTATTATGCTTGTCTCCCTGTAAGACTTAAAGTTTTTGGCTGTTCTTTACAGGTGCCATTTTGCTCCACGTGAAGTTGGTTTGAGGGGCACTCCTCTCATCTCCAGGCCACCACTGTGGGTGTCAGAATCCCAGTCAGGGGCTGCCTGAGGTACCTGCATCTGTGGGCAGCTCTCCCTGCTTGGTTTCTCACAAGGGTTTAGAACCCTGGCAGTGAGGTCCAACCTCAGGTGGGCAAAACTTTCTGTCAGGTATTAGAGGATGCCACACTTGTCTAGCACCCTGATTTATTGTTTTGATTCCGCTGCAGCACTTGGGCTGTTTCACATCCTGGCTTTTATTATCTGAGGAATATTATTAGCGACAGATAATTTCTCTCAGTCATGGAGACAGATTTTAATTCATGCTTTCTTGAGTTTGAGACTGGGTGATTTGATTCTATCTGCTGCCAGCCTTTAACTCTTGTAAGCAAAATCTAAAAGCTGCAGGAAGGCTGCTGCCAAAAATCAGCTTTTCAGAACAGAAGTCTTTAGTGTTCTCTGTTCAATGGTGTGTCAGTTGTAAACTCTTCATGCTGATTTATAAAGCTTTGCATGGCCTTCGACTGTCTGATGAATCTGTCTTGATAACCACCCACCAGTGCTGCCTTCCTGACTTGTCTGTGGGACTGGATTTCATTCTGCCAGTCACAGAGCATTTCACCATTATTCTTCTGCCTTGTGAAATTCTCTTTCCATGATAAGAGCCATCATTCCACTGAGGCTTTGAAAAAGAAGTCTGTTTTTTGGTTGAGCCACTTGACATCAGCAGCAAGATTCTCAGCTGGCATTCTGTAACTAGTGATGCAAGTGACATAAAGCAGCAGCTTTACCAAATGGGTCACAATCTTTTATAAATGTATTTCTATTGTAATCTTGTAAGACCTTTTTTTTTTTTTTTTTCCCAGAGGTAATTAATGAGGCAATCAGAATAAGTTTAGGGCCAGCAGTTGACTAGTTGAGCTTTTCATTCTTTTTGTTGTCATGCTGCTATTTATATATGGTTGTCTGATTTAGCAGTTATGTCAGCTGCCTCAGTTCTCATCTGTAGGAGGAAAGCGAGTATGTATCCTTCTACATCTTTTGCCCTAGACGTGCTGTGAATGTGCTGGGAGAGTTGGTCAAACAGTATCATGTTGGACTAAGTAGAGTCTGGGAAAGAAAGGTGTGACCCCACTGAAATGTCCCCAGTTGCTCTGATGAAATGAGGCAGAGGAAGGGTCCCACACACGGAGAAGAAAATCCATTACAAAAGCAAAAAGGCAACAGTTTAGTGCCAGGTCATGTTTATTGAGGAGTCCTCAGAGATAGTGGGTAGAGTGTGCCAGTTAGCAAGATCACATCATGGTGTTTTGCTGCATTCTCTGCATTGCCATAATTTCTGTTCTCCGAACCAGGATGGACACTTCAAAAGCAAGCTGTTGTTTAAAGAGGATCTCTAAAAGATATAACTAAAATATAACTAAGCCACTGTTTTAGAAGCAGTGGAGAATTCCTTTGGCTCCTAGGAATACCATATTACGTACACTAAGAAAACTTTTCTATTTAGGCTGTGAAAACAATTATGCTAAAATGAGTGGCATGGAAAGATGGGAGCTTAGAGCTTGCCGTCATGTTCATCCCAGATGGAACAATTGTACTGTCAACATGGTAGGGGCATGAACAGAACTAGGGGCTGGGTGAAGAGTGTGATACCCCCACCATCACCCCCCAAAAAACCCTCCCAAAACACCAGTAAAATCACATGCAGAGGACGTGTGCTTTGGTTGTTGCTTTATCCTGTTGGCCTGAGCTGTTCCTCCATGGCTGCTCAGGAAGGACCGAAGATAGATGAGATTTGAGAGAGGAATCCAGGCTGTTTCCAAAACATTTTTCTCCTTTAGCCTTTTTCTTGTTTTCTACAAATATTTCTGCTTTTCCTTTGTTGTGTTGGAAGAAGCAAGTTTGTTTATGAAAATCTCGAAATCTTGTCTGTACAGAAAAACTCTTCCCTCTAAGTATGCTTAGTTTTTATTAAAAAAAAAAACACACACACACACACACAAAAAACCAAACCACAACAACAAACAGAAACTAGAAAAAGGGAAAGGTGGGGTTTTTTTTCATTCTAAAGAATTATGTATTGTTTTCCTTAAGGTAAATCCCCTATTTTCCCTTACCAAATGAGAATCTTTAACTCCAAAGAGAAGAGTATTGATTTGTCTCCTACAGTGAAATTGCTGAAGCATATAGGAAATGTGATGTTTGTGGTGTTTTAAAAACAAAAAATATCACTTAATGATTCCCTTTGCCTCTTCTTATTGTGGTAACTCAAAGCAGAAATTAAAAGATGGGCTGTTAGCAGACATACTTCTTCCTCATAGCATGCCAATTCAGAGCTGCACATGCATACTCAGCCCTTAAAGTGCGAGCTTTTAAACCATGTATGTGTGATTTGGAAACTGTGGGACAGCCCTGAGCCTGTGCAGACGCTGTGGGGTACAGCTGGTATCCCTGCAGCTTTGTTTGACTGCAGGCAAGAGCCTGCCTGCTGCACCCCTGCTTGGAGCAGTGCTGGCTGTGTTACTGCTGTTCTAAGGCCCAGCAGATGGGCTCTGCCCCTCCTCAAGACTTGGTGACTCTCTGAGCACAGCTGCAGGACTTCAATCAATTCAGAGAAGGGCCAAAACCTGCAGGTTGTTCAGCCAGACCAGACCATCTTGGTGTGATCAGGGTTGTTGGAATGCAGGCAGTAGTGGAGTCCTGCTGCTCATGATAGGTAGTGAATAAATGAAACCACTTCTCATGCTCTGAGTAAGATGGGCATTGTATTCTGGTCCTTTTGTCATCCCTTCACCTGTGGGCACAAGGTCCTGGTCTTGGAAAAGCAAGCTGAGGAGTAACATAGTAGGTTACTTCAATACCTGGTGATACACGTTTGAAATTAATTCAAGGCCAGGTTGGATGGGGCTTTGAGCAACCTGTGGAAGGTGGAAGGTGTCCCTGCTCATGGCAGGGGAGTTGCAACAAGATGATCTTTAAGGTCCCTTTCAACCCAAGCCATTCTGTGTTTCTATATATTGAGTACCATAATTCCTGCAGGCATGGAACAGACTGGCTTGAGAGATGCTTGTCTTTCAAGGCAGGATACTACTCTTGACTCCCAGCTCTTCCTAAGATCAGAGTTCAGCAATCAGTAGGAGATGATGCCCTCAGCAGAATGAAGTCCCTGCACTCTGCAGGGCTGCTAGCCTCTGGGACATCAGTGCTCCACGTGAAGTGGGCACTGGGTCTCTGGCAGAAGTGTTTCAGCTCCTGCTGCTGCAAAGAGATGAGAGAAGAGGAAAGGACCTCAGAGACACCGCAGGCAGAGGGTCCCAGTGCCACTGAGCTTGGAGCCCCAGTATCACGGGTTTTTGTTTTCTACTCCACTTAACATGCTACTTGCAGACAGATGAAAATGGGATGTCAGAAGACTAAATGTATTATTGGGTCTGGGCTTTCATCTCAGCTAACTGTATTGATATTGCAAACAGATTTCACATTCATGAGATAATAACAATGACCATCACTTCATTTAAAGTTGTGAATATATCCCAATGGGAATCCTCAAAGCCATCTAATACCTAAGCTTACATTTTCAGTCAGTTCTTTAGGCACTTGTAGAAGATGACTGTGAATTCAAATGCCTCAAATAACCTCCCTGAAAAAAGTGTCAAAAGGCACCTTGTAAAAAGTCCATTAACTCCCAGATGGACTTTCTGCAGTCTTCAAATTGCTGCTTCTTTCCCTGGAGCTTGGTGGTAGTAATACCACACATTCAGGCATTGCCAGAGCAGTTCTGCAGAGAGCATGCCGGGAAAACCCTGGGGAAATCACCAGCTGCCGTGGCGGCTGGTGAGATGATGGCAGGCTGCAACCTGAGTTGTGTAGGTGATGTTGTAAAACTGAGGAGGCCCTGCAGAGTTTGAGGAAATGGAGTATCCCTCTTGGTGTCCCTTGAATGCAGATTCACCACATTCACCAACAGAATGCAGATTTTAGATGCATACACCAGCATAAACCATCAGTGTGACTTACTTCTGTGTCATGCCTTTCATATTACTGGTGAAAATGATCAGTATTTCTTTTCCTTAATTTACAAATTCTGAAGAATTAAGCAATTTTTGGTAAGGGAGCATTCACATTCCCGCTGGCTTTGTAAGAGTTTGATTGAAGCACAGGAAAGGTTACCATTCCAGGGCCTGGCTTCCGTTAGCATCTTCCAGTGAAGAGCTGTGAAAAGAAGGATCAGTGGGGTATAAGCAAATGCATGAATTTAAGGAACAGCAAAAAAATCCATTTTGCTGCTCATTTGCATTTATAAAAGATGCAGAAAGGAAAGAGGCTGTTTCCCAGGCCCAGTGTGGGGAGCAGCAGCCATGCATTACATGGAAAGGTCTCCCTCTGCTTTCCCTGCACATACAATGTGTGCACTCCACTTCCCAGTCATTGAGATGGAGGTTTGGGGTGATATCTTTCAGGTCACATTTGTAGACACTCATTTTCTATGGAAAATTAGCTCTAATTCTTAATTTTTTCCCCCATGTCTTGAATGTTAAAATATGACAGCAAACTCCAGTTTTGACACTGCATGGTGTAGCCATGCTTCCTGCCTCTTGTTTGGATTCTTTTTCATCTTTGAGTTATTGGCTTTTTGCAGTGCTCTTTGGCCCAGCTCAGGGAGGTAAACCTCTTAGGGTTTCCCCCACACACACCCCTTTTTTTTTCTTTACACCAGACTGTTTCTCATAGTACCAATGGCCTACTCTCACTAGTCAACTTTTTCCACCTCTGCCCAGTTCCTGTAATCTGTAGATTTTTTGTTGACAAGGTGAAGTCTGTCTGTGGAGGAAATAGTAGGGGAACTAGGCCTGCAACCCGTGCTGTAGTTCTGTTCCTTGAAAAATATAGGTTCCTCTTTAACAATTACATATACTTTTTGGATATATTGAATCTAGGGAAGTACTGTTTCCTTTCCTTTATTGCATATCCATTGTACTGTTGAATATAAGGAAAATGTAATAGAATTGTCACACAAAAGAGGTGAAAAGGATAAAACAACACTCTTGGTTGCTTTTGAGCTCCCCATTCTGAATAGCAAGAGGGTCCTGGTTGGGGGTTTTTTGAGTCCATCTGTTTAGAGTTGTAGAGAACTGGAGTAGCTGTTCAGCTGCTACGTTACACTGGGCTTCATGGGCTTGATTTGTAAGATTAGGTGTTCCAAATTGGAAAGACTAGCAGTGATAAACTCCACATGTAGAGGAAATTACATTTAGCTTTAAAATTAAAATTTTACATCTACAGAAATGTAGATCAATTGGGAGAAAGAACAGGGTCAGTTACATTGGCTCTACAACCCATTTATTTGGGGATGGGGTGGAGAGGAGGGAGGCATTCCTTACATATAAGAAAATTATGCTTTCCCTGGTGGGTACTCAGAGCTCTTCCATAACAGTGGCAGGAAGGAAAATACCTGATGCCAGTCGCATGGGAGAGTTGCAGGCTGTATGTTCTCTGTGGAATGATCTGCATGAAATCTCTTATGTCGCTCTCAACGGCAGCATGAAATAATCAGTCACCTCTCAGCACAAGTCTCTTGTGTTTCATAAAGGAACTAAGATCTGCAAAAATATGTATTTCTCCTTTCTTAACACCTTCCTCTGCTATTTCTTTCCTTTCTCAGTAAGAAGTTGTTGTTTAGAAGTAGCTGGGATACAAGCCCGTACTTCTGGAGGTTAAGTAATGGCACAGACAATGTCTTACTACAGTTGGTCAAGTCTTGATTTTTTTTTTTTCTTTTGCCTTAATAGTTAGTGGGAGAAAAGGTGGATGAAAGTAAACTCATTTGTCCTTTCTGCATAACCTTCCTTCATTTCCCATCTTTTTTCCTTATAACACATCATGTTTTATATCCATATCTTTTCAGGCACAGAACCCGTGCTTTAGGACTTGCATTAAATACAGGCTTTATTAAGATTGTCTGTTGTTGTTGTTAGCAGGCTCTAATTAAGCTCCTATATTAAAAATGCAATATGCTGAGCACTCAAGCTGCTTTTGCTGGGATGCAGAGCACCAGCACCTGTTGCTGCCATCCCTGGAGGTGCGCAGCACTTCTGTAGAGCAGACCCTCCGCATGCAGCAGCAGAGAACATCGTCTAAGCCATTCTTTTTCTCTCTCTCTCTCTCTCTCTCTCTCACTCTCTCTTTCTCCCTCTCTCTCACACAGGCGCACACACACGTAGCCAGATAGTTTTCTGTCTGCTGCTTCTGCTTTCTGTTGCTAAGTGAACAGCTCCAGCTCACACACAGAGCGGAGCCAATAGCATCCTGACCTCCGGAGGCTGGTAAAAGCTGAAGAAAGGGAATCCAATGGTGCCATCTTTTCTTTGCTCTCCTCTCACCCCCCCTTTCACAGCGACGTGGGGAGGGGAGAGGGAGAGCACAGGATGGTGGAGATAATTCATAATAGCCACTCATGTTCTGGAGATAAACGCAGTAATACCTGGGGAGAGAAATAGAATATTATGCTGCTTTGTATTTATATGCACACACAGGCAAAAGTGTTTTTCCTTGTGCTGTGAGCTCCAAGCTGTGATTAGGAAATGAGTTAACACTGTGAAGTTATTCTGCTGTGCTCTTCACAGCTGTTAATCTTCTACTAGTCGCTGACACTGGTATATATTCTGAGGCTCATCTTTCCCTCAACCAGAGAAACACTGAGTGTGGCTTCAGCCTTCCTGTCACTAATTCTGACACATCTATTACCTTCCAGCTATTGTTTCCCTGCTCACCATACTGCAGACACTTGCGTGATGGCTGTATTTCCAAAGAGCAAACAGCCACATGGTCAGTAGCTAGAGGAACTAGCCATCTTGTAGTCATATTTTGTTAAAAAGAAATAGGTTATGCCTCCCTTCTCACAAATACAGCATGGGATTTTTGTGATTCAAAAGTATGTGCTTGGTAGCTTGATGTTTAATGTTAAATTGGAGTGAAGTCTTCTTGTAGGTTATTTTATTTGTGTATGAAGTCTTTCCTGTTGAAAAATGTTTATATCTTGAGCAGAGTTTTCTAGGCACAGCTAAGAAATGACAGAATTTTATCTGTAAACCATACAGTGCCAGTGACAAAAAGTACCTGTGTTTGCCCTATGGCTGGCTTGACTCTGCTGGTGTATGTGGGGAATATAGTACTTACCTCTAAGCAGCAGTGCGGATGACTGTAGTTAGTACTGGATCTGGAAGGAAAAGATATAACCTTCTTGCTGACTGTGAGAGGAGCATGTTCAGTAATTATTGTTTGTGTGCCACGGCCACCAAGTTTTCTCAGCTGCAAATCTCAAGACAAATGGTGAGTAGACAAATGGTATGTACAGAGGGACAGTGCTTGGGTGGGGTGAAATGTCCCTTGGAGCTCGTGGTTGGACCTGATGAGCAGAGTAAGCTTGTGAAACTCAGATATACCATTGCAGAAATGAGATTTTTACAAAGATTGTACTCATAAAGGACAATTGACCCACTTAAGGCACATCATGATTGTTAACAGACAGTTTATTGATGGCTCTGAGCAGTAGCAGTGAAGGGTTTCCTGTGATAATCTAAAGGCATCAGCAGAGACCTCTGTCTTCTCCAGATGTCACCAGGAGACAATGATCAAACGGTGAAGTCCACAGTCTATCACAGTGCTTGATGTAACCCACAGGTTGTAGGTAATGTAATAAAACATGTCGGTTCAGCCCAAGGAAAGCTGAGCTTTGCCTGTGGTGCTGGAGTGGCTCTGCCTTTGGCACCTCTGCCTGCAGGGTGGTGTTCAGTGAGGATGTCGATGTCCAGGCAAGGATTTGAGCATAAAGATTGTTATGTCTGCTGGGGAAGGGAAGAGAAGCCTGAAATTTGAACGAACCTGTGTGATGCAGTAGTTTAACATAGGGTCAGCAGTGCTTCTCTGGGCGTTCCTTGAAACCAGAGGTTGCTCTGCTTGCAGTCGAGTAGCACGTGAATCGCTCATGTCGTTTGTCTTGGCATGTCACAGCTCCCACCAAGCACGGATGTGATACTTGTCCTTTCAAGCCAACAGAACCCATCTGTTTGTGAGTATTTGGCAAACTTGTTTAGTCCTTTGCAGAGCTAATACTGTGCTTGCCTCTTTAGCCCCGGTGATGACTGTAAAAGAGTGATAAAACTCCTAAGAGCTTGCCACAGTCAATAATTTTGCATTGTACAATGAAATATAATGTTACAGCTGTCACCTTTAATTAACAGATGACACATTGTCAATCTGCAATCAATCGAATTTAATTTCCAGTTTTGAACAGCTCCCTCTGCAATATCACCAGATTAACTGTCCTTACGTAAAAAAAAATAATTTACATAAAAGCGCGGAAGTGCGCTCAATAAAAAAATTGTTCTGATCCATAGGCTTCAAGAAAACAAAACAACTCAGCTTGCCTGGGCTACGTGCAGCTGTCCCCCTCCTCTGGCCACCCCTGCCTGTTCCTTGCTGCCCCTGCCAGGATGGTGCTGGGGGAGCTGGTACAGAGTGGGCACCTGGTACCTACTGCCCTTCTGGGTGAAATTCAGTCCCTGTCCTGCCCTGGGTGCTTTCCTTATTCCCCTGCCCCAGAGTCCTACTGTCTGTGTAGGGCTCACACAGCAAAGTCCATGTGCTTCTGAAAGGCTGTTTCTGCCTGCTTTAGGTTGCTGAGATCTCTGTATAATGCTGTGTGAGAATGTTCCTACTGCTTTGGCTTCTTCGCTCAACAACGGTTGTGAGTTTGCATTATATTGCTCATTGTCTTTGTAAAATTCCTTTGAAGGCTATTGTGTTCCCCCCACAAACACACATGCTTTTGCAGATTTATTTTAATTCTCTTGTACAAAACTCACTGTGTACAAATCCATTTGTCTGTCTCAGCTGTAGTGTTGTGTGGTGTTCCCAATGTGCCTATCGCTGTGGTGTCTAAGCACTTTTTAATACATTCCATCCGAAATTTGCCAGGTGTTCCAAGCTTAACAAAGCTCCAATTAGAGGAAGACTGGACTGATGAAGAAATGACACTTTGAAAGAGTAGTTAGAGAAGAAAAATAGGTTCAGATTATCCTACTTGTTTCATTATTCTGTCCTTCTCCACAGAGGATTTATACAAGTGAAATTTTGGTATGCAAACTAAGGCTGACTTTTGTCAGTTCAATTTATCCTCTGAACCTGGAGTTTATTGATTGCTCTGTCACTTCCCATAACTGCACCATTCGCTAATCCACTTTGCCTTTCCCCTCCTTTTCTGCCCCAACACAGCTCACTCAGACTGTGTTAGGCAAGCCTGCAGTGTAAATGAATTGATGTATCAATGGTTGCCCCATTGTAGACTTCTCTTACAAGCACCCTTCTGGCACAACAGGAAACTCAAATTGTTTATTTCCTTTGGCAATTAACTCCAATTAGGCTAATCTGGACTGTAGCCTTGCAGTGTGCCCATTTAAAGATTTTTCACTGGTGCAGCTGAATCAATTCACGTGTCAGTATAGCTTTTTTTTAATTTCTGTGTTGCCCAATCCAGTAATTGAGACATGGGGTCTAAAGCTCCCCATCGGATCGTTTAGTCGTCAGCCCAGTGTGCTGGCATGTAGCAGTGCCCTCAGGGTGTTTTAGAGACAACTCACAGGTGCCTGTGTCTTGGAGGTACAGTTCTAGGTGCAGTTGTGCTCGAATCCCCTCCTTGCCAGTGCCACAGTCCAGCTGAGAATACATGGTTCCCCCTTTGCTTTATGTTGGTGTGGAGTTTGGGGCGTGATCCCACTGAGATCAGAGAACATCTGAGTGTGCCTTTCCATGTGTGCCTGTGAGTTCACAAGGAAAGTACTCTCTGTCCCGAAAGTCCCTTTGTGAAGAACAAATATTGACTTCCCCTTGCCTTGCACGTTAACACAAGTGGTTGTGTCTGACCTGCCAGGTTGGAAGTTAAGCCACTTTCTAGAGAGTCAGAAGAATATACTTAAGGTGAAAGTGGAGAAACAGGCTTAGTTTTGCCCTCCTGATGTTTAAACCTGCACTGTACAAGGAAGAATCTTACCATTCTGTAACTGCTGCTTGAATTTATACAATCTGTCTTGGCTGGAGAACTCCAAATGCTTTAAAAACTATTCTTGGTGCAGGAGAGTTAATTGCAAGACACAAAATAAGTGTATGTATTAGAATGTAATATAAAATCATCTGTGGCTCTTAAAATATTTAACAGCATAAAGTGGATCATTCCTCCCCGATTTTACACAACTGTGTAGAATTCCTATAGTGTCACAGGCTTGCTATTAATCACACAGATAGAACTGTCATCTTTGTGGGCTTCGCTGGAATTGCTAAGGTGCCCTCTGCAGAAGATACTGTGGCTAATGTTCTCATTACCAACTAATTGGCTAAAGAGAATTCTCTCACATTGCATTTAGTCTGATGGATATTTTCCATCACCTGATGGGTGGAATGGACAGCCAAACCAATTATCACAGCAAAGAGTGCTCTATACCCGAGGATTTCGGGCAGAGACAAAAGACCTTTGTAAGATTATGTCTAGTCAGTGCTAGCTGAGACTTTGTTAAGCTATTAAGTGGTTTTAGGTTTGGATTTTGGGTGTTTTGGTAAAAGCACAATTCAGAACACCTTGAAATTTCTGTAAGTCAGGCAACCCCTCTACTGATTTTTGCGTTGTGGTGTTAGTGCTTTGACATTAAGTGACCTTAAGTGGGTGTGGAGGATTAAAAACAAATGAAGGCATCATGAGGTGTTAACAGACAGTATTCTGGAGAGATTTATACCTGAATGAGCCTTGTGATTCATAAGTGCTGGGGTATGTGGTATTTAGATAGTAACCCTTAGACGTAGGCATTATTCAAATTCTTTTTGTGCTTATTTTCCTTTCATGTAGCTCCAACAGTTTTGAAGGAATGTTTGTGCAGCAATTGAGATGGAAAGTTGTTTGGCTCTGTTCTTTGTAGTTAGCCTTTAATTTTTGAGATCTTTGCTTGAAATGCATGCTCTCCCTTCTGGAATAAGGGAGAGCATGGTGTACAGTTCTCTCGCGGGCCTAGCTTCCAGTGTTTTGGGAACGTTCTCTATTTTTTCAACATCCATGGCAAAGCTAAAATTCCTTCTCTCTCAGCCTGGGAAGCCAGTGTGGGCTCTGGAGCCTGGCCTGTCTGTCCTGTGGCCAGCCCATGCTCCTCAGCACCCAGAGCCTGTGGCACTGCTGCTCTTTGTCTAGAAATCCTGGTGTTAGTGACCAAGTACCAAACAGGTAAGGGGAAGGAGAGGGATGCCATGCAATTGACATTTGATGAAGAAGCCTGAGGAGAACATGAGGACTGGCAAGAATCAGTGACCAGGACAGAAGATGGCAGGAAAGCCAGTGTCCCTGTGTGGGAGTAGCAGCCATGCAGGGCCACTCTCTTCTCCTCATCCCATTCCCATCCTCTCCTGCCTTGGCACTGTTCCCCCAGCCCTGCAGTCCTTAAGCTGGCCCCGTGCGGAGCTGCCCCCTCTTCCTCCAGTGCAGCAGAAGTGAGGTAGCCCTGTTGGCCCTGTTTTGTTGTTCAGATGTCTGCTGGAAGCAGAGATCTGCCTCCCTGCTGCTGTGCTCCCCACGGACTCTGTAAAAACACGCCCTTAGAGAGTTGGCTAGAAACCTCACCTCTGGTAATGCATTCCTTTTTTTTTTTTTTTTAAAGTCAGCTCATTTGTAGTAGAGTAATTTTAAATCAGCTTTCCTTGCTTCATTAAAACCATAATGAGAATCAGAAGAAAAGAAATTTCTCAAATAAGGGCAGGTGACACGGGAAAATGTAGATTCCTTTTCAGATACAAAATTGAAAATGTGCGTGTTCTGTGTTGCCCTTTTTTCTTCTTAACTTTACTGTATGTTCTTCCTCCTTACTAGAGGAGGCCCATAGAGGATGTCAGGTAGAGAGTTTGGGTTCTGTCCCATGGAGGCTGTAATCCAAATGAATGAGGAGAAAAGGGCAATAGGAAAAAGGGCAGAGGAAAAAGACAAGGGTTACTGTGAGAAAACCACATGACTGTGTGCATGCAAGAGTGTGGATTGCGGCTTCTCTAAGTGTTTCGTTATCAAGAGTGTATAAGCCAATGTTCTTAAAGAGCACTCCAAGAGGGCTGAGTGGAGCTAAGGGAAAACGTGTTGGGGCATTGAATTGTCTTTAAATCTCATCATGTACTTTAGCTCTGCATGGCTGGCCCACAAATTGTATCTTTGGGCCACTGCAGTAGTGAAGTAAAAGAAGCACTGGGCGCTGCTGATCCTACAGCTATTTTGAGGAAGACAAGTTTTAAGCTAAGCATTTCTTTCATCCTCACCTCCTATTGACTGACAAGGAGGCTGGAAGCATTCTCGCCCAGTTTTTTGGATAGCAGTAGCTTTGTAGAGAGTCTGCACCCTCCCACACACCGGGAAAAGCCAGAAAACATGTAACTCAACGTGACACAAGGGCTTGTTTGTATTGCGGAATGTGTCCTCTTGCATTAGTATGTAGATGAATTGAGAGCTGGCCTAGGAAACATCATGAATGTGCATGCTAAGTGTTGATGTTTTGTTATTTAATGAATACACCAAATAAAGTGGACCAAAGGGATAAGTGCAGTGAGTAGCCCCAAGAACAACAAAGTACTGGTATATTACAGTGACAAACCACTTAGAAATGCAGCAAGTCTCATCTCTTAACTCCTTATGCAGTTTGCTCCCTTGCATAGATGGGCTTTGTTTCGTGCTTCAAAGTTCATTTCAGTTCATTCTTGAATATAATGCAGCTCCTCATAGGCTCCTCAATAATGAATACATCAGAATAAAACTTTAATGAAAAAATAGACAGTGTTCTGATCAGAATTAGACCAAAGCATTTCTTTCAAGCTCAAGTGGGGGAAATTTGGTGTTAAACTTTATGGTTCTATTAGCATTTTAATGAAAAGACTTCCCAGGCATTCCCTAAAGGTAAAGAAACGAACTGTCTCTTAAAAGCTGTATTTTATAGAGAGATGCGACCCAAGATGCAAGAAGTGCACTTGTGGGTAAGGAGAAGGACAGTTTGGGCCAAGGCTGAAATTACAGTCAGCAAAGAAGTATACATTTGTTTCTTTCACCTGCTAATAATGTGTGATTTTCCACATGCTGGCCATTACTAACTGAAGTGGGGTTTTATTCAGTGTGAACATCTGCTTCTCATTGCTCTGGGTGTGCCACCGCAACTTTTTTCTTTAAAAATTGAATTTTATTTTTAAAATTTGATTGTAAGTTTCTGTCCATCCTGCCTGGATGCCAGCATATCCAGCCCTTGATTGTGCATAGGGCTATGCTGCTTGTGAACAACCACTAAGATCTCCCAGAAGACTTAAGTCAAGAAATCTTGAAAGTGCCAACTGCCCAAATGTCAGGATGATGCTCCCTTCAGATGAAACAGCTGAGGCTGAGTTACTTTTTGCTACACACTCTCTGCTTGCTCTAATGCAAATATAATAGCTTTCACTTTGTGTGTGTGTGTGTCTTGCAAGTGTTAGTTATGTGTATTTTCTGTCACTGTTAATTAAAAAATTGTAATTAGTGGAACAGGTAAGGATGTCCTCTTTGAGACATTTGGGCTCTGATTCAGTCCCATGAACTCTGCCATTTATTTCACTGTGTCTAGCTTCTACTGGGTCTAGTTTTCATTTTAAAATAAATATGTTGATGATTGATTTTGTTTTATATACTTACATAAACTGAAGTCTGTGGGACTTACCAGTGCCATACCATGATGTTCTGTACTCTCAACACCTGTACTATATACTGAATGTTTCTGGAATAATGTGAAAATGCTTGTCCTTGGGATGCACAGCTCAGGTCTTTGGTAAAGCAAATATCCTCCTTGATTATTTAGTCCAGTCAGGTGGAAAAAGAGCCAGTAGAAGTAGGCATGAAGAGAGCTAGAACATACTAGCGCTGCAAATTTCTTTAAAATAATTATCTATTTCAGAATATTTATCTAAGAATTAAATTATCCTCGCTTCGTATTTGCAGCCAGACTTTGCTCTCCTCTTCTCTAGCACAAATTCTCAACAGTGCTCTTAATTACCAGGCAAGTTCCTCAGGCTTTTGACAGCAGTTGCTGTTTCACTTTCATCTAGTATGAATCTGCACAGCTGTCAATAGTGGAGGTCCCACTTTTGGACACTTGTTCCCACTGCCTTCCCGTGTCAGCACCAGCTTTCCTGCAGCCACATAATAAATGGGCTTGTAGGGCTCATCTAGCAGAAAATAAATTCGGACTCTTGCCATCCTTGCTGCTACGTGGTGTTATGATGGGTTGAAGTGGGTGTGTGATGGCGCCTGAACAACGCGGGGAAAGGGTGACCAGGTGCCTTACTTGCAAAGACTTTTCCAGTTATAAGACACCAAGTGAAATGTGTTGTTAAGAGTTGAAAGAAGGATGTTTTATTGACCAGGCAGAATTGTCAGTAGGTAAATACAAAATCAGGACAGAGTTGTAGGATGGGCAGCCCTCTAACAATACAGCCTGACAGCTCAATAGAATTAAAGCGGCATTCACAGTTCAAAGTGGATGCGAAGGGGGTATTGAAAGTGTTTGTGGTTACAGTGGAACAAGCCTTAGAATGCAGACAAAGCCTGAAAGCCAGGCCAGAGTCAAGACTTGAGCATGATCTTGGCAAAAGGGCGAAAATCACAGATCTTCAAAGCTGTTTTTGAAGTAGAAGGCCAAGGGATGAAGTTGAAAGGGAAGCAGGGCTTATGATGTAACCATCAACTTTTATAATTTGTTTTAATATCTTTTTTTGGTAAAAAGTTGTCATCTGATATAAGGATTTGTAGTCATTCTTTGTGTGGAGAGTGATGGAAAATAAGCATTCGATAGCAGAGAGTGTCCCTCGGAGATTCTGCCCAACCATTTCAAACAACTTCTGTTGCTGTAACAGTTTCATTTGGGGGGGGGAAAAAAAAAAGTTTCTCCTAGAATAGATTTTATTTTGTGTGTGGCTTAAACCTTTCTCTGCACAGGCAGGGAAATTATATATGGCAAGAGAGAATAGTTAGACCACAGTTACCTCTCTTGTAAACTGAAATATACAGTAGCAAATCAGCAGCTCCAAGGATCTGTGCTCAGGCCTGCTCAGGGAGTTCTTCTTGACTTTGGAACATGTATATCACATATTCAAGAGTCACAGAATCATTAAGGTTGGAAAAGACCTCTGAGATTGAGTCCAGCCATTAATCCAGCACTGCCAAGTCCATCACTAAACCATGTCCCAGGTGCCACATTTACTTATCTTTTAAATACCTCCAGAGATGGTGATTCCACCAGTTCCCTGGGCAGCCTGTTTGAATGCCCGGCCACCCTTTCAGTGAAGAAATTGTTCCTAATACCCAATCTACACCTCCCCAGGCACAACTTGAGGCTGTTTCCTGTTGTTCTGTTGCATGTTAATTGGGAGAACAGACTGACCCAGCCTGGCTACAACCTGTTTTCAAGTAGTTCAAGAGAGCAATAAGGTCTCCACTGAGCCTCCTTTTCTCCAGGTTAAACAACCCCAGCTCCCTTGGCTGCTCCTCATAAGACTTTTGCTGCAGACCCTTCACCAACTCCATTGCCTTCCTTTGGATGTGCTCCAGCATCTCAGTGTCTTTCTTGTAGTGAGGGGTTTAAACTGAAAACAGGATTTGGGGTGCAGCCTCACCAGTGCTGAGTCCAGGGGGATGGTCACTGCCTTAGTCCTGCTGGCTACACTACTTCTGACACAGGCCAGGATGCCATCGTTTTTTTGTCCAGCTGAGTACCCTGCTGGCTGATGTTCAGCTGGCTGTCGACCAGCACCCCCAGGTCCTTTTCTGCCAGGCCCCTTTCCAGCCTCTCTTACCCCAGCCTGTAGCGCTGCAGGGTGTTGTTGTGATCTGAGGGCAGGACCCCGCACTTGGCCTTGTTGAACCTCATACAACTGGCCGCAGCTCATCGATCCACATCCCTCTGCAGAGCCTTCCTATCCCTCTGTCTAATTAACACCTCCATCCAACTTGGTGTTGTCTGCAAAATGACTGAGGGTGCTCTTGATCCCTTCCTCTAGATTGTTGATAAAGATATTAAACTGGCCCAAATGCGGAGCCCGGGGGAACCCCACTAGTTACAGGCTGCCAGCTGGATTTAATTCCATTCACCACCACGCTTTCGTCTTGATCACCCAGAGTACACCTGTCCAAGCCATGATCAGCCAGTTTCTCTGGGAGAATACTGTGAGAAACAGAGTCAAAGGCTTTACTAAAGTCCAGATAAACAACATCCACGTGTTTTTCTTTGTACACCTTATGCCTTGATTTCCTTCTCCATGAAATCTGAAGACAAAGTTTTGTGGTTTGTGAAATTCCCTGGTGCTTTTATGAGAATGGAAAAGTGTTTCCAGCAGTGATGAGAGAGAAAACAAAGCCTGGAAACAAAGCTGGTCATACTAGCAAGGGAGAGAAAGAATGTGTGGGATAGCAACTACCTGGGCATAAAGGATGTGCAGATGGAGCTTTTTTTGAGGGCAAAAAAGCACAATATGGTGATCCCCAGACCTTATGCTGACTTGGGGTGAGCCCACAAACATGCAGCATGACAGGGTTCAGCTCTGGGGCTGGTGACATGCAGGAGCTGGGCAGTCTCTGCTCCTGCTCTCTCCAAATGAAGAACGTGCATCCCTGGGCTGCAAACATCACCTCCCGGGTTCCTCTCTGCTAAGGAAGCAAAAGGCAAGGTGGAGCAGATAGCACTGGGAGCTGACAAAAAGAACTTCACAAAAGGACAAATGGAAGAAAAGGGAGGACGAGGTGTAAGGAGTAACAGTCTTACCAAGCAAGTTAAACAAGCCTTTTTAATGCCACTGCTTCCTCTGAGCATCCATAGACTAAACAGAATGGGGGAGGAAAAAGCCCCCTAAAAGAGGAGATAGAAGGGAAAAGGATTCTTTGTGCAGCTCATGCTGTTCAAAGGAAATAGAAATTCTGGGTTAAAAATCAGATCTATTGCAAAAGAGGTATTTAGATTAATTTATCTGTAGTTTACAGAAAAAAATAAATTGGCAGCTTGCTTATTGCATTTTGTGAGGAACGTGCACAACTGTTGGGCTAATGTAAAAATGGCATTTCAGTAATAATTATGGATATCTAGCTTCAGCCTCATTTAGAAATGTATAATTGAAGTGATAGATGTAGTGCTTATAAATAGTTTAGGTTTGCTAATGTAATAATGAGCAGTTCTCTCATTTTCTCTAGTTTTTCTCTTTCCTACATATTTTTGCTTCTGAAGCTTTTTTTTTTTTTTTTTTTTTTTTTTTTTTTTTTTTTAAACTCTTTTAGCCTTCCCTGCTGCTGACCAAGAGCATTCCCAGGGACATGTTTTGCCACACTTTTATGGTTTCATGCCCTGGGTGGGTGTCACAAACATGTAGAGGCTAAATGGAACAGGTGTACACAAACAATAGGAGTTGTAACAGGCTGGGAAAAGACATGCTCTGCCTGCCTGGTGAGAGGGTGGTGGGTGGGTGGAAGTGCAGCTGGGTGAGGGGCTCCTCACTTACGGTGAACAGCAGGAGGAGGTGAAGACTGGAGAGAGAGAGAGAGAGAGAGAAAGAGAAAGAGAGAGAGAGAGAGAGAAAATAAAGGGGTAGGGGAGGCAATGCAGTGTGTCATGGATTAGTAAAATCAGTGTAGCACATCTCAGTTGTGAAGAGAGTGGTGATAAATGGCACGAGAGATGAGGAATAAAAGAATAATTGCATATGTACACTTAGGTACTAATGAAGTCCAGGGAAGGAGGAGGAACTAGGAATGAGAAACTATGGGTACAGCAGTGCTATACTCCCCTGCCTCTTCAGGCAGATGACTTTCCATGTATAAGTTCTGCCTAGACATGAGTAAACTCCAAGATCCTTGCACTTGCAAAGCAAGGGTAAATGAATATTGGTCTGAGAGCTTTATGTACCAAGGGAACATACTGAAGGAAGAAGGCATGATACAGGCTGAGGAACTGCTGGAAAAGATTGCTTTGTGTGCTGTTACCAGCATTGCCTAAAGGGATGTCTGGGCCTATAATATCTGAAGATTTTGTTAGTGTTTTCCTGGTGGTTTAGGGGTAGCTGATGTGTCTTTTCATTTGCTTTAATTTCTACCGAGGAAGTTCTTTTAATATCTCTCAGGCAATGAATAGCAGCCAGGTAGCCATAAACCATAGTATCAATACCACATAAGCATTCATAAAATATTTCTAGGGACTTCTGCCCCCCAAAAGGTTTCTTTGCTCTCAACAAATTCTGATTGAGGACTGTGTTGCCATTTAGTGGTCTTTTATCTTACAAATCTCTTCACCCCCCTACCATCTTTCGTTTTGTGTTCTTGCACATAGCAAGGTAAGATGTGAGTGGTTGTTATGTGATTTTTGTTTTATCTGAACAAATGCAAACAGCACCCAAACATTAAACTGAAGGACAGAATGGAGCAAGCTGACAATGGCTGGAAATGAACATTTGTTCATAGTGAAATGATTGCAGGTGGAATCTGAGTATGACAATGTACTCTTCATGGCAATGACTTCCCTCTTTATGTCTGTAAGGAGGAGGAAAAATCTTCTTCAGAAGTAGGGACAAAGTACATGCAACAAAACAGCAGTGCATTTTCATTTTTTGAAAGCATTTGTTAATGTGACTTTTGCTCTTCCCTGTCATTGGTGGAGAATGTTTCCAAATATTGGCAGTGTCTTAGATTCTTTCCTTTGAACTGCAAAACTAGTAACCTCCTGGAACTGCCAATGCCAAGCACCAGCTTAGAGGTCTCTTAGTGAAATATTGAACATAGACCAACACAGAAAATGAGACAG
This sequence comes from Lophotriccus pileatus, assembly GCA_035583135.1. Classification (NCBI taxonomy): domain Eukaryota; kingdom Metazoa; phylum Chordata; class Aves; order Passeriformes; family Tyrannidae; genus Lophotriccus; species Lophotriccus pileatus. The sequence continues at coordinate 10,678,424 of JAWWES010000133.1, read as the reverse complement.
GCTCAGGGCAGTCAGTAAAAGCAGTGTTCCATGTGTAGTAAATCTTACAAAAAGGAAAAAAAGGAAGTTCTAAAATATTTATTCTTCTTAATTAAAAAATTGTAAAGAAAACCTTAGAGTAAATAGTATTTGAGTTGTTTTCTGTGATATCTTTTTTTTTGATTGGTTTCATCTACAGGCTTATTGCTTAGTAACTCTGTGTGTGGACGAGCCAGGATCAGGCCTCTGGTGCAGCCTCTTTTTGGTCTCATAGAAGTAAATGGAAAAGAAAATTTCCACTGTCATCACTGAATGTGATTGAAGCTGAATTAACTTTTGAAAGCAGGGTGAAAAAAAGGCGAGGAGGGAGAGGTCACTATAGCTTTTTTCACTGTGTAGGTAGCTCATTTATGGTGGGGTGGAAAAAATAAAGTTGGAAGACAGGTCAACGTTTGAGACCCAAGTACAGATGCGCTTACCTGATATAGAAAGCATGACTTGGTTTCCTCAAGATGTGAAGAATATACCCTTCCCTTTGCTTCAGACCAAGCTGAACTGTTTACCTAATGCATCAATTCCCCAGACCAAAATTGTCAAAGAGAGGTTATAGGTGGGAAAGGAGGGTAGAATAGAGTATTTTAAGTAGGAGGAAAGATGTAAATTCGGGAGGCAGATGCCTGCCCAAAAGGATTTTGTAGTGTTGCAGGGTGAGAAGCTGACTTAGTGCTGCAGTGTGACTTGCCAGCTTCTGACAATGGCACCTCTGTATACCCCTGATGAAGGACATGTGCATACAAGTGACGGGGCCATGATGTGTGTATCTTGGGGGTTTAGGGGTGGCTTTTTTTGAGTGTTTGTTTGTTGTTTTTAAACATACAAGATGGAAAATACTTCCATGCGATATCCATCGCATCCCTCCTGCTCGGGTTACGTGCAAAGGCCCTCTGTAATATAATGACAGACCTTTTATGTATACTGTTATACTTCCTTTCATTCCATGAGCAGAGCTGGTTATTCAATTTCAGTGTCCACTAAAGCGATCTCCAAAAGCAGTTAAAATAAAACTCATTACAGTGTGTATGTGATATGGTATGTTTAGAATCCTGAGAATGTGCTGCAATAAAACTTTTGCTGGCTTTCCCTCTCCTCGACAGCAGATAACAGAAGGTACATTTCCACTGTGTATAAGAAACTGAAAAGATGAATCCCTACAGACTGGAGTCTGAGGACTATTGTTTCTTTGTCTGCTGAGTAGTAGTTATTTATTTGTGAGAGAAATCCAGAAGTCACCTCCAAAGATGAAATCTGTATTTCTTGAAGATGAAAATAAGCATTCTGTGCCTGACAAACAGATGAGTTTTCTATGAACAGGGATTTATATCTTTCCCATCTTCCCCTCCTTTATCTTACAGCTTGGTTCTTCTGAGCAACATGAATATACCTTTGGCTTCTTTTCCCTGTTCCTGGGATGCACTGTCTTTCCCAGAGTTTGGGCTGGTGTTTGTATAAAGCTGCTTATGCTGGCACATCTTGCCTAGTGCAATGTGGCCACGGCTGAGATAGCACAGGCCTTGTTAATACTTAACAGTGAACAAACAAGGCAGGTGATATCCATTGTTACTACTTACGTCCAAATGTAGTGCAGCATCCTCAGCTGACAAAGGTCAGGTGAAAAACACATCTGCTCTCTGTGAGGGAGACGTTCTTTCTCTGTAAAAGATGCAGAAACACTAGATTTCCCAGCTCTTGAGCGCTGTTCTATGTAAGCAGAGTGTGCTGCCAAACACAGAGACTCTATGTACTAAATACCAGTTAAAGTGAGAACTCCCTGTGCCACAGTTCCTCCCAGGCACTAGCAACCAGAGGTGCTGGGAAGGGACAGAAGAGGGAAGGGATGGCCCGCTTTGATTTGGTTGGAATTGTCTGGTTTACTTTTACAGCGCAGTTGTTTGTTTACAGGCCATTCATTTTGCCAGTGAATGATAATCTTCTCCTTTATGTTGTTACCTCGTGGATAAGGTTGCTGCACTTTGACATCACTTGTCTCCTAGAAATGTCAGCTTTTGTTGTTACACTCAGAGAGTTTGTGACAGCAGTTTGAAAGAGAACTTTGCTGAATAAATTGACAACCACAGGAACATAAACTATCTGTAGTGAAGCACCTTGGATTGTTGTGGGGTTTTTTGTTTGTTTTTTTTTTTTGGTTTGGTTTGGTTTGGTTTGGTTTGGTTTTGGTTTTTTTTTTGGTTTGGTTTGGTTTGGTTTTTGTTACTTGTTTCAGCACATTAAAAAATATAACTTTCTGGTGCTGTACACGTCTTGGCTTTCCACTAGAAATCCAGTCTTGCTCAGTAGAATCCATTAAAAATACAAAGCAGTGGTTCCCTCTTCCCTGCCTAACTATCCCAAGAGAAACCAAGTGCCAACCTTACAATCAGAGATGTTGTCCGGGCTATGGGGCAGACCAGCAAGAGAAAAGCCAACAGAGGTCCATCCCCAGGGCCCCTTATAGAAATTATTCTTGTGTTGTAAACCTCCACCTTCATGGAGTAGAAGTTTGGTGCATGCAAAAGGGCTATGGTTGGATTAGGGTCACACTCAAACCAGTTGAGTTTATAATTAAACTCTAAGTGTAGTAACCTGAGGTCTGCTCTAAGAAATACCAGAGACTCTGCTTGTGTATCCTTTCCGAGCTGCAGTCACTGCAGCCTTGACAGTAGTGCAGGACACATCTTACTAAATGTGTTTAATTAATCTCAAAATACCCTGAGGATAGATTGTATCCGTGAAGTTGTATCCAAATGAAAGCTGTGTAGCCATCAGACATGAGTAGCAAAGTGCTCTTGTTGCTTGTGTGTGAAAGTAAGCCCCCAAAACAGCTTGGCACCTCACTGGATTTTCAAGTTGTGGACTTTACTAACAAGTGAAGTGATGAGCAGGCTCCAGCTGGTCAGCTAACACAGGGTTAGCTGTCACAGACCTAGTTCTCCCAGTGGTCTGCCTCTAGTGAAGAGTGTCTGTCAGCCATGCTACATTGACCAGGGCTGAAGTTTGCCCAGTGTTGAAACGTTGGTGCATGTTGTCAACTGCTGACCATTTATCAGAGGTGGGAAAAAAAACTTCTTAATGGAAGTGTTTAGGACCTACTTTTGCAGATACCTGGCTTCTTCCAACCTGTGGACCTACCAAGGGGTAGAGTGCCTGGTAATAAACACGCAAGATCCAGCCCCAGTCTAGCAGAACTCCAAGAACCTTTGAGAAAGGATGCTATGTGTGATTGTTACAGATGATTTTTTTGAATTCTGCATAAGGACAGCTAACTCAGCAGTGTAATCAGGAGTGATCTGGGCTGGCTTGCAGGTTTTCAGAGCGCTGCTTTCTGTGCTTTCCAGCATCACTTAAAAAGTATTCTCTAGCTTGTGGTTATGAACATCATCTTCCAAATGTGAGAGGAATCTAAATTGGCGCAGAGCAACTTGTCAGAATCAGCACCCAGTCTGCAGCAGGAGCTTGGGAGGGATGTGAACCGCCTTTGTTCTTTGCAGTGGGGGTGTTAACGCTGAAGTTTATGATAATGCACTTGCCAGCATTGTTAATTATTCCACTGGAAGGAAGGAGCTGGAGAGTCTGCACAATTTGCTGTCAGCGAGGGGCTTGTTTTGGCGTTCCAGTTTGGCATCTCAAATAGGGGGTGTCTGGGAGAGTCCTGTTTTCTTGAGGGGTATGTGGGGCTGTGGGAGGGGCTCTTTTCACTCCCTGATTTGTGTCTTCATTCCTCTTTGATACAAATGGAAACCTGGATGAGCAAGCTTTCAGTGCTTATGGTATTAAAGAAACTATTTTTTTTTCAAGTTGATCCTCACAATTGTGAAGCTCATTAACCTGAATGGCTCAATTAGCCAAATGCTAACATGCTGCCAGCACTGCTGCTGCTGTCACTGGTGCCACTTCAAAAACACTGTGTTTCATGCATATGCTTTAAATGTGCCACTTCTCTTTATCTCTAGGGGAAAAGATCAAGCATACACATTCAAAAAATATAGGTATATATCCTTGCAGTAGAACTGAGATAATACTGAGTAGTACCTGCCATAATATGAACTTGGTCAATAGCTTGAATAACAGTGTGTTTCTGAGGTATTTGGAGTAAGAAACTTTGTCTGTAGAGTGAGAGGGTTATTGCAGTTAGCAGAATGAAATTCACCTGCTTCTCTTTGTCATGGTGTTAATAAACATTTTAATTTTCTTTGAATATTTTGGAGCACATTTTGAAATAGCTCTATAGAGGTCTGGATTAAAACTTGTTGGTTTCACTCATTTTATCTCTGTTGTGTGTTCCCCTTCGGATCCTCAGCTGAGATGTTACATCTTGTTTACATCATGGTGCCCATGCTCAGGACAGTGTAGCCATGTCAGTTCAGAGCAGCGAAAAAGAAAAGCCTGAGCTTGGCCACAGTGCGTGTCTGTGCAGGCTGATTGGGACCATTACACTGATGTGGGGTCTGATCAAAACAAGGCTTGCTTTTATCTAGTTTCACAACATGATTTTAATGATGGGGGTCTTGGCAATTATTATTGTTGGGCAAGTGCCTGAAGCATTAATTCCTTTAGTTTATCCAGTGAAGCTGTAAAATGAGCATAATCAGACAAAGTAGCTTGTGTTTCAGGTTTCCAAAGACACGCTGTATAATTTGGGTGTTTGACATGATTTCTCCATACCTGACCAACAGGACAGAATGCATATGGTTTGTTTGGATTAGCTTTTCCTCTCTTTTTCTTAGAAGAATAAATAAAGCTACCCCCTTTTTGTACCTCAGGGCTATTCGGTGTTGCCAGTTTCTTTCCCAAGTGTTCCAGGGTCTCTCTCAATGCAAGCTTTTGTTTTAGAAAGTCAAATAAAAACAGGGAAGAAAGTTTATATGTCTTGGGTTATGAAAATAAGAATCCAAATGTCAGTTGGTACACTGACTGATTCTTCCAAATATTCAGCATATGCCTTCCCGAGTAGTAGGAGTCATATTGTATAAAACACCATCCTGTGTAAAATGAAGCTCTTGAGGACAGAGAAAGATGGCTTACCATAAAGGTTGTTGTCTGTTTGTATTCATCTGTCTCTAGAAATGGGGGTGCTGGATGAGTCTCTGCTTTTGCCTACCTCTGCTTTGTTGAACCTTTGCCAACTCTTCTGGAGCCTGACTCTGTTCCCATTGTTTCCTGTGGGGAAAGACAAAGCACGAAGGCATTTGATGTAGCCAATGAGCTCGCTCTCATTTTTTTCAGATAGGCAAAGCTAAGTATCTGAGAGACTAACCCAAGAGTTGTACTGCCACGTAGTTTCAGAAGTATTCAGGTTTGCTTGTGTTAAACCTCCTGCAGTATGTGCCATAGAAATGCTCGTGTGCAGCCACCCACATCAAAGTGTTAGGTGGCACCAACCACAAATGGAAGGACCTGACTCTGCAAGTCAAAGCTAAGTGGTGGGGGAAGGGCAAAGCTGTCTGTGTGCTCTGGATTTTAAAGTCTGCAGTATCAGTTGTAAGAGATATGTTTACCTTTGACTTGTGTCCCTCTCTCTCTCTTGGCCTTTCTCTCCTGATGTGCACTCTTGCTAACCATTTATTAGGCAAAGGAATTGGGGAAACAACAGCATGTTAGGGGTTAAGGCTTTCCATTCATTTCACACCCCAGCCATGTCAGTATGCAGAACAGTACATGTGGAACAGCCTGTCGGCCTCTTTTGCAAGGTGTGCCATTTAAATTTACCTTCATCCCACACAAACCAGGTTCTGGTATTTCCGCACTGCATTATTTTTGATAATTATTTGCATTGGCAACACTTTCTCATAAACAAAGGGTAAAAAGTACTTCTGTGATGTGTCAAAGCATGATACATGTGTCAGCCTTCCTCATCTACTTCTCTTACCTAGGGGATCTCTTACCTGGGCTCTTTATTGCACGTATATAGGGCAGAGAAGAAGTGGGATGAACTCCCATGTGCGCAGCAGTGACTCAGACCTTTGTGCATGATGCTGCATTTGCAGTGGCAAATATAGATGGAGTGAAACTTTGTTTCTGGCTTGACTTGGTCCTGTGTTTCGTCTTCCAGTCTCAAGTACTCTATTTTGTGGGGCAGGATGGAATGTAACAGTTTAATTACGATGAAACTATTAATATCATTCGATCTTACCTTCCTTTCAACTCTGCTCATAGTTAATACAGGATATGGGTCTCATTCATTTTTTCCACACTGATAAGTTAAAAGAAATGAGATGGGGATTTCTTGTTATGTACTTTACCTTCAAGTTTGCTGATTTGAAGTGCAGAGGACTCGCTGATCTCTGAAACACTTGTCGTGTATCGCATATCCTGGGGCGGGGGGTGGGGGACAAAGCTGGCAGCACTTGGGTGCAGCACCACTCTCTGCACAGGGCGTAGCTCTCATTATCTGCTGGATCTGCTGTGAAAGGCCACCAGCTTTTAGTTGGGACACAAGGAGCTGCTCAGGGCAGCTAACACTCTCCCTCCCAGAGCCAGCCCATGGTTCCATTAAGACTGGCATTAGCTGAAACCTTGAGGAAGGTTGTCCATGACGTTTTGCACAGATTCCTGCCCCACACTGATCCCTTTTGTGATGTGCTCCTTCTGAAATGATCCCATTCAGTGCCATTCTTTTGGCACTGGGCACAGCTCAGGTCTTGTGGTGGGTTTCAGTGATTAGCTTGCTGCTGGTCACCTGCAGGATCCCAGGCTGAGTCAGTCAAACACAGCTCATTTCTCTGTGTTTTCCAGTGCAGCTCTGCTCACTCACACCCCACCTTTCCTTGTGCTTTATCTCACCTCACCCCAGTAGAGGTATTTATTTAACCAGTTTAGAAATGAGTAGGGCAGATACAGTGCTTTGTATTTTCTGAGCAAAGATGGAGAGAGATGTCCAGAGCTGAGTTCTGAACATTGCATACAGGTAAAATAAAAGAAAGCAAATATCTGCCTCTCCCCTCAAACTTTAGATTATAAATTGAGCTAAAGAAAATGCATTAATTCTTTGCCTGGTGGCCAGCTCTGATTTGTTGTAAGTCTGTGCACAGAAACATTGCAGCTAAGAGCATGCCAGGCTTTGTTTGCTGGTTGGTTGGATATTTATGTCAGGTTGCCAGGCAAATTCATATACTGCTATGCTGCAGGCAAGGTCTTGGGGGTGGGAGAGATGGGTAAACATCTTAGAAAGATCTAAAGGTGTAGGAAGAGGTTTGGAGCAAAAGAATGAGGAGCTGGGTTTGCAAGTTGTAAAACTTGTGTCTATTTTTGTCTTCTGTTGCTGAAGCAGAGGTATATACAGGATTGAGCTGTTCTGCAGCACTGCCAGTGCTGCATCTGTGCTGTTCTGTAGCCTTGTGCCACGAGCAGGCAACATCTCGTGGAAAACTTCACAAACTGAAGCGTCCCTGCAATGTGATTTGAGTTTGTGTCACTGCTTGGACAAGTGCATGTTTATGGAGTCCTGCATGCTCCAAGCCTATAATAATTTCAGTTAAAGAGTCTCCTGCCACTGCAAACCACAAAAAAAAGTGTAATTAAATAGACAATAAATCTTTCTGTGCTCCATGCAACAGCTCCCTTTCTCACCCTCAGCTGCCTTCTTTCTCCAGCCTGTGTGTCACTGGTCAGGTTCAGACCTGCAGTTTTATGATACAGGATGATTTTCTAATCACCATTTGAGTGCCTGGGAAAAGCTGGAGACTCCCTCTGTGTTTGCAAGTGCATGCTGTGATTTACTGGAAGACAAAGTGTGCAAGCCAAAGCAGCGATGTTCTGAAACAAAAGTTAAATCAGGAAACAGAAATAAAGGCCAATATCAATCTTTTATATATTTAGTTACCAAACAGCATCTCCTTTGTCAGCAGCACATGCAACAACCACAAAACAGAGCTGTCCCTCGCTTTTCGTAACTGTATATGCCAGGGCATTCTGTTCTTGTATTCACTCTCAGAAATAGCTGAAATGATTATAAATACTTTTGAACAAATAGCAGCCTTTTTTTTTTTTTTCTTCATAGCAACTATAATTGCTAGATAAACTGGAGGGTTTCAAAATGCTGAGGTTTAGCACTTTGCTGGACAAGCTGTGTGCATTTTTCAGACAACCAGCATATGGGAGACTGTCAGCAAACCACTATCAAAGACATTTGTGACTCATAGCAATGGAGAGTTTTGAAAGGGAAATCATGTTAGGTAATCACAGCCTTAGCACATCAGGGAAAGTGTGTTTTTCAGTTATTGCTTTTTTGTCCTTTCTCAGACTTGGTGGAAATCAGTTTGGTTTCATTCTCTTTTGATGTAAAAATTAGAAATTTGTAATTTCAATCTATCATTATTTTTATTTCTCTTTTAAAGAAAGGCAAGGGGAGTTTACAAAAGATTCACATTTATCTAAGTATGCAAGAAACATTCTTGACATTTTGTTTAAAGTTGAGAAATGCAAGGAGTTGGGATCCTTATAACTACTGAACAGATCTTCACAGGCAGGTAGGACAGGGACATAGAGTTTGTTTTCAGCAGAAATAAAGTGCTATTTTGTGTGGGAAGATTAAAAGAACAGGAATTCTTATGGAAACAAATTCTGGAAACAGCCAGTCCAGGAGAGAGGTAGCTCCCAGTTTATTTATGAAAGCTCGTAATGAAATGGTAGATAACAAGTTAGAATGGTGTACAATCTGGAGGGATGAACCTGTACTTGAGATTTGACAACACTACTCTTAAAAATATTTATTGCTACAATTTAAGTAGAGAGTACCAAGAGAAGTAATGTTTTATTTCTGTCACTTGGCCTTCACTATAACATACAAACAAGCAATTTAAATAGTAAAGTTTCCAGTAACCATCTTGAACATTAATATTCAACTTAGTGCACACCCAGACAGTGCTTAAGTGTTCTTCCTTGGCCTTGACTGGGAGGCTGGGTACATGTAGCCCCTGTGCTGCCACTGTATTTTCCTTTCCTGCACCTCCAAGCAGTATCCACAGTGCACCCTTGGATATCTGTGGTGGTGTCACTGATTGTGTTCATTGACAAAACAGGTAGGTTAGAAGCAGGATTGTTCTGTACCTGAACAAGATGATTTCTGTTACCTTCAGTCTGAAATCTATGCAAATTCACGGATGTATTTCTACAAAGGGGCAGGTCTGTCCTGAGGCAGTAATTGGATTGCAATTACTCAAATAACTGCTGCATGCCTTTCTTCATATGAAAGACAAGGCTTATATGCATGAAAGACAGTGTGAACAGCATCTCCTACTAAGGCTCTGGTACCTGAGGCATTCCTCAAGACCTGAAGGTCCTGCTGCCTTTTGTAGCCTCAACAAATTAGAGGGCTGGGCAATCACCAACCATATGAAGTTTAACAAGTGCAAGTGCCGGATTCTCTATCTTGGATGGGGCAACCCTGGCAGTGTGTATAGACTGGGGAATGAGAGGCTGGAGAGCAGCACTGCAGAAAGGGACCTGGGGTCCTGGTCAATGGCAAGCTGAATGTGAGTCATCAGTGC
>JAWWES010000133.1:10655870-10668803 GCA_035583135.1 Lophotriccus pileatus | reverse complement strand
GGGGCACCAGGCAAAGCATCACCAGCCAGTCAAGGGAGGGGATTGTCCCGCTCTGCTCTGCACTGGGGTGGCCTCACTTTGAATAATGTGGCAGTTTTGGGCACCACAATGTAAGAAAAAAGATTTTAAGCTCTCAGAGAGCGTCCAAAGGAGGGCAATGAAGATGGTGAGGGGCCTTGAGAGGAAGCCATATGAGGAGCACCTGAGGGCACTTGGTCTGTTCAGCCTGGAGAAGAGGAGACCTTATTGGGGTCTACGACATCTTTATGAGGCTAAGAGGACGGGCAGGTACTGATCTGTTCACTCTTGTGACCAGTGACAGAACTCATGGAAATGGCCTGAAGCTGAGTTGGGGGGAGGTTTAGGTTGGATATCAGGAAAAAGTTTTTCACTCAGAGGGTGTTTTGGCACTGGAACAGCCTTGCCAGGGATGTAGTCACAGCACCAAGCCTGACAGAGTTCAAGAAGCACATGGTGAGATTCTTTGGGCTGTCCTGTGCAGGGCCAGGAGTTGGACTCAATCCTTGTCAGACCCTTCCAACTCAGCGTATTCTGCGATAAAAATTCCATCTGTGCAGTAACAGGTCTGCATATTAAAGGGCAAAACTTGTCTTTAAAGGTGCTTTTTATTATTATAGGGTTTTTTTGTTGTTGTTTTATTTGTTTGTTTTTTAAATTTCCTGTCAAAGGTGGTGGTAAGATTCTTCATTGGAAACGGTGTCTCCTTCAATTTAATCTGCTGATAAAATAAAATGGTATTTTTCTTGTGACCTGGAAGTGGGCTTGGACAAAATTGTACATATTAGTTGCTTTTCATGACTTTATACTTCCTGACATTCCTTCATTCCTTTTCTTCGTGCTTCCTCATTACTAAGGACTAAACAAAATATTTTGCTTTACTGAGAGAGCTTCTGATCCTGCAGTTTTTCTTTTGCAAGGAGACGTGCTTTGTAGGTGTTAGGCATAGGGTTGCATTGGTCAATCGCAAATAAATTTGCTCCCCGTAGTTCCATGTGAGCCCAGAATGGAACAAAAAATGAGCAGTCAGTGTGGGCCAAGATCAAGAGGTGGAGAAATCAAAAGGTGATTTCTTACCGTTACCAGGATCCACATGAAAGCATTGTCAGAGAACAAGGCAAGGTATTATTTGATGGTACATCCAAGTGCCAGGAAGCCGGGGAGTCCATATGGGGGAGGAGATAGAGTCAGGGACAGGTAATAAAGAGGGCACCTGGAGTGCATCTGCAGCATGAACAAGGAGGCCCCTTCCCTTAGACACCCAGCTGAGCTGGGCACTCGGGCACAGAACCTGCCAGGATGGTTTGTGAACAGAAAGCTGCCGCCGGTGCTGTGGTTTGAGTGCAGCCTGTCTGAGGCTAAAAGGCTGAAAGTGAGCTTTTGGTGTGTAACCTCTAATTTGAAACAACTGTGTGTGTGTGGCAAAACTTGAAGTACTCTGTACTGTTAGATCCTATGGCTCTAAAGGCAGAATTTGGGGGTTGCTTCCTACAATTACCCAAGATTTTATTTTTTTTTATTTACTATAACTTTTTTTTAATGCTTTCCCGGGAGGGACATTAGAAACCAAGAGCTGACTACTTAAATTTTAAAATACGAAGCTATATATTTCCATGTGGCTTCCCAGCAGTAGTCCAGTGATGTACTAGGTCTAATTTCTAAGCTCCTGCCTCAGTTTTACATGCTGAGATCAATGCTCTCTCACCCTCCCACTTCCCAGATCGGCAAAGGATTTATTAAAGCTGTAGCTACCTCCTTGGCTGCTTTGATTCTGTTCTTCTTGTCACAGTTCTGCTTAATATGTTGGCATTATTAAAAATCTAATCAAGGTTGCTACTCAGCGAGACTGTGGGTACCTCTGTCTGGTTTAGAGCTTCTGCTATCTGTCCTCTCTCACAAGTGTGAGCCTAGCAATCACAGAGAACAAAACTCTCATAGGAAAACTTACTGGAAAAAAGCCTTCAGATGAAAATGCCTTGGAGTTTCAGCAAGGAAGTGACTCTGCAACTTCAGAAAAAAGGACAAGGTGAACCGCTCTTAATTGAATTTTTGGGGGAGAAGACAAAATCTCTTCTGGATACTCTTTTTCAGGTCAGTAAGATATTTTGTCAGGCTGCATCCCTTTGTTTCTATATACATAAGCAAAGAGACTCCTTGGAGTGTCCCTGAATGAAACACTGCATCATCTTCTGAAAGCACTTGTCTTGGACAGGGATGTCTGATAATGAAAATTTGGGTTGGAGCAAATTCCATCATGTGTGAAGGATGAAATCTAGCAAAACATTCCAAAATAAATAACCTTGCAGTCACACTTAGGTATGGGCCTCATTTTGGATCCGCTTTCTTAGTCCCGTCTAGCACAGCTTTCCAAGGGGCAAAGAGAAGGATGTTCCCAGCACTGTACTGAAGGGACTGCCAGGCAGCTGGGCTGGGCAGCTGTATGAAGTTACTTAAAATCCATTGCAGAAACAACCTCATATTTAAAAAAAAAAAAAAAGTAAAAAAAGCATGTGGCTCATGTCATTTTACCTCTCAAGTATCAGAGGACAGTGCAGGACAAGCACTGTCTATCTGGAGAGCAAAGCCACCTTTTAGGGAGATGTATCTGGGGAGTTGTGTAAAAGGCCCTGGTTAAGCCTCGAGTTCAAATTGTTCTTTGCAGATATTTTAAGCAATAGATGAAGGTTAGATGTGAATTCTCAACTCCTCCTCATTAAGGCAGGCAGATTTACTGCATTTTGAATTTGTCTCCATCCCGGGACTCACGTGATTTCTATTCCTTCCTTCTTATCCTATCTGGTGTCAGAGAGGTTGATGAAATACCCACAGAAACACAGGATAGTTTGAGTTGGAAGGGACCTTGAAGATCACCTAGTTCCACCCCCACTGCTATGGACAGGGACAACTTCCTCTAGATCAGGTTTCTCAAAGGCCTGTCCAACCTGGCCTTGAACACTTCCAGGGATGAGGCATCCACAACTTCTCTGGGCAACCTCTGCCAGTGCCTCACCATCCTCACAGGAAAGCATTTTTCCCCCTAATATCTTGGGATGTTAGGGAAGCTTGCCCTCTGTCAGTAAGGTAAACTGTTAGGAGTTAATTAATCAAGTAAACCTCTGTTATAGAAAGTGGGTAGAAAAAACCCAGTCTGCCCCTGGGTGAGTTTGTGGTTTTGTCACCTCTGTAGCTCTCAGAGAGGGAACAAGTTTTTGGTTTGACCAGCTTGGACTTTTCAGGCAACAGGTGAGCTGGACAATGTTTGGGAGCAGGGACTGCGGAAGGAGAGTGGAGGAGAAGGATCCTATGGGCTTTGCACAGCACTCAGCAGGTAGTGACACTGCCTGCAACAGCAACGCTGCCCAAGCTTGGTGCTTCCCTTTAAGTTTGAGGCATGTTTAATTGTGACCTTCTGCCACCCAGAGAAAGCAAAGTGATAGATCTGTCTGATTTGCCTTGGTTATTGTTGGTAATTGAATTTAGTCAGAGCAGCACTGCATCTCTGCTGCAAAGTTAAGCAACAGCTTCTGTTTTAATCCCATGGTACCCACATTTGTGTCTCAGCCGTCATTGTTCCCATGTGAGTACTGGGTGTTCTTTGTCTGCAGTGGCTTTCTTGTCTCTCAGGTCTACTATTTTAATTCACTTTCTAATTTCTGCCTCTCCCTTTCTTCTGTCTGTCTCTCCCTCCAAATCTGTGTTAGGTGATGCATATGTGCAGAAGGGGCTGTTTCTAATGAGCTTCCAGGCAGGCAGAAGGCAAAATAGATCGCTTTTAAAATTGAAAGAGAAGGGTGGGGTTGGGAGTTTACACTGAGGGACACTGTATTTTTTAATAGATTCTTATTTAATTAAGAGCACTTCTGGAGGGATGAGGAATGGTGGTGTCTTTAGCAACACATTAGAGAACAGCAGAATAGTTGTTTAGATATTGCCCCCCCCTCCCCCAAGCATTCTGGGATTTTTCTTTTTGAGGACTGCTTTTGTGCTTTTACTTTACGTGCTATGGTTAATAAAGAAAAGAACACGACCATAAACCCATTGTGAAGTACCTGTGTTGTCTGAAATGCATTGAAATGAGCTCTTTTTGACTCACATGTGAAGCCTGATGCCTGTCTGATTAGGCACTAAAAATGGGGAGAAGGTTCCAGGCTTGTACTGACATTGATTGGATCAGATAGACTCTGTTTAATAAAGAAAAAGTATTTTTAATTAAAAATTCAGAAATAGAAAAGAAGTATCATCTGAAATTAAGAAGAATTGTCACTATAATGGATGTAACCAAAATACCAGTTCAACAGAAGTCTTCTAGTACATCTTTATCCAAAATCTCCCATTCCCAAACAATTTCCAGTCCATGTGATAGCAGAATGACTTCTCCCTCTAGCCTTTGCAAATGCAAGAAATTCTGAGCTATATTTGGAGCAAGCATATGCAAGCTTAGGGTAGGGGTAGAATCTTCAGAGAGTAGTAATGAGTTATAAAGAGCTGAACCACAGCTCTCACTATTCCTTGCAGGAAGTGAGTGCCCCTGCCAATCTCTGTGGGCACTGCTCATGTGAGTGCTCCTTTGTCACAGAGTCACAGAGTGTTAAGGGGTTGGAATGGACCTTAAAGATCATCTAGTCCCAATGTCCTGGGCCATGGGAAGTGACTCTTCCCACTAGACCAGGTTACTCAAGGCCTTGTCTAACCTGGCTTTGAACACTGCCAGGGTTGGGGCATCCACAGCCTCCCTGGGCAACCTGTCCCAGTGTCTCACCACCCTCACAGTAAAGAATTTCTTCTATATATCTAACCTAAGTCTCTCCTCTTTCCATTTGTACCCATTACTCCTTGTAATATCACTATAGTCCCTGATGAAGAGTCCCTCTCCAGTTTCCCTGTAAATCCCCTTCAGATACTTTTTTTTCTTCTTTGTCAGGTGCACCCCATCAGCCCCCAGTAAACCAGGCTTAGCAAAACAAGTCCTGTGGTCTGAGTAACCAAAACCCTGACTATGGCACCATTGCTCTAACTATTTGTTGACCTGCCAGATTTTCTGGCCATTTCAAGCCCCTCTCCTTTGACCTGGAGAACTGATGACAATACTTGAGCTCCAGAGCCCTTTGCCACCTCTCCCAGGGCTAAGTAATCTCTCTGAAAGCTTCCCGGACTGCTGCCAGCTGTATCATGGGCTCCCCCATGGAATGCTGTAGTGGGTAATAAACAGTGGGTTTGACTAGGCTTGGCAGTTTCTCAGTAACATCCCTGATCCAGGCTCCAAGGAAGGCAACACACCTCCCCTGAGCGCAGGTTAGGGTGACAGATGAATGCCTCTGTGCTTCTTAAAGTACAGTCACCCACTTCTATCACCTGCTGTCTTTTCTTGGCTGAACTGGCTGTTAATTTCTTCATTTGTGGAGCAGGTTGAGCTGCTCCAGTTATCTCTGGCTGTTCTTCCTGTGTATGGGGTGTTGCCTTGTTAGCCTGGAGGGCTACAAAATGGTTCTAAATGGGGATATCTAGCTGGGCAGGAATGTCTGGCTTTGAAGGAAGCCCCTTCTTTTTGTTAGTTCCTTTCATCTTCCTTTTGTTGTTTTTTTGGTATTTTTTTTGTTGGTTTATTTTGCTGTGGTTTTTTTCCCCACTGCTTCCCAAGTCCCTGTGTTAATGCCCTCCCTCCCTCCCTTGCATGTGTGCCAGGGTGTGAATTTTTGGGGCTGTGATTTCCCAACCACAGGAGCTTAGAACCAGCAGCCCAACTCCCTCTCAGCCTCCCTGATATCTCTCAGTCTTTTCACTGTTTCTTGCAGCTCGACCCCATTTCTGGAGGTTGAGAGCACATCTGCTACAGCTCAGTGAACTACCCCTCTCATGGTTCCTCATACTCCTTGGCCTCTCCACTTCTTTCAGCTGTGCTACCAGGTTGAGCAGGTCGTTCACCTGTTCCCACCTCAAACAGGTTTTGTCTCTGTTGCCGTGTGGCATCAGTGACAAGCTCAGGCACTCACTGCAGCCAGAGACGTGGACAGCTGCATGTTGATATGTGAGGTCCATCAGGGTCATCCTGAACTGCCATGCCACACCCTGTTTGCCCACATTTAAATCTCCCTCCAGTGCTCCTGGCAAGACCCCCTCCTTTGCCTGTTTGGCTCCCAAAGGGCTGCTGTGTCCTGATGGAGCTCTGGGCTGCTGATCAGGTGTCCCTGGGCTTAGGAATCCCCACTGCAGTCAAAAATCAGCTGGCTTCTGTCAACTTAGTTACATGTTCAGTGTATTCAGAACAAGTGGTTTTAACTGAAAAAGCTCTCAAACAAGGGATGGATTGTGGATGTGGATGTGGTGTGGTGCCAGGGGGCGTGCCAGCCAGCTGGTGCCTCTCTGAGCCCGGCCATGCTGGGATGCAGCGTTTTCCAGCCCTGAATGTTCAGGTTTGGGGTTGAGAATGTGGCGTCACATCAGTTCGGAATCTAGGCACAGTGTTTAAATCTACTTCTTTTTATCTGCCCTGTGTCCTCACTGTCAGTTGCGATTTTGCTATCTGCACTATCTTGTTTTCTCTTGTTAAAAATAAGAACAAAATCTTCCTGCTCTCTGTTGCTGCTGTGTTAAATGTCAGTGTAAACCAAGAGAGCATTTGAGAGCAGCACTGAGAATGCCTATTGCAAAGCACTGTCTGATCCCTTCCCACCCTAATGACACAAAACAGGCCAGTTACTTGTGATCTCGCCTCAGAACAGGATGGTTAAGCAGATGCAGTTCATGTAAAATATATGGGAGTTCCTTATAATCACTTTAGGAAAACAGGAGTTTGTTGATTTTTGAAGCAATGTTATTAGCTACAGGTCCCATTGTATCCTAGCAATTTAGCTGTGTCAAAGATATGATTAGGCTGCAGCTATGGGACTCAAGTAAAACTGCCAGATCACATTAGTAATATAATTTGTGCCTGTACAGGAGCCATTTCCAGCTTTTTTCCTATGCAAGGCTCTGCTGCAGATTTGGTTTTCATTCTTCACTCCTGTTCATTGAAGGAGCACATGGGATTATAAATTGGTTGTTAAAATTCCCATTAGTTGGAATTTAGGAATTAAGAAGTGATTTTGACTCTTTGCATTAATGTTTGGATTATGGTTGATGGCAAGGCTGAGTTGGGGCCAGATATGTTCTGATTTCCTATGAGCCTCAGTTTTCAGGCCTTTGGCTTTGGCATATATAGTATCTGTGCTCCATATAAGCCCCATGCATGAAAAGCTGACTTTTAAAGATGTGGTCTCCACTGAATATATTTATATGCAGTTCAAGGGAAGGTTTTTTTCAGAATCACATAAGGGCCTTCTTCCCTCTTTCTCTTTTTTTTTCTTTTCAGTGGAAATGAGGTCCTAACCGCTCTGTATTTCCAGATCTCAAAAGAATCCTCGTCCTATCTGGGACCAAAATGTTCTGTTTAATATTTAAGTAGCTTTTAAATTTTTGCTATTTTTGTTAAAAATTTTTCTATGGATTCTAGCTTGTTTAAATACACTAGTCCAGATCCATTAGGCATGGCAGACACAAGATTCAAGGACAAAGTCAGTCCATTCAGATAATTTTCCTAGAACAATATTTTCTATTTAGCCATATCTCTTTAAGCTTCCCAGTTTTGTGCTTGCTGCCTTACCAAGAAGCTGCTTTTGTGATTTGCATTCTTGATCGTGAAGAATTGTGTGATTTTTATTTAGCAGATTGAGAGATCTCATAAAATAAAAATGTAAGCAGGCATTACTTAGCCTCACATTTCTTTTCCTTCGGTCCCCCAAGTGCTAAGTTCTGGTTTTAATTTTATTATTGAAATTACAGGACCTTGTAAAGACCTGGCTGCATCCCAAAACAGCCTCTTGAAAAATACCTCTAAAGTTGCAGCCTTGCCAAGTAACCTGCTGCAAACAAAGGTCTCAAGGTATCACCAACAGCAAACAGTAATTGCTCGTTTGCAAGGACAGCTTAGTATTTCTCCTTGACAGATCCCTTGGGAAATGCAGACAGGGATGTGTGTTCTCTGCTGTCTCTTAGTAAGGCTGCATTCACTGCAGTGAGGTGGACAAAGCACCCAGTCAGACCTGTGACTTGGACAGCACTTCAAAGGAACTGAGCCTGGAACTGGCTTGGATCTTGGCTGGTTCCACCTTAATAATGACACAGGCAGACAATACTTGATGAACTGGCTGTTGTGACCACCTATGAAGATCCGTGAAGCACAGGATTGTCCCAGAGTGTGCCATAGCTTCTCTGGGGCCCCTGAGTCTTGGAGCAATTGGAGACCAGCCTAAGCAGGGCAATGTGTGTTTCAGGAATGCTGGCCTCCTCTAAAACACACTTGAAAAAGCACTCCTG
The DNA here is from genome assembly GCA_035583135.1 of Lophotriccus pileatus. Lineage (NCBI taxonomy): Eukaryota > Metazoa > Chordata > Aves > Passeriformes > Tyrannidae > Lophotriccus > Lophotriccus pileatus. The sequence continues at coordinate 10,660,433 of JAWWES010000133.1, read as the reverse complement.
GCCATGTTAGAAGAGAAATAGCTTCTCAGTTTCTTGTTTTGATGGCTTTGGTGTTTATGTTTGTTGGGAATGAGAGATGGCTATGTATTCTGGCTGGGTGTACATCACCGCAGGTGACACGCTACTCTATTTGAGATGAACCTCAGCAAAGGCTATAAATTTTAAATGTAAGAAGTTTTCATCTTCAGCTTAAAAGTGAAGTTATGCCAAAACTGCTGAGGCACCAGCTCACAAGTGTGCACAAGAACGCTTCTACTTTTTGTACAAATACGTGGTAAAATCACAGTTAAGATGTAAGATGGGAGCAAGATGCAAATTTCCATTTGATATAATACTGCAAATAGCCAAACCCTGCTTAGACTGGGTACGAGTGAGCTGAAGAGGTGTGAGAGTTGTGCTAAAATCACAAATGGGTGCAAAAGCAAAGCTAGAAAATGCAGGAATTGTAGGCAGTCTGTGCAAATGAGAGAAGCAGGGCAGGTAATGAAGATGCGAAACTTCACCATAGGCTGTAAGAATGGGTGAAAGCCTAAATCAGATTAAAAGAGAAGCTGGGAAAATTCTTGGGAGGGAGAACCATGTCAAGCTAGGATGACCTGAATAACTTTTTGAGACCCAAGAGTCTGAGTCACTGGGTAGGGTGTAGAAGGGGATGGTATCCTCTGCATTGCCTTGCTTCTTGCAGTCTTTAAGCACCCATTTCTGGGCACTGTCAAAGAAAGGATACCAGGCTAAGTGTTTCTATGATCCAGTACAATTGGGCAATTTTTGTAAAAAGTCTAAGAGAAGGCCTTTGGAATAATTTTGTCTAATCCTTTTTTTAAAAAGTTTGTGAGGCAGTGTCTTATGCCTCACAGAACACAGAAGCTTAATCAACTTCTGTCAGTCAGTATGTAATTCACACCACCTCAGGTTTGATATGAGCATTCTTTCTCTGATAGAAAGGATGCCCTGGATAATTTTCAAGTGCCACAGCCACTTGGTCTTCTCACTCATGAGGACAGAGTGTTGCAGCAAGGCTTAGCTACACTGCAGTGTGTGTGTGTGTGTGTGTGTGTGCACGAGCCTACACACAGGGTTTGGTGGCTGCTGAGAGCTAAACAGCTTGTACTGATCTGTATAAACTCTAACCCGAAATGCCATCCTGCTTTTATGGCTGTAAAAAAATCCAAATGAATCAGCTTAGGCTTTTACTGGGTGGTGCTCAGCTGAGCAGCACCCCCAGGCACAACATGCTACCTGACATTTCATTCCTTGACCACCATCAGCTCGTGCCACCCAGCTGCAAGCCTGATGCTTAACCATGATGGTAAACATGTTTGAGGCCTGAAGTATCTGGAACAGCTTCTCCCACTGATGAGGAAGAGAGGGTTGGGCTGAGGCTGGGTCTGCTGAAGGCAAACTCAGCTTCTCCAAGGGGTGAGTGGAGGGAAGAGGAGAAGAATCAGCCTTCTGCTGCATGTGCCCTCAATGGCCTGGCAGGTGCATGCTTTACCTGTTGGCACTTGTAGGGTCAATTAAGTAATTTTTTGCTAATCCTTCTCAGCTTGTACCCCCATGCATTTAGCTTTATAAAATGAACCTTCTGGAGTCAGATTTGAATGCAAACAGGAACAGTCTCTATAGGAGCCCCAAACCATTACAGGACTCTGGTTTAAGTTTAAATTAACTTCCTTTAGTTTCTCCCCTGTACGCATCAAAAAGTTTCTAGACATGAGTACCTGCAGAATCTGAAGAGAAAAAGCAATCTCATTTTCAGAAATACTGAAGTGATTTCACTGCTTCTTTCTAATTCGTTTTTCAAATGAATAATTCCCATGGTGACCAGAAGAAATAAAAAGGCAGGAAGGGATTGAGTGCTAGTTGTGAAGTGGATCTACCCAAAGCTACCATGTATCAATTGTATTTTCAGAACTATCCATTGTAATTTTCAAATCCCTCAGACCATGTGAGTTATTTTTGATAGATTCTGCTTACCACGTCCTTTGACGTCTGAGAATAAGGGCAGTCTGGCAGTAGGTTTTGGAAGAACATTTATCCTCATCAGTAAGATAAAACTGTCAAAGGAACCCAGAGACATTCATGGAAATAAATAATGATTCAATATGCAAAACTAGTTTTCTAGTCTCAGAGAAAGGTAAGAGAGGCACATGTTTGAGAGCAGCATTTGAGCGTCCAGATGAATGAGAGGAGGGAGAATTGGAGTGACAGAGTGAACTGAATATTCTGGAGGACTTAAATTATAGTGATTATTTTATTTCTGAAATGTTTCTTCGAAATACCCCAAGGATAATCTCTGTGGCACTTACGTATGCATCTCAGGTATCTGATACTAATACTGTGGAGAAAACACTGATGTTTCTGATATTGTGTTTTAGGCAGTTACATGGAGTAGCCAGTAGAATGAGTAGACTGAGTCTGTTACAGGAAAGTATTAGTTTATCACATTGTTTTGAGAGTTGAATTGTTTAATGGAATGCAATAACAAGTTACTAGTAATTGCGTCAAAGGAGCCCTGAGATGGAACAGACGGGAAGAACAAGAGTAATTTAATGCATGGCATCAGCAAGTTGCATCAAAGTAGCTCCCTCTCTGGTGTGTTCTCAGAAGTTTGTGGCCAACAGGCTCACGGGGAAATCATTCCTCTTTGGTTTAATGTCTTCTCACAAGGATAGGATTCACTTTCCTCTTTTTGCCTTTTAATATACTTTAATTGAGCAGAGAGTGGTTGCTTGCTTGGTGTTTTGTTTGGGTTTTTTTTCCCCTTGAATATGTGTGACAGCATATGTTGGAGTTCATTCCATGCCACGAAAAAAGCACCTGACTAACATCCTTCAAGCTGGCAACAGGCTTATGCTTGTTGTGAGAGTGTTTGTGAGCCCTAAGTATATGCCAGCATCCACTGTAAAGGCTGAAGGCATCCACTCCTGGACAGCATATAGATACAGCAGAAAAAAGATATCCTTGTTCACAACTGATTAATTGAATATCAGCAATGAAAGTGCCTGTTTCTCCATTCTCACCTTCCACTGCTCTTCTGTTGTGCTGTCTTCCAGGGCTAAATGCAAGAATAAATCCCCTGTGCTATGTAGGTCCTTCACCCAGAACTGGCATTGTGGTATAAGGATAAAGTATATGAAGCTGCTGGAGGTCATCCAGCCCAGCCACTGCTTGAAACAGGGCCAGCTGCTTCAGGTTGCTGAGGGTTGTGCTCAGTTGGGCTTTGAGTATTCCCAAGCATGGAGAACCCACGGTTTCTCTGGGCAGCCTTGCATCAGCGTTTGACTCCGTTCACACTGAAAACCTTTTTCCTGGTATGTAATTGCAGTTCCCTGCGTTGAAATGCATGTCTTGCCCCTCTATCTACCGCTATGTGGTCCACTATACCCTCTCAATTCACAGAAGACAGCAAGAAAACTCCCCTTTTGCCTGTCATTTTTAAGGCAAACCCCAGTTTGCTGTCATTACTGTAGGCAGTAGTGGGGAGGCAGGAAGGATGCAGTAGTTTGAGTTGTAGGCACCTGTGCTGGACCTGATGCTGCACAAGGTCACTTTGTGCAGACCAAGTTTGGTTTTCCCCAGCAGCCTTGCTTTATGTCGAGAATTTGTCGGCCTCAGTCAGCACTTACTGGAAAGATGGAACACTTGGAGCCAGCAGAAGCTGCTTTCCTTCTGGGATATCTTGAGCCCTAGAACAGAGCTTTTGAGAACTGGCAGTTTTGAAGGATTCCTGTGCCACTTTCTGCAGGAAGAAGGAAGGGAAAGAGGGGATTAACTGTCATTGCTGGCATACTTAGCTCTTCCAATAATGAATAATTACTAACTAAGCGGGGCTCTTCCTACAAGCTTCTTAACAGTTTAATGAATCCTCACTGCATTGTGGTGAGAATTCTTCTTTTCGTTCTACACAATGAGCAAATTTTAGCTAAAAATCCCAGTAGTTCCTGCATTTTTCTTGTTGAAACTCCCCCCTGCTGTTCAGGCAGGTAGAGTATCCACTGCCTTATGTGCTAGGCTGCTTCTTGCTGATGAGGTAACCTGAGAATAGATGAGCGGGAATCTTGGCACGGGGTTCGCAAAAACAGCCCGGTGGTATGGATCTGCACTATATTAATTTGCTGGTTTATTATTATTTGAAAAGTAAGACATTTTCTGCAGTTAATTTCCTGCATTCAGGGAAAGTGTTGCCAGGGAACATACAGCTATCTGCAGAACTAGCTGTTACAAATTCTCCTCAGACAGTTCTGTTTGGTAATTTCTTCAAAATTTATTTTTCTTATGGTGATTAAATGCAGTGTACTTGTAAAGACACTTTTGAGTGTGTTCCATCTTTCTAACTGATCTCTGTGGTCAATGTTGCTATGGGGCTGTCTGCCCTACAGCAGGAGGAAGACTGATTTCTCAGGGATGAGAAGTGTGGTTTCAGATGCCCAGAATTCCAGCTCTGGGATCTGTAAGCAAAGAATCATCTAGGACCTTAGGTCAGGTCTAACTTATTGCTTTTATTACAAATTAGAGAAGTGATTCCTCCATCAGTTAAAGCATTACTTTTGTTTCAGTTAA
>JAWWES010000133.1:10617881-10655770 GCA_035583135.1 Lophotriccus pileatus | reverse complement strand
GTCTAACTTATTGCTTTTATTACAAATTAGAGAAGTGATTCCTCCATCAGTTAAAGCATTACTTTTGTTTCAGTTAAGGCATTACTTTTGTTTTAGTCCCTTAAAGGGAGGGTATAGTCCCCTAAAATGAAGGGTATAATCTTAGGTATTCCCAACTGCCTTATATCACTGTGCAATGAATCCTTTTTGTGTATAGGAGTAGGAAATAAATAACTTCTACAGTTAAAGCAAAAGATTTTTTTTTTCTGTGCGTGAACAGAGCCTTAGTTATTTAAAAAATAAAATGCCAAACCCAAACCTTCACCCCTGTCCCAACCCTTAAAAGAGAAAGCTGTGGTTTAGGATGCCTGAGACAAACTAAGAAGTGTTTGCCCTGATCTTACGTTCTCTGAAACCAGTGGCAACATTTTTACTTTCCCTGGTTGGTAAAAGTTGGAAAGAAATAAACATCTTGATACGATGATTGTGATGAGGAAACTGAATCACCTTGGATCACAGATCATAGATCAAGCCTGGGGAGTAATGCCAGGAGGCAGGCAGCCTGTTACACAGATCTCTGGAAGCCAATATGCAGGTGGTAATGCACATTCTTTCTTGTAACAAGCATTCTTGAAGCGGTGTGGGGTTTGCTCCATGTGCACTGCTGTCCCCAACCTTTCACAGATGGCCATAGCATTTCTAAGTTGCATTGTCTTATGGGAAAGAACATGCTTAGTCCCAAGCAAATGTTTATTTTACAACTTTAGGCAGGGAGGCAAAGAAAGAACAAGCTGTTTTTTCTTGTTGACTTTGAGGATTTTGCTGGTACCAGCCTCTCACTTCCTCTTGCCCACGGGCAGCCTGTGTATTTTCCGAGTGTCAGGGTGGTAGCCCTCAAGCTGCCAAGTGCTAAGTGCATTTGATCAGTATCATTAGCAGCCCCAAGTAATTGATTATCGTCCATAGCTGAGTATTCGGAGCAAGCACACAGCCAATGGCAGTCACTTAATCTGTCATGCCTGCATGTTCTTGTCCTCCTGAGATCTATCAGCTCTGTAGCCTCTGACCCCATCAGGAAAATCACTGATGGCTGCTTCGTATTTACCGTGTACCCATTATGTCACCTGTATTAACCAGCTGAACTGGCTGCAGTCTACAAGGGAGAAGGATTTATAGCGGCCATAGCAGAGTTTTTAGATCTTATTTTAGTCTTCCTTTTCATGCATATCTGAGCCTGGATTTTTGTGGGGAGAGAGGGTGGTCTTTAAATGTACACTGTTCAATTATTTTTCTGGTGTTAGTATTAATTGCAAGACTCAAAATAGGTTGATTAGAATAAGACCTCACAGGGGTGTTTATAATTCAGATTTTAGAGATGTGACTAATGAATAACAACCACAGCTAATCAGTTCTCAAAACTGATGGTAATGAGCAGAAAAGGGGGAGGAAGCCAACCTGTATCTCTGCTAAATGCATTTTTTGAGCATTGCAGTGGAAGATGGCTAGGTCTCTTAAAAAGTCTTTGACTTGGATGGAGTTCTTGATTTTTCACAAGAAAAGCCATTTTTAAAGCAATGCTTGAAGATTAATTTTAAATAATCAGTTGCGAATTACAGCCTTTCATGTCAGGTTAGCATTTAATTGTTGGAATGGTTTGAAGACCCAAGGCTTCTTATGGCATCTTTAGGCTTTTTTTTCTTTTTTTTTTTTTTTTTTTAATAAGGTTTGGGTTTTTCTGCATTCATAACTGCTACAAAAATGACAGCACTGAACACTAGAGTCTTTTATTCCCAGAACTGGCACCAGAGGGGCACTGGCAGTACGTTTTTTTTCTCTGTGTTTCCAATATTTTTGACCTCAATGGAGGTCATTTCTTAAAGATGAGATGATGTAGTAATTCTCTGGTCAGCCCTCTGCCTCTGTGCACATGTTTGTTTAACCATGTAGTGAATTTGCTGTCCTGAATAGGATAGAACTTGAAGTGTATCAGAAGCTCCTGAACTGGAACTTCACTCAGAAATTATCCTGATTCACACAGGAATTGGGATAGTGTTAGCCTAGGAAAATGCGTTTCAAATCATAGGCAGACATCTTCATGTGAAATTTCTGTGTTTCTGCTGTGTACCATCTACTTGTAAGGAGAGAATTTCCTACCAGCCCTTTCGGGTTGTGTGCATTTTAGTTTATTATTTTTTATACTGAAGGGCATGTTTGTTATCAAAGTGTGTTCCCTGCAGTTGAACAAATAATTCCACCAGTGAGACTGCTTGTGGAAGGAAGGCAAGAGAAGAAACTGTCCCTGGCTGATGAGGCACTTGTACAAGTTTCAGTGCCCTCCGGGGGGGGCTCTGCAGGTGCCTGCTGCCCTTAAGAAAAAAAAATAACACCAAACATGATTTCAGGAACCCAGTTTTGTCATTTGATATACGGCCGAGCTGCCTGTTTGTATATTTTGTCTTTAAATAATACTATAGAACCCAACTCAGTGTGGGCATGAGGATCAGGTTCCTCTTTTGGCAGTGAGCAGTGTGGATTCTAAATAAAGCTAATGGTAGAAATTAGTTGTCTTTAATGCTTCAAGTACTGGGGCAAAGAGTACGCTAAGGTCAAGGTTATTCCAGTTACCTTATGTCTAGCATGAGGCTTTGGTGGAGTGAGTCTGGCACGTCTACATGTCTCCTGCCCTTCTGCTCCTTGTTCCCACTGTTTAACATTCACAAGATGTGGCTGAGAAGCAGTTCAGATGGAAGCTTACTTGTTTTGGGGGACAGAGAGTTCAAACTGAGGAGCACTCTTGTGCAGTCCATTGTGCAGCCACGTGGACACTACTGCTGACATGGGACAAAGACGTGGAGAGCCAGGTAACCCTCACCTGTGAAACAGGTCTAGTAGGTTGACCTATGGATGTATGGGTGTTTATGCAAGAGAGAGCAAGCAATCACTTTGGAAATTTTTGTATCAGCAATGAAGTTTTCTGCTTCAGAAGCATTTTAATGAAAAATCCTGTTTTCTGCAGAAAGTTGAGCCTTTGTTGACCGAAAAACACTAAGCAACTTTCTGTGCCTCTTAAGTATCTCACATACATAACCGTACATATATTATCTGTCAGTACATAGTCGAAATACAGAACATTCTTAAGTCATGAGCAGTTTTGAAGAAGTTTATAGTTTTTTTATGTTTCCCTGAACTTATTAATAGTTACAGTTCCTTTGGATGGCACTAGTCACTGCAACAACTTCATTTTTGCCCAGTGGCAATGACACGATGTGGTCACTGAATCCTGCAGGAGAGTTCACAGCCCCTGATGAAAGTTGTGTCAGTCTTATAAGACTCGTGGGTAACTTCTTCACAGTTCTGTCAATCTTCTGCATTATTAAACTTCCCTAGGGTTAGGAGGCCCTAGTACCAGCTTACTGCATTGGTGCCAGTTGCAGTATAACTTCCTTTGGGACTGCATGTTTGTAACCCTTCCATAGCCTCAGCTTTGGAGAGTTTGCAGCAGCAGGATTTATGTGAACATAGAGCAAGAAGCACCGGCTTCCTTACTGGCTGAAACTTTTAATGAGAAAAAGACTCTTTGCTCAAAAGGCTGATGTGGGTGCTCATCACTTAAGTCCATATCACCTCCTGGGCCAGTGCTTGGTGTGAAGACGCATGAACTTTGCTACTGGAATGTGAACATCACCTCTTAGGAACTGCAGAGAAGGGAAGGTAGATGTTGGAAGGGGTGGGGGGAAGAAGGGCGCTCTAACCAATTTTTCTTCTTTAGTTTCAGCTGCAGACTCTGAGGAAGAGAGAAGGCTTTTCTTCATTCTTTCAACCTCTCCTTTAATTTATTTGCTGCCAGCCCTGGCAGAATAATCCTGCTGAACAGTTAAAAATCATATATTTTATATTGCAGCTGTGATCTTCATGAGAACAGAGATCTGAGGGACAGAGAAAGCTCATGCAGGAAGCACCTTTACAAACGCACAGTGCTTTCATTTCTTACAGTGGTGTGGATGTGTGAACACTGCCTAAAAGGGAGCAGTGCAGCCAGCATTACCCTGTATGCAGGAGGGGAAGGAAGGAAAGATGGAGATGCAGATCATTAGTCATTTTATCTGCTCAAGCAGCTTCTTCCTCTGCTAGGACAGGCAACTAGTACTGGCAGGGGCAAAGTCCCAGAGCCCCATCATTCATAGAATCACAGAATGGTTTAGATTGGAAGGGACCTTAAATGTCATCTCATTCCAACCCCTATGCCATGTGTAGGGACACCTCTCACTGGACCAGGTTGCTCAAAGCCCCATCCAACCTGGCTTTGAACGCTTCTGAGAATGGGGCATCCACAGCTTCTCTGAGCAACCTGTTTCAGTGCTTCACCACCCTCATAGTAAATAATTTCTTCCTAATATCTAATCTAAATCTACTGTCTTTCAATTTAAGGTATTTGCCTCAAAATTACCCCCGCAATTTAGAGTTTAAGAACATTAAAAAAATTAATTAGTGTTCTCTGTCCCATCAGGCCCATGGACAACCCTCCCTCAGCCTTGCATACACGCTGAGTGAGTCCGCCATATACACCAGGGTTCTTCCAAGAAAAAAAACCAATTTAATACAGGTAGAAAAGTGTACTGGTTGCCTTTGTCTGAAGTAGTTACAGTTCAAACTGTAGAAAATTAAAGCAATGCAGAATTTTGAACAGAACATCTTGGCATGTACCTCAAATTCTGTGGGTATCAGTAGGTGTTCAAATCCTCGAAGTCACCACCTTCTTTTAAATCAAGAGAAGATGGGACAGGAAAGAGAAAGGCATTTTTAACAGGTTTTTAACATGCCTGCAGTTAAGCATTGAAATTTGTATATCTTGGCACCCAGGTAAAAGGCTGGATGTTTGTACAGGACATGTAAAGGAGCAATAAATGGTGACATTAAAGACAATATATGTACAAGTATCTTTCAGCTTGAGTCTAGTAACAAAATAGAGCTTCTTTTATCTCCGGCTCATTCAAGGCCTGCACAGTAAAGCCATGTTGGCAACGGTGTGTCAGCCTGTAACATCTACTTGGCCTGCTGGTGTTGTGTTAGAGCAGCTAAAATGCGTCTATATTGGCAGTAAAGCATGATAATCAATCGAATTAAGGCAGTTCACTGGAAACAGCATTTTTTCCCTAGTCTGAACAGTCCCTGGATAATTTTTCTGAAATTCAGTGTCTGATACTATGCTCTCGAAATGGAGGCAGGACAATCATGTCGTCCCTTTTTTTAGGCACATTTTCCAAGCGCGCCACAAAAGCGTGTTCAATTTGGCCGTGCAGGCTGGCCAAGGGAACTGGCTGCTAATAAAGCTTGAGGTATGGAGGGCTTCCTGGTGGCTGTGGACATCTTTGCCAGGCAGCACTGGGGTGGAAGGTGGCAGCAGGGCACCGGGAGGTTCATGACCAGCTGGAACAGTGCCCTTGGAGTGACTCAGGCCACACTCCCGCTGGCATGTCGCTTCAGTCCAGGATGTCATGCTGGGCGATGCTGTTAGAGCCGGAGCGTATTTGTAGACGTGCCAGCCAGAAAGCCCTTTTCTGGAGGTTTTTGTCTTGGTCGGAGGAAATGCTCCCTAAGCTGCACTTCTAAAATTGCCCTTGGCTGGTGGCTGCACTAGCTCTGCTGGCAGATGCCTTTGTGTGAGTGCACAGATCTGGTTATAGGGAATCTATTCCACACTGTATTTAGGCGGTGCCTTTGCTGTCTGCATTTTCTTTTCCCTGCCACTAGCAACAGAGACACTATGCTTGTTTTGTGCTTAAATCCTCTTTATATTCTTTATTCTCTAAAGAAGCTGGATTAAAAAAAAAAAAATGGTTTGATGGTAGTTAACCACTGAAGCAGATTTTTATTTTATCTAATTCTGTTTTGGTAGCAGAATAGGTACTGGGATGACAGGAGTAGAAAAATCTCTCAATTGAATAGAAGAATTTTCATTTTTAAGTGGAAAAAAAAGCTGTGTTTCAGATTCTGAAAGCATGTAGGCCTTTGGAATTTGACTACACCTGGGTTTACAGTTGACATTAATGTGCATTACTAGGGGCAGAGGAAAGTCACGGCCTCTGAAGCAGTAATTTACTGTGCTTCAGCTCTGAAAGAGTCTTATCTGTCTGTAAACAGGAAGGCACAGGAAGCTGAAGAACCTGTCAGAAAAATACTTTGTTCTACAGCATGACCAAGGAAGTATTTCCATCATTAGGACATATTTTGCTGGAAACAACAAATTCTTTTATGTAGATCTTGAGCTCACCTTTTAAAGTTCCTTGTGAACAGTGTTGTACAGTGATCCCCATGAATTCCAAATGCACACAGAAAATAGAGAAGTGAGAACACAGTCTGTTGTTTTTCTTTGATAGTGGTTCCCTTTTCTTTTTTTTTCTTTTATTTCCAGCGGAAAAGCAGATAAATTCAGGGTATACTTAAAAATGTCAGTGGGCTGGCTGATACTATGCCATTACATGTCTCTGGAATTAGCTTGCTCTTCCTAAATAAGAAATATCATTAGATTTAGTTGGGATTTACAGTAGTAATGCTGAGACAAGAACTCGGACTTTCATTGGTATGCAAAAAGGAAATTCTATATGAATATGAACAAATGCATTTAAATACCTGTTATATATTCCTGGCATTGAGCACCAAAGGTTCTATAGAAAATAACACCTTCTACAGGTGTTAGATTTATTACAGGAAGATTTATTTGTTAACCTTTTAGTAGGATACTTATAAAGTAAAATCTACTTATTTCACTTGTCCATCAAAATATGACTTACCTTGAGTGGATGAGTAAAATTTTGCAACTCTGCATTAGGACAGGAACAGACTGATGCTGGGGCTGCCTTGGGAATTGCATTACTTTAATGTAACTCATTCTGTGAGAGTTGTCTTGTTTATGCTTTGGTTTATTGTTTTTAGCTGGTGTGAGTAGCAAACAGACACCAGAAAGATGATGATTTATACAGTATTGGTGGTGTTAATCCTATTACTTTGCCAGATATTTTTTGTGCATCTCTTCACCTCTCACCCCTTGAACTGCAACCTTCTTTGCCTTTGTGAGTCAGAGTGGAGCCTGGCGTGATGAGCAGGTGTGGCTGGCACTGCAGATGTGCTCCCCAGCTCCATGCAACCACTCAGGATAAATGGAAAGCAGGAGGGGGATGGCTGCTCTATGCGCACATGCAAGTGAGAGAGGGAGGGAGGGAGGGAGGGAAAGGGTGCACGTGATTTTCCAGCATGTAAATCGTGGAGAACAGTGAATGGTATGGGCTGCTCTTACTCCCTTTATAAAATGGAGAAAAATATAGTGACCACATTCACACAGGGCAGAATACTGTAACCTTAGAGGAGTGGATCTTGTGCTTCATGCCACCACCTGTGCCCAGAGTAACAGAAGCTTCTGTCCACTCCAAGTGGCCTTGGGCTTCAAAGAGAATTTGGGATGTGCTGGTCAGCTGCATCACCCCTCTTCCTCCTTGGACCACTGACATAAATCCTTTCAGACTTCCTTGTGGACTGTGCCTATAATATTGCTCCTGTGTACTTCTGAAATGCCCTCAAGGTGCACAGGGAGGGCTGTGCTCCAGGTAGCTTGGACGCTCCTTTTGATGCAAATGTCACACAAAGGGACAGGAGGTGAGTTTCCCTCCCTGGTACATGCTTGGGCACTGAGAGCAGAGAGCCCAAATCTGCTGTCCTTTTTACAGGGCTAGTTGCCTTTCTGCCCATTGGGAGGATAAATCGGCTTCTTGCCACTTCTTGCGTTTTGACTGCCTCTCTCTGGAATCCTTTTTGAAATGAGGGGAAGGTGTTGGCTGGCTGTAAAACCCAAGCTAGGAGGGCAGGCCTGCAGTGTGATTGGCTTGGCTAGGCTAGAGCAGCCCTGACTGCTGGGGAATGGTTGCTCTGATCATGGCTGTGCTGGGCACTTTGCAGAATGAGACGTGTTATGATCAGGTTGGGCCTGAAAGTGCTCAATTGCATCAGAGGGGAGCTGGTGAACTCTGTCAGTGAGTAATTGGGCAAAGGATAGAAAGGATTTGTGGTGGGAAGCAAACAAACAAGCAAGCATCGTAGTGTTTTGGATTTCTCTGTGTTAGGGGAAATTCCTTAGGCCAAACAGCTCCATGTATACATTCTTGATGTCATTGTACAAACCATGAGACGGGTTTGTGCAATTTCAAAAAACAAAAACAAACCAAAAAGCTGGGGTGGGGAGAGAGGAGGGGGAGTCTTTTACTTCTCTGGAAAGAAGTCAATCCTAAACTTTTGTTCATTTGCAACAATACGCAGGGGCTCTGCAGTGACTGCCTGAATGTTAAATTATAGCGCTTGTTTTACTCTTTATGTCTGTGTCTCGTATGACGCAGTTTGTACCAGCAACATCTGAATGCTTTGGCTTACTTTGAAAGACTAGGAGAGTTAAGGGTCTTTCATGAAATAAAAGAAATTCCCCAAAATAACCTTCTGTAATTTCTGAATTGTATTCTTAGCGGTATTAGCATATAGCTGGAGTTAATTCATTTGCATCAGTGAAAAAGTCAAAGCGAGAGCAGAATTAGGCCTTTTTGAAAATCAAGGCAGAGTCATATCTGATGCAACTCCATCTCAGCTTTGAACGGGAAGCCTGTCACGCTGCTTGTGAACCTGGAGACGTGGATGTGTTGCGCTCATCCCAAACAGAAGCTGTATGGCATCCCAAAGGAGAGGGTTGAACTCAGAGTTGGACTGGGTTTCCAGCCACCCCCACTGTGGCCAGAACCAGGGCACAGGATTTGCTGGGGTGATCCCAGCCAAGAAACAGCCAAGTCTGTTCTGTACAGTGGTTTTGAGCAGAGACCCATCCCTCCTGCCCTGCCATTCAGCATCACCATCCACAGAGCCCACACTGAGCTGGACTCTCCTGCTTTCAGAGCTCATCTGCTCCTCCCAGACTCTGGTGTTTCTTGTCTCTTGCCTCATGTAGGCATAGCTTTAGACGTTTTTTGTAGGTTTGTGTTTTTGGGGACTGCGGGGTAGTAAACAGTGTTGTGGGATCTGGGAACATAAGTGCTATGGATTTCAGAAGGAACCAGGTGCTCAGCTTGCACAGATGCTTTGGAAGTCCTGAGAGATTATGTAGTGAGGTCTCCAAGGAGGAATTTTTTTCCTCCTTGGTTATCACAGTTATTCTTTGGCTGAAGCAGGAGGGTTGATAACCCATACAAACTCATAGCAAAATTATAAATCTCCTTACTGTGAACATGTATTACTTTTTTAAATCTTTGAGGCTTTGTGTCAACAAGGCATTGAGCATTATTTTTAATCATACTGCCCTTTAGATGTATTTCCCATTAAATGTCAGGGTCCTCGTTTATTTCTGTTTGAGAAAAAAAAAAAACAAAACACACACACAAGAAAAAGGGAGACAGACCTTCTTTAAAGCCTGTATTATTGGATATACTTTTTATCATGTCAGTCCTGACCTGAGTTCTCCCTAAACCTAATAGTTACAATCTCTAGAATCCTTCCTCAGATGGAAACTTCTCCATGGCTGTAATAACCTGTATTCTTTTTGAAATGAGGTAGCAAGTACTTGAGCTTGAGCGTACATGGAGGCTTTACTTATTTCCTTGTATTAACACATTCTCCCATCCTGTTGTTCTGTTTCTTTGCCAGTTCTTTGTCCTTCTGTACAGAGCAGGTGTTTTCACTCCACTGCCTACAGCAATGCTGAAGAATTTTCCAGAGCAGTTGGAGTTAAGATAACATCCATCACCGGGTATGAGGAAACCGCCGCTCTTTATGTGCATTACCTTGCATTTGTCTATCCTGAGTGTCAGCTGATCAAGGAATATTTCCTCAACATCTCTGGAAATTATATAGTTATTGACAGAGGGGAAGAGAGAGGATAGAAATTAAATGGTCACAACATTTGCTGAATATTTGCTAGCAGAGAGGGAGAGCTCCTTTGAAATGAGACCAGTTCTCACAATCTCATTTCTCTGTGCTGTTCTCTCTCTCTCTCTCTCTCTCTCTCTCTTTCTCTTTCCATATCAAGTGACAGGATTAGGGAAGGCATGCAAGAAATTTCCTTTAGTTCTCTTCATTTTGGGGAGACGGGGCAGTGTGGAGCTGGTGTTGCAGGAGTTGCGTGCAGGGACTGTTTCGGGGCTTCCACTTTCCCAGGAAAGGGAAGGTGGATCCCCTGCTCAGGGGTGGGATGGGGAAGGTGTGGGAAGTTAGTGGCACACACTTGCCCCAGAAACAGTAAGACCTGTAAGGGCAGAGCTCAGAGCAGGCCTTCCAGCATGCAAGAAGACTTCCAGGGTTAGGAGCCTGCCCTTGTGCTCCTTGTGCTTATGGGTAGATTCCTCACCAAGACAAGATTTTGGAAAAACCTTTTCTTCCTTCAAAGAAAATAAACAAACAAAATAATGTAGAATTTTTTCGTTTCAATGCAGAACAAATACCTTCTGCAGACTTGTGCTTGTCTTACGTTGGGAAAGGCACTGCTCTGTCACTCGGGGTAAAACTGGTCAGTGCAGAGGCACCCAACTGGGCAAAGGCTGTGTTTGCTACCACAGTGGACTTTTTGAATCACATTAAATAAAAAGAAGGGCAACTGTAAACCCCCTGGGGTTTGGTTGCTTGTAGTTGTGAACATACAATTTTGAAAGGCTTAACTTGATTTTTACAAAGCACTACCCAGAAAGCTCAATTCAGTTTTCACTTGTTTGAGCCAAAATTCAGATCTATTTTCCATCCCAAGCATCAGGAGCTTCACCACTGTCACTATTGTTTCTTCTCTATACCATGGTACTTTTTTTTGCAGTATTGTCCAGGAAACTCTCGGGTATGTGAAAGTTCATTTTCTAAGCAGATTTATACATAGTCTTGTTGAAACTTCATTGATATTGTGGATTGATGTAAGTACATATGTATTTAGGATATGTGTCTGTAAACTTTCTAGGCAGCCTGTGGCAAATGAAAACAGAATGTTTCAAATGTGTTTCTATCTTTAAAGACCAAACACACCAGCTGAGCCATCTACAGTTCCCATTGCCGTCCAAGCCCCAAACTCTTCATGCCAAAGCAGTCGGGGTGATCCGGTTTTGAGCACCACCTGTAGCTGAATATTTGGCATATGAACTATAATTCATGTTGTGTGGGTGACTTTTAGACCAAACTGATCATTCTTCAAGTCAAGTTTCTCTTATTTCATGCTGGCTGTTCATGTGTTTGATATGACACCAAAAGGTACCAAAGCACAGTTTTAAAAGCATCTTTCTTGAATGTGTGTTTTTGTTCAAGCTTGTGCTTCTCCCTGAGCACCCATCTGCTTTGGGCTTGTAAATGGCACAAATCACTTTTCAGGCAAGTAGGAACCATGGAAAAGTGCCCATGGCTGCTGGTGAGATCAGGATGACACATGCGGATAGGAAGGCTGATCTTGGCCTCTCTCCATGGGGAGGACCAGCTTCTCAGAGACCTATGGCCTCAGTTCTGATGCTGAGCTTCCAAGGAAGGGGGAAACTTAAACACTGTTAGTACCTCTGTGTTAGTTTGCCAAAGCACCTGCTGCTGCACCATGTCACTGTGGCATGTACTGGGTTGAGTGAGTTTTGGAAAGCAGAGTAGGGATGGAAATGGTGCACTACAATGTTTTCATTAGATACTTGGTCAGCTTTTCCTTTTTCCCTTCTGGGTTAATATTTACCATATAATTATTAAGGTTGCAAAAGACCTCTAAGATCATTGGGTCCAATCGTTAATCGTAGCACCGCTGTGTTCATCGCTAAACCACGTCGCTGGGTGCCACATCTATATGTCTTTTAAATACCTCCAGGGACGGTGATTCCACCCCTTCCCTGGGCAGCCTGTTCCACTGCCTCACCACCCTTTCCATGACGACATTTTTCCTAATATCCAATCTAAACCTCCCCTGGTGCAACTCTCGCTTGTTATCTGGGAGAAGAGACTGGTGCCCCCACCTCATAGCAGCCTTCCTTACTCCCTCTTCTTCTCAAAGGGCACTCCCTCTCTTTCATGATGTACTGCTGCGTAGTCTTGTTATCTTTATAAAATGCCCCCTGAGGGCATGTGTCCAGGGACCTCTATACACGGCATTAAAATATTTTCTGCTTATAAAGTTACATCATCAAAGTTCCTGTCTATGGCCTGTTGCAGAGTGGGTGTTCAGAAAGCAGTGTCTCTTCATCAGGGAAAGATGAAACGTGTTCACTGCTAGATTACTGTTTAAAGAGAAATCACTCAGGTGTTATAATTGGAATGCCAAAATCGTGGGCTGAGTTCCTCCTCCTTGGGGTCCTGTTGCAACTTTGATATACAGACTTTGCCTAAAGGTTTTGAAGGCAGAAAGCCTGCCAGGAAGAATAGTAGCTGAAAGGGGGGAAGATCAAGATATCAAAGAGAATGGTACTGATGGAGGAGAAGTCTGCAGTGATGAGGCTCCTACGGATCTTTTCCTTTCTCCTTCCCAGGATTCAAGAGCTCTCTCCCCCAAGCAGAAATTTAAAGGGGAAGCAGTGGGCATTAATACTTCCTGCTCATCAAGATGCAAGTGGCCCACCAGAGCCCAGGGAGGAGGGAAGAGAGAGCGAGCTGTAATTTACTTCTTTTCTTGCTGGCTTCAGTGAACTTGGCTCACCATGGGTCCCTTTCTTGCTCTTGTAAAATGCATCTGAATTCGGTGGCAGTATAAATGTGATTAATTTCTAGTCTGTGTTGAAGGGCACAGAATGGTGCTGTCTTGCTCCTGGGCTTGCTCAGTTATACACTTCATGTATCACTTACCTACCATGCAGGGTGGTTATGAGGATTAATTAGTTAATGTTTGTACAGCACTTTGAAGATGTAATGCACTATTAGGCTTTAGTCTCTGCTTGATGCATGAGTAGAACACCCATTAATGCTAATGGAGGTTGCATGCATTCCTCAAGCAGAGAATACATAAATGCTAAATAAAATTCTAATTATTATTGTATTTCACAATATTACTTGATCAGGCTTTTGTAATTCAGCCTTTTTTTTTTTTTTTAGTTCATAGCTTGCAGAAATAAAAAAAAAAAATGTTCTTAACTTTGAATCTTGCTTTCAAGATCAAACTCCTTCAGCCTGAAATAAGCAATCATCCTTTGTTCCTCGTGTTTCATTGTTTTCTTCCCCTCTTTGTATCTTGTATGTCC
This sequence comes from Lophotriccus pileatus, assembly GCA_035583135.1. Classification (NCBI taxonomy): domain Eukaryota; kingdom Metazoa; phylum Chordata; class Aves; order Passeriformes; family Tyrannidae; genus Lophotriccus; species Lophotriccus pileatus. Next base: position 10,642,589 of record JAWWES010000133.1, on the reverse strand, counting down.
TTTGACCAGAGGTAGGTTTCTGTGTTCTGCAGTTGGCAGAGGTATCTTGCTAGCTGAGGAAGCAAACTCCCAACACCTAGCACAAATAGGATTTGATTACTGCTAATTACGGTGCTGTCACATAGACAGTAGGAAAGAAGGATGGCTGGCTTTGTCAAATAGCAATGAAATAACCTGCTGTCTGTCTACTGACTTAATGGCTTTAATTGCCAGCGCATAATCAAGATCTGGTGAATTTGTTTGAACATATCAGCAGGCACCAAATATTTCAATTAAGATCAGGTTGTATAACTAGTGTTGCTCTAGCTAGAGCAGAATTCTGGTAAATCCAGATTTTTGAGGCTCAAGAAAGGGTACCTGTTGGCAAGAGCCAGCAAGCAAACTGACAGCTGGGTTGGTTTTTCTTCTTTTTTTTCCGACTTTGAATAACCTTCTCTTTCTCTGCTGCTACTGGACCCTTGTAGGTGGTTCCCTTTTATTTTCTTTCACTCTGGTTTCTTTCTCAGGATGATGTCTTCCAGAAGAGTTCATGCACTGTAGGCTTTCTACTGTGAATCCTTCCCCCCAGTCCACCTCAGAACAAGTTGTGAGTGAGGTTTGGGGTGTGGTGTGCCACGGGGACAACACAGCAGAGTCTGCCCCAAGCTCTTGATGAAAGCGCGCTGCAGCAGTGTGAAGTGCATGGTAGTCTAATTGTCCTTGCAGAAAATAACAGAATCATAGACTATCCAGAGTTGGAAGGGACACACGAGGATCGAGTCCAAACTCCTAATGCTGGAGCAAAAGAATCGAGCCATGTGCCTGAAGCATTGTCCAGAAAGAAAATGACAAAAAGGAAAAGCTGTGGCCTGACTCACCAAAGGTGGTCTTTTTCTTCCATGAAAATGATAGAGCTTTTTCTCCCTTTTGTCCCTCATCCTCTTGCTAGAACAGATTCTTTCAAGAAATCAGTCCCTTTCCTATAGCCAGTGGATGATACAAGAGTTTGGGATAAACGCTTGAATTTGTTCAGCTTTCAGAGCTGAATTTGTCCCAAATTGTCAGATGGCACTTTATTTACATCAAAGTCTCAATCAAAGATTTTTGCTCTGTCTTTGAAGGATCCTTCCTTCAGGGATTCACGCCCATTCAACCAGATCATTAGCAGCTTCTTAAGCACAGCAGAACGAGTCCTTGTGATAAAATCTGCAAGGCCATGACCTGGACTTGCCTTTGCTCTTTCATTAACAGCTGAAACAGGAATCTTGCACTTCTCTGAGACTGCTTTGAGCACTGGATCCTATAGACTACCTTTACCTGTCCTATTCACATTTAATCACGACATTTGAAAAGACCCACCTGTACCAAGTCATGCCTATTTACATCATCAGTTTTCATTTCGTTACTTAGTTGAATTTTCTGGTTTATTTGTGTGGTTCCTTATGGCTTGTTGAATGGAAGGCATTAGTCTGGACTGGTGAGTGGATGTTCTTGACACAGAGAATTCTCACTTAAATTGATCTTCTAAGCTTTGGTGCTTATAATTCTTGCCTTGACATCAGGAGAAGTGACCTTTGCTTATCTGTATGTTATTATCTTATCTATGACACTCTTTTACCTTCATCCACATACTACTCAGTGCAGCTTTGCTTGACCCTAAGACATAGCTATGACCTGTCTTCTCCCTGCCCTCATGAGCCCTGTAATTTTAGGGATCACGCTCAGCAGGCATGAGCTCAAAAGCTGGCATGCAGAAAATCACAGATTCTTTCTGTTTGTTCTGAAGGACCTTTAGAAAGTTGTACCCACCCCCTGCTTAGTTCTGGCAAAGCTGGAGTCATTCGTGCATGTGTTTAGTGGGAGCTGTCAGAGTTCTACAACTCTCTAGATCAGACCTGGAGTCTGAGCTAAAAACAACCCCAAAATGCAGAGATGATGTATGACAGACAGATTTACATTTGCAGAAAGGCAGAAAATTAAGCCAGAGTTTTCTTCCTCCATTTTTTTTTTTTTTTTTTTTTGAGTTGAAGAAAAGAAACCTAGGGCACTAAACACTGGCACCACTTCTGTTTCTTTTGGATGTGCATGCGTATGTGCTTCAATGAGTTTTCAATATTGTAATGGGTTCTATATATGGATATTTTAAAGGTGATATCACAGTAATAATAGGGTGAGGCAGAGATACTGAGCAAGGTCAGTGGGCTTGCATACTGACAAAGTTGAAGAGTGGGAGGAATGAGGAGGGCTTGTGAGAGTACATCCTTTGTGCTTGCTACCCCTGAATCTAAATTTAGATGGATTTGGGAAACTTGAATCACAAAGAAACCTGCACTTTAAAAAAAATCAGATTTTCTTCACATTTCTTTTTTTTTTTCCTTCCCTAGATACTCAGTTTTATTGTCCAGCTGAAATAACTCAGGTATCAATCACACAGTAGCATTTTTCTCAATGATATCACACAGAACTAAATTACATACTGCAGTTATGGACTTTGCATCTCTACCAATACAGAAGATGCTGAAATAGTAGCTGCCAAACCACTGCACATAAAAGCCACCACTTTGATGGACAAGGAACAGTCAACGTTCCCTATTTCTGAAGCAGAAAAATAACAAAAGAAAACAGAGGTTTTACACTCTGTTCTTTTGCTAGCGTGCCTTCCATTTTCCATATCTTACTAACTCTGTCCCATATAGATAGCCCAGTAAGAAGTTCCATGTTATGAAGTTCCTCTCCATTTTCTGCTAGATAAATATCCACCCTTTGGAGGATGCTGTTTCTGTTGCTTTTCCATTTCTCTGTTGGTTTTCCATTTCCGCTGGCTGACTGTAGGCACTGGTGTTCTTAAAAGTACAGGCCAGATGCTTGGAAAGGGTAAATCAGCATAGCAAAGCAGCTGCTTCTGCTTTTGCCACCCAAGGACCACCTTTTTATCTTTTTTTTTTTTTTTTTAATCTATCCTCAGAGCATTTTGTAGCTCCAAGCAAACTTTGCTAATATCGTTATTGGTGATTATGTCTTCATTAGTTTGTCTTGCCTATAATTCTCCAGCATTCCTGTCATCTTGTTTGCTTCTGTTCAAGAGCTGTAAGTTTTGGTAATTTTTCAAGTTGTCATCTCACACTTCCAAAATCACCAGATTTGCAAAAGTACTGTCTTTGAAGTTAAGTGTCTTGTACTTCTGGGCAAACAGGTTGCATCCAGCTTTTTAAAAAACTTTAAAGTCCAGTTTCCTTCTAATTGTTTTCTGTAGTAAGAAATAATCTGCACTGGTGCAAGATGTTTGTCTTTGGGAGCTCTGCTAGGTAATGGTGTAGTTAGAAGTTTTGCTCTCAGTCTGTGCTCTCTTTAATATTAATGAGGTGTAGGGATTGTGGATAGCAGATGTGTGAAATCCTGAAGGTTTTTACATTGCCTTTTAAATTCAGTCAAAAATAGTACTCCTGAAATGCTCTTACCATGAAGAATTGTTGGGGATGCGTGTGCATGGGTGGTGAGAGAGGTAGCAGAGAGCTTGCAACAAGTGAGGTGGAACAGAGCAGGGATAGGCACTGCTAAGGTCAAAGTCTTCCATGCTCACTCTACTATTTTGATTATTTTTGTAATTCTCATTTTATCTTTGCTGCTGAAATTTCTTGTTGGATGCCCTTCCACAGAAAACTTAGTAATTTTCCTACATAGTTAATATTCAGATATAAAAAAAACTATTACAGTTTAAATGATGAATAGATGCTAATTTATACATATATACATATACTCAGAATGCCTAATTAATGAACTTCTGTGTCAGTCACGGATATGCAAATTATTATATTTTGCGACTCTTATCATAATTGTGTTGCCCTGCTGGCTTCAGTTTGGAGGAATGTTTTCACTGCAGTTTAGGAAGGGGTATGAAAGACAGGGAGCAACAAAGCAGTAAAGAACATACCTGCTGTGCTGATCAATGGAAACTAGATAGATCCTGGTTGTCTTCACATGTGCCAGAGGCATTTTTGGAGGAGCTAAGTTAGAGGGTCTGAGGAGCTCTCTGGAGAGCTCACCCATCCCTGTCTGCTGTACAGGGAACTATACTTTACTGGACTGATGCCTAACGTGAAGTGATGTTGGGAGCTCATTGTGAGGCCATCATTTCTCATTTTTCTTTCTCTTTGCCATGGATGCAGGCATTTTTTAAAGTATAGGATTCCCAGTGTATTTTATTAGGGCTTGCGGGCACGTTTTGCCACATAAATAATTCTCCTCTCTGTAATTATGGAGGACATTAATAAAAATAATGATTTTCTGCTGTGATATGTATTCGCATTGAAGTTGGTCCATATTTGCAATTCTTGGGACTTAAACAAAGGAAAATGGAGAATGTCACTTATTCCTATGGCTTTCTGGTATCTTGGACTGAAAACAGCTGTGAAGAGGGAAAAAAAAATCTAAACTTGAAAAAATTCATACAGTTACTGGCCTTGGAAAATATATTTTTGAAAAAAAGAATTAATACAAGCTTGTTTCTAACCCTTTAGCACTTGTATCAGGGTGCTGTATTGGCTGAGGAATTCCTGAGTCTGGGAGCAGCTATTTCATCAGGTCTCGAGTACTTTTTAAAGGCCTCCCTTTGTCACCTTTATTCCATGGTGGAATTAGTTTATGTTGTTTCACCTGAAGCTGTGTCTGTGAACAGGCACTCAGGGTCTGTAAACAGATGGTGGTGGTTGTGCCACAGCCCAGGAAAAGTCTTGGGCTGAATGTCGCTTTGGGCAAGCTCAGATCTTGCCTCCAGTCAGGAGAGTTCATGGCTCTGCTCTTAGCACAGCTCTTAAATCACTACTGGGATTTGCAAGGAGTTCACTGCAGCGTAACTATCAAATCATGCCTCCGAATTGATCCTGTGGGTTGGGACGTCGGACCCTGGCTGGGGAAGCTATTGATTCTCGACACGCAGCCTCACAGGACAGGGAGGCAGTGTGAGCTATACTGCTGTGCTCTTTCCTCCCTCTTACAAGTTATGACTGCCACGACACAGGTATCCAGTTCTTTCCCGTGATAGCTGGGTTGCCTCAGTCTTTACTGTGGCAGGAGTGCAAAGTTTGAGTCTGCGCCTCCTGACATTTCTACTCCCGTTTCTCCTCTTTGCCTGCTTGCATTGGCTTTGTGGTCATTTTTGGCTGTGTCAGCACATTGAAAATTGCTGACAGTAAACACTGAAGGCATGCATGCATGCTGCCGGGGAAAAAAAACCCCACAACACACAAGGAAAACAGCTTTTGGTAAATGGTGGATTTGCTCCCTGTTAAATGTTTGCAGCTTCTACTCACAGCCTGGAGCCTTCTACTAAATACAGGGCTTGGAATTTTGTTTTTAAAGGGAATTGATACAGGCTGTGGCACTGCTCACTTTTCTGCAGGAGTTTTGGTATGTGCATTAGGAGAGAGGTTCATTCTGCATCATCATGCTGCACAAAACAGGAGAAGTGTTAAGATTTCTGAGCGGAGCAGCAGCCTCAGGCATGCGGGATCCTGGGGTTTGAGTCAGGTAATTCAGCCGTCCATCTGCTGGACAGTCTGGGGATCAAAGAGGGGCACACAGGTCCAGTGTTCTGTGTCATCGTTGTCGTGCCCACCTTCAGGAAGGTGAATGATGAAGAAACTGCTCGGTGGGCAGATCAGCATTAAGTGCTGTTGTGCTGCAGCAGGCTTGCATTTCGCACAGTTTAAATGCTGGGAAAGTAAGAGCAGGTACATCCTCATCCAGGCCAGTGTGGACTGGGGAAACATGCTCCTCTTGTAAGTACCCAAGCACATGCTGATACTTGCTAGTATCATCAGGGTATCCCTGTTTTCCTGCTGCTCTCCTGTAGGTTCAGCATGGCCTGGTTAGCCCGCATGGAGCTGAGGAACTGGATTCTGCTCCTGCCAAACTTGCCTAGGTGCTGCACTAGCCCATGAAATTGGCCACAAGGCCTAGAGCCCAGCTTTGAGCTGCACGTTGCCAGCAGCTGGGCTCAGTTTACAGAATGCAGGGAGGGGCAGGCTGGGCTCAATCAAAAATGGATTTTGCTGGGAGCATGTTGCTATTTTTACAGGAGTTTACCCAGCTGCTCTGAAGCCATTACAGCTGTCCAAAGCAGTTGTAGTGCACACCTTGTTGGAAACACTCATCCTCCCTGGTGTTGTCCAACCCCAGGGCCAAGTCCACTTTTTCAGAGGCTCTCGCCGGGAGCCAGGCCACTTACCCATCCGCCCGTGAGAAGCTCCTGCAGCGTGGGCACTGCCACGGAGGGTGACCCCAGAGCTTCCTTCTTTTTTACTTTGCACCACAGAGGTGGTGCAGGGTGCAGATAAGCAGACTTGCAACCCAAACTAGAAACACATAGATAAAACATAGGCCAAAATCTCATTTCTCCAGAGTTACAGGAGAGATCCTTGTGGAAATTATTAATTGTTCTGCTATCAATTGGTGCAGTTAGGATCAGGATTTGGAGCTGATCTATATTAAGAATATCTATTTAAGAATATGGTTTCCAAACTCAGTTTAAATTTGGTGTGGTCTCATTTGTGCCAGCCAGCCACACTGCTTTTAGTGTGAGCTACTCCAAGCTGGCTTAAAACTCTGCTTTAGACTGAATTAAACAAAAATAACCCAAAGGTGATGGAGTCCTTACTGCCTTGCCAGCTCAGGGTAAAATGCCATGAGAAACAGGTGCTGGAAGCTGGATAAAGAGATCGATATTAGGGGAAAAGTCAAGGCATTTGTCTACCCTTTGTGTTCTGTGTGTGCTGTTGCCTGCTTGAGCCAACAGGCCTGGCAGAGGCTCCATCTTCCCTCCTGCGTGTAGTGGATGCCCTACTCCGAGCACTGTGTAGGCAAAGAATAAACAAACCAAAATTATTTGACACTTGCGACTGCACTGAATCCCTGCTGTAAAGTTCCCTGCATTGGAACTTCAAATATTTCTTAAAGAATTCCTAGGAGGAGGCCAACATATACTGACTAATTTTGTACATCTTGCATTAAAAAGGGGGTTGTGCATCGGAGAGCCTCCTGCTATATTTAGAATGAAACTCCATGCTCCCACTGTCAGGATGGGAGCTTAATTACAGCATGCTGCAAACTTTGCTTTTGTGAAGGATATTTTTCTGCACTGCTTGCTTCAAAAAGCACAGTTTTGCTGCTATTTTTATGATGCTTTTGTAACAGCAGCAGGAGTTGAAATGGGTTAGGTGAAACTTGAGAAGGATTCTCTGACAAAACCAGTGATAGTATCTGTGTGGTTCCCAGCGTGTAACTTCTCACCAGCTGAAATGAATCAATGTCAGGAGGAAGTTGTAGCTGGTTGCTGTTACTTTTTTTTTTTCTTCCTTCTTATTTTTTCCCCCTCCTGCAACTTAAAATTCTCTTTCCTATTACACCCCAAATTTTCTGTTCAGACTTTTAATATGGATCCATTTCTGCTGCTGTGTTTATGAGTGGGTAGTTGCTAGAGGATTGCAACAGAAAATAGAACTGATAAGTTTGGCAAGTTTTACATCCAAAAGCAATGAAAAAGTACACGTGATTCAGCCTCCCTGCCTTAAGAGATAACCGCTAGTTACTTACAAGAATTGCCAAGCTGTAAGGAGACTTTTGTCCTTCTTATGGATTTGGGATGTGCAGAGGCTGGCATGTTCTTCTTCAGGGAGTAGTGTTGCGTGGTGTGGTGGTGGTCGAGAGCCTGTGGGGTGTGTGTTGGACCCAAACAGCAAAGGATCTTAAGGCTGCAGAGGAAAATTTTTAGAAAACAGGAAACTGGGAAGATCTGAGAGGAGTGGGGGCTGGGTGGTATGTTTTTGTTTTTTCTTAAGGACTCTTTCCCTCATTCAGCAGAGTTATTATCTGTCTCCTTTAGCTGTGTGTGCATACAAGGTAACTCATGGTGGGAATGACACGCAGGAAAAGAGTTTTAGTTTAAGAAGCATAAAAAAACTTGATCTCTCCCCAAACAGCGTTATGTGGAGGGACACACATTCCTTACTCAGGTGGCACAATTTGTGTACCCTGAACGTTGCTGAGGGTGAGGATTACAGCCTAAATTACATTGGCACCTTTCAGAAAGTTCTGAAATGTGGTGCAGGATTGGGTTCCTATTAAAGTTGCTCCAAGAAAACTGCATTGTTGCAGGGGAAGGTGTTTTGCCCCTCCAGGTGTTGGGTGCATCTCTTGGTCACCAAGTCCTGAAGACCTGAGCCTTTGGTTACCCATGAGTTAGCTGTGAAGTCCTCAAGCCTGGTACACTGACAGGGATACACAAGATGGAAATGTTACCTCCTGAAAACATCTTGCCTGATTGCAAGGGCCATTCCATACTGAAGCAGCAAGTCATGTGGAAGCCAAGCACACGAACCTCATGGAAGCGCAGGTGTGAGGAGGCACGTGGCCATGCAGGGAAGTCAGATTTCAGAGAGATTTCTTTAAAGAAGTGTGCATGTTTCTCCTGCTAGCACAGCTGAGGCAGGAAGAGGGAAATTCCCAGCAGTACTGCAGAGTGTGGGGACAGAGGGTGGTGGGGGAACAGACAGGCAGGAGCAGTTTTTGCTGTGCAAAGGTACATGGGGAACTGGAAGAGGATCTGTGCTGGGGGAAGTAAAGCAGAGCCAAGGTATGCTGAGCTGTCTGGTCAAACAAAGGAATTTGGAAGTCCAAATTCAGTCTGCACCTAGGAAAAGATTCCTTAAAGAAACAAAGTAATTCAAAGTGAGTAGCATCTGCCCATCTTTTTCTTTCCTTTTTTCTTTTTTTTTTTTTAATATTGGTTTGAGCTATCATAAAGTGAAAAAATCCCCATTTTTTAAATAGCAGGAGAGAAGTTTTTCTAGAAAATATTTAATTTGTCAACATATTACACTGAAGAGTAAATATGACATAACCTGCTGGAGGAAACATTATTTTCAGTTTCACAAATAGTAATGTAAATGTTAAACTTGCTTTTATTTCCCCTCCTTGGTTTTTAAAAGGAAAATAAAATAATTGGCCAGATGTCTTTGAGATTTGATGATAGATTATGCAGTACAGAAGCTTGACACCTGGTAGAAAGTCTCCTTTCTGCAAAGCTTTTATAATGCAACAATATAAATTCATCTATCTAAGGTAAACTGTTTTCCATCCCCATGAGACTCTCACAAATTTCTCCTATTAGCATAGTGTAAGGATTCTACTGAGACTGCTCACCTGATGAGCAGGAAAGGTACACAAGTGGCACTTGTGAAATCCCAAAAGAGAGAGACTCTACCTGGAAATAATAATAATAATAATAATAATAATAATAATAATAGAAAACATTTTTAATTTAGCCAGGACCATGCTCAAAGACATTCCAGCATCTTACTAGAAAATTTCTACTACAATACTAAACACCCCAATGGCTGGGCATGGGTTAAATAATTCAGGATCACGAGGTGGTATTTTGCCTGTGTGCTCTGTTTCTTGGCTTTTTTTTAAGAGTATTGTGCCTGCCCTTGTGTGAGAAGGGTGCTCATTTCCTATATACAGGATGAAAAACTCCCTCATTTTCTGAAACATTGCAGGTTCCTCTGTTTCCAGAAACTTGCCTAAGTAGCATTGCTATCTGAGAGCCAAAAAAATAAACCTTACTTGTTCCTGCTTTCCCTGGGATTTTGAACTCTTGGCTCAAACAGCGCTTCACACAGTGAAGGAAAGAATTTGTTGAGCTGAATTAATTAATTATGGGCCAAATTTTTACATTCCAATTATGTGCTTATCTATTCTAAGACAACATAAAAACAAAGCCAAGACCCTTATAATTCTGGTTTTATTTATTAACAATGTGCCAGGACAAAAGTGGCATCATCTGGGAAAGTAGAACGAATATTTTGCCTAGAACAACTTTGTGTGTTTTTGTTTCTTTAAGCATAATCTAAGACATTAAAAAAAACCTTTCTGCCAGTGAGATCTAAGCACTAGTCTTTGGACAATTCTTGCTGCAGTCAAGAATTGCATAACAATCTGATTGTTATGAGTAAAAATAATAAACTAGAAAGGATTAATAGAATATCTGGCTAGGAAAAAAAGAGAGTGACTGTCTTGTTTTTCTGTGGTCTGTGCAGAGAAAAACTCTTCTACAAAGGACCAATGCTTTTGGAAGAGAAGGGGTTGAAATGGATGACGTAATATAGCTTCATAGAATAAATGTTTTGTCTAATATCTTCCCCTGGACATTAAGTAAATGGTAAAGCAGAGTTGCTTTGCTGTATGCTGTTCTATTTGCATGAAGGTACTTCCATGAATTTGAGTGGTTGATGCTGAGAAATACTGACTGACTGAAGCAGACTGAGCAAAGGGTTTCATACACAGAACATCTCTACCTACTGTTGGTCTCTCTCCATCCCTTCTCTGCTCTTTAAAACGTTTCTGTAGCATCTCTGCATAAGAGATAGTTTTAAGTGAGGATGCTGTGATAATTTTTTTTTCCCCTGAAAGAAATTAAATTTTCTTATTCCTAGTCCAAGTATCAGTATGCTGCTTCAAGGAGAGCTGTATTAATGCTGTTCATTCTCTTTTTAATGTATTGCTACTTCATTGCAAGGTTACTGCTGGCACTTCAGAGCCTGGCCTAGCAGAAATAGCCAAGTAGAAAATAGATGCCTGAAGACTTTCTGTTCTCCAGGTCCCTGTAGAAGTATAAGTCGAAAGGAGTAGGGTAGAAACGGTAGAAAGGAGGAGCAGGGAAGAGCTGGGAGAGGATGTTGCTCTGTCTGCCTCCTTCCTCCTAGAAGTCGTAGTGCTGGAAACTTCAGTCTGTTTAGGGCATGTGTCTTTCTATCAGAGACTGAAATTTTGTCAGGTCCAAGTTGAAAGTAGCTTCTATGGTCTTCTCTGCCCAGACTCTAATGCAGTACCAGCCAGGCTCTGGTTTCATAACACAGCTATAGTGGACCTCAGGAAGCAGAGAGGCACGAAGGGTCACTGTTACTATAATAAAAAAAGCTGCCTGTTACTATAACAAGTTTATCAGACCCAAAGCTTGATTGGGTAAATTAGATCAGGTAAATATTTAGCAGGCATGGTCTATCCAGCCTGAAAACATCATGGAGTGTGTAATACATGATGGGGTAAACCACCAACAGCTGGGCAAAGGCCCAGCAAATGCAAGGACAATCGTGCAGGGCATTCACTCCCCCGAGCCAGGGCATGGCCACTTGGCAAAGCCCCAGGCACAGAAGAGCTGGGCCGGGGAGGGGCTGGCCTTGGGAGCTAAATGGGGGAGAGAAGAAAAAAGACATTCTCCTTTCTCTCCCTTCTTAAAAATCAGTGCTGGCTGATGTTCCTGTTATTACTGACACGTTTCAGAAATAAACATCAGTAGGAGCTGGAGAAGCACAGTCTTTGTGTACTTTTGCTCCACGGGGTTTCCTCTCCCCTCCTGTCACTTATTCTTCCGAGGAGACTTTTCTGAATAAGACAATATTAGGCTGCTTTGCTACTGGCTGTCTTTGTGTCAGTTCACCAGCAGGAGATGCTTTGTAAGCTGGAATGAAGATAAAGCCCCGGAAGACCAAATTATCAAAGTGAGGCGGGGGAGGGGGCTACCCAAAAAGTACAAGTCAAGTATTCTCTAACTTTGTGGCATTCACAGCTGGGTTGTGGTCCGGCTGACACGAGGCAACTGGTTCCTAGTGGATCTGAGTGTTTACCACTGCGTGTTAGTTGCTGAATCTGCCAGCTTCCTGTCCTGAGGTCATCCTGGCCAGCAAGGAGCGGGTAGGCAGAAGCTGCTGCAGGTATTAGTTGCCAAAATCAGGCAGCCCAAAGGGCTGTCCACTTGGCCAACCCACGATGTCTGTTGTGGTTTTGATTTGCAGCTGTTACTCGGGCAGGGGATTTATGTGAAGTATGGATCAGAATCTAGAATTATATTCATCATAGGAATATTTCAATTCTGGGAGTTCTGGTACAGAGCAATCACTTGTTTGAATTGCAAAAAAATAATCCCTCAACTTTTATTTGAAAAGCTTCCAGGGAAGGGCCTTGAACAGATTTTTTTGTTTCTTTCAATCTGTACAACACTGCTGCTGATAGAGTCTCTGGTCTTGCTTCTAAAGGAGAAATGCAGGCTAAACAATGAAAAACTTGTCACTTCCATAGGCAGAACTATCAACCTGGTCACAAATACAGAAATGCCAGGAGAAGCATTATATTTGCCTAGATTTTTTTTCTCTCTTTTTCTGAAGCTTTCTGCAAGATTTCCTTGTGTAAAAGAGATGCAAGGCAAAAGTACAGCTGAACAGATGGAAATGGATAACTAGCAGAGATAAGAAATGTATAGTGAACTTGCTCACACATCCATGTGCTTCCCTGTGTGCTGAGAGAGAGGGGAAGGAGGCTGTTATAGGCAAGGAGAGGTGTTTCCTATATAAGAGCACCCCTACAGCACATCCAGAGAAGTTCCCTGGGCCATCATGGGGCCAGACTGACTTGGAGGGTTTTGGGAACCTCTCCTATAGCTGGGTGATGTTTCCTGTAGGCATCAGTGTTAGTCGTCTGTGAAAGACAACTCTTTCAGAGGCACGGCCTCTGAAAAATGGCTTTGAGATCTGAGTTCCAGATTGGCGTCTGGGTTTTGATCCCTAAGAAGTTCCCTAACCAGTTTATAGAATTTCATTACTCTGTTGATTTATTTGCTTTACTGATACCGTGTTCAACATTAATAACCATTCCTCTGATCATCTAAATATGCAATACAGAAAAATGAAAGTGTGTGCTACTGGATGACCTTAAACTTACATTGCAGGATCTATAAATCCTGGTGTCTCAGGCCAAAGAGGACAGTTGTTCCATTTAGTTGGTAGAAAAATGCCTGGTGCCCTGATCAACTGCAATCCTTTTCATAACTGCCAATCCTTTCAATCAGCTGGCAAAGCTCCAGATACCAGGACCATGCTGAAAATGGTAGTTTGTTTGCACCAAGAAAAACAACCTTGCAAGCCAGATCCAGTCCTTACAGCCCAGACTGGCCATGCCCAGTCGTCAGCATCACTGTGAATGAAACACTTCATGTTTCATTCACACACACTTTGTCACACATACTTTGTTTGGGGAAGTATCAGAATCCATTTTGGAAATTACTGTAGTAAGGAATTTTAAGGGGAAACTGACACTGTTGTCAGTTGTTTTAAATGCTGTACTATGAGTTTCAGGGGTCTTAGGAGATGGGTGAGGTGCAACACCAAAGGCTCCAATGTGTGACATGGCACATGGCCGACAGTGGGGGTATTTTCAGCTATTTGAAACCCAACCAGCCTCCCCTGTGTGTCAGTATCACAAAGCTCATCAGTGGCTACTGTGCTTTCCAAATTCTGCCCCCTGGGCCACTATCAGGGTGTTCTACAAAGTGCTTTCCAACAGCATCCAATTTGCCTCCATTCTTCAGACTTCTTCAAGAGCCCTGCCAGAACCACATGTAGTCAGCAGCTTCTGGTGTAAGCTTATTAATGTTTGGGCATATAATAACATTCCCATCATGTACCTTCAATAAAGTACCACTGATGACTTGCCCTTTTTGTGCAGAGTTTTGTGGCAGATTTTTGTGTGGTCAGTGACAGTGAATGCCAGTCTAACATAGCTGATTTCAAGGCAGTGACTATTGATGTGAACTGGCAGGAACAGGAAACATTTCCAGAAATGCCTGTCGATTTGGGGGTACCTGTGCAAATGTCTGATGTTCAGAGATCTGATACTTGGAATTTTTCAAAACCTGGCTTCTTTATATGTGTAACTGAGACACCCTTAATATTTGAACTGTTCTGGAAACAAAAACATAGGTGGTTACTTTTGGGGTTTGGGTTTTCCCCCCAGGTACTTCCTTGAAGGCCTGGGACTGCAAACAAAACATTTAGTCTACATGTGGTGCTTTGGATTTGTAATCTGATGAAACCTTGCTCCAGATTCTCCCTGGAGGAAATGAAGCAGGAAATAGCATTTTCTCCATTTCCTTTACCTCAGCGTCACCCTGTGCATCTTCTGATGAGATGATACTATGGTTGAGGAACATTTTGGGGATTTTTTTTTTTCCCCTAGGTTTTTCTCCTGACAAATGTAGTCTCTGTCAATCCTTCCATTTATTTCCCTGGAAAGTGTGAATTATAAGAATGTTCAGCTTTTTTATCTAAGCAGATTACAGACATTGGATGTATGGCAATTTATTACATTTTTCTTCCACATTATTGATTAATAGGAAACTATCTCCACTGTGTAGACCTAGGTTCTGGAAAAAGCTATTTTATTCTGAGGAATGATCAGCCTAAACTGTAAATGTATAACTATGCTGTCATGGTGTATTTTATTCAAAGTGAATGGGAAGGAGGAAATTCTTGTTGCTTTAATCCTTACTGTGTTCTTTGTTTTTGTTGGAGTCATGTCTCCAAGATGGAAACCAGTCAGTCCCTTCAGAAGTATCAAATCAAATCTTTTAAACAAGTAACAAGTATGCAATGTACCCCTTCAAGTAACTGAATCTTAAAAAACGAGTAATAATTTCATCCTGAAGTTAATATCTCCATGGGGATTCATCTTCAGTAGTCCTGTGTATACATCTGTTTGTCACTTGAGCTGGTCCATGTCAGAGAGTATGTGTGATGAAGTCCAGGGCAAGATCATTGCCCAAGGAGATTCTAGGCTGAAGGGAACAAGCAACAACTGGGAGTCACCGAAATGAGAGGAGAGCTGGGGTGAGGCAGACCTTGAAGAAGCTGAAAGGACCATTAGGTCCCTTCCTTGAGTCCAAAAATATCTTCTTAGTGGCTCACCACCAGCATAAGGGTGGCAGATCCTCTAGTTGCAGTGCCAGAGTTGAGAGAGTGAAAATAACCTCCAGCACACCTTGTGTTATTTGACAGCCTAGTCTGTCTTTCATGGTGTAGCTCCTTGTGCATCTCAGAGCTGAGGCTATGAGTTATGTCTGGAAATGAAGCTTATCAACTCACCAGCATGGTGGTATCAGGAGGCAGAAAAGCCTGTTGTGGAGTTCAAGGACAAGCAGAATAGCAGGATGCAAAAAAAGAGAGAAAAGAGATTCATCCCATGTTGTAGTGGGATGACACACATGTGTAGGTGATTGTGAGAGTGCAAAGCCCTTCTCTGACTGGAGCAAATGGTGATATTCCTTGTGGGATGTTCTGGCTGGACCTTCCCACAGGACTTCATCTGCAACTTCCTCTCACGCTGCTGAATGTAAGCAAGTGGGAAATCTACCCTTCCCGTCAATCAGAACTTCCCCGGTAACAGCAGAAGGACAAAACTGGCAGGATTCTTGGCAGTTTTGCTGCTGCCCATAGGGTACTGATTATCATTAATGAGTCTTATTGATTTCACAGTGCAGCTTCTTGGGAACAACAGAAGCCTGTTTGCAGACTGAGAAACGTAGCACATCAGTGGCTCACATTTGGGAAGTTATCTGTGCAGTCACAAGGGCTGGATTTTTTGTTGTTGTGTTGTTTTCTTCAAATAAAAGGCTAGATTCTGCATCAGTTTATGATTTTGAGAGCCACATCCTTCCCCAGTCTCATCAGGAAATCATTCCACTTACCACTGGTGAGTAGATGACTGAGGTTCTCAAGCCCTCACATAAACTGTATTCTCAGCTTCAAGAGAGTGAAGGAGTTGTTGTGTGATGAGCCTTTTGGGGGTCTCTGGGTCTGATGCTTTCAAAACAGCCTGGGTTTTGTTTGTTTTGGTATTGGTTAGGCTCTGGCTGCTGCATTGCTCCACCCAGGAGGATAGTGCTCTTTGCCCTGCCTTCTTAGTAGCAATCATTGTTCTAAGGTGTGGAAATTAAATCTCCAGATTCCAAGCCCTAACTGAAGGGCAGTGTGTGGAAGAATTCCCCCTTTACCTAGACATTATGTCTCCAGCTCATCCTCCCCCCTGCCCCAGCTCTAGCAAGGAATGCCAGCAAAAACAAGTGCTGTTTGTTTGTTTGTGTTTTACTGTTAAACTGAAAATAGGAAAGTTACTGTGTTGGTTTTTGTTGGTTGTGTTTTTTTAAACAAAGCAGATGTTTCCCAACACTTTTACCCTCTTTGTTTAAAGCTCCTAATTTCTGTCAAAACACCCACCAGGCAGTCACTCTGTAACTCGCTGTTCTCAGGCCACCAGTGGCATCCTGTTGCCTGCCCTGAGTTTGGAGTCCACAGGGGATTTGCAACTCCCAGAGTAATTCCAGAGGAGGAAAGGTGAGATTTTGGGATTAACTGCATCCTCTCCCCACGAGTTGTTCTCTTAAATAGTAAAAAAAACCCCAAAAAACTAAAGAAGCAATCTCCCCTGCAAATAGCCCTTTTTAAAACCAGACACTGCTTCCTCTCCCTCCTCATTTCAGCATGGCAAGTGGCAGTGTCTCTCAGTGGGAGTGACCGTGGTCTGGTGATATTCATCCTTCAGTAATCAGTTAATTAGCACAGCCCTCTACCTTTCAGCCTGCACTTCTTAGCATCGCACTGGGTTTCTGACCTGTGAGAACTTTGCTTTGAAGGGACAGCTTGATCTTTAAGCCCATTAGCCAGATGCCAGCCTTGGCTGGGGCAGTGTTCGGGAGCTCTGGACATGGGGAGGTGCCAGTTGTGCTCTGCCAGCCACGTCCTTCCACGGGACAAACTTGGCCCACAGTACTGGGGACCCAGCTCTGAGGAGGACAGGTTAACCCTCAAAGTTATCTCCCAGTTCCCAGCTGTACACACAATTCCTTCCCTGCAGCACAGAAGGGAGAGGAAAGTTTCAGCCCCCTCAGCAGCCGGAGGTGTGGAACACAGCTAGGGGCAGGATGCCAAGGCTACTGGCTTGTCGGCCTGACTGGTGTGGCAAATCCCCTTTTCCAAGGTTCCCGAAGGTAGCCGCAGTCACAAAAAGTGCTTGGAAAACTTTTCACATCATTTGCAAAGCCACCCTCGGAGTGAAGCCATCTTACAGAGTCTGTAAGAAAGAAAAAGAAAGTATAAAATGAAAATGTTCCCTCTCTCCCTCATCTCCTTTTCTTTCACTTGAAAGTAAAGGAAGCAGAACATTTTAAAGCAGCTTTGTTTCTGTGGATTAAATGAGTTGAAATGCATCTTCTTTCTCCCTTGAATTTCTGCCCTCAGCCAGGTAAAGAGCTGGTCCACTAAAATATTGACTATCATTAGTCTGAGATTTGGATTTTTTTTCATCTCTCTATGAAGTACAGATCTTTTTTTGATTACCATCAGCCCTCCATCATAGCTGTTCCTGTGTAATACTTCCCCTTTGATATGACAATGACTTTGTACAGGGGAAAGGACCTTTACCAGAAGAATTGTTTCAAGGATTGATAGAGGGTGAAACCAAATCGGCAGCATAAAATTTAATATAAAAAAAGAAAAAAGGGTGGGGGGAAGGAAAGAGAGCACACCTTGGAGCATAGATGAAGGGGGAGGGAGGCAGCTCCGTGGAGACAGGGCAGAGCATCACTAACAGGCCAGCTTAAAGCCCTATTAACAACGTGCAGTTGCTCTCCCCAGCTTGCCCATTGATTTCCTCCTGCCCTCCATAGGGCTGGCTGCAGTGAAACCATGTGCCTTCCAAGTGATGCTGAACCGAATCAGATTTTGCTTTTAGTTGCTCAATCAAATTTTCCTTCCTTGAGCTTAGAAGGCACACTTGGGACTTTATAGTAATTGCCTCCCCACGCTGAACTGCTGATACCTTTATTGGATTGGCATAGGGTTTCAGAGGACTGTGTTTAACATGCAGTGAGCCGCAGCAATGCAAACAGCTCCAGTGTTTAAACAAGCATCCGTTAGGCCAGGAAACAAGACAGTGCCAGCCCATTTGGTGCTCTTTAGAGCTGGCAGCTTAAGTGGAAGGGTGCAGCAGGGTTTGCTGGGGGGAAGGGGGCAGGGTGCGGGAGTCACAAATGCAGTGTCAGGAAAACAAGCAAAGCATCTCTGTAGGTTTGTGAGGAATGAGCTGGGGAGGCGGGGGGAACACTTGCGACTGGGGACATGTGCAAAGCTCATTAATATCTCATTATGTTCGAATTGCAGTCTCCCAGCAGATTGGCATTAATGTGTGATGTGCTGGAGGAAGGGGCTGCAGGAGAGCAGCAGGGATATTTTAAGCAAGCTATCTTTTTTTCCCCTTTTTTCCTTTACATTGAAGAAGCAGAAAAAAAATAGTGTGTGCCAGAAAAACCACGATGTTTTGTGCATCAGCCCAATACAGTACACTTCATCAAACAAGAACAGTGCTCAGTTGGGCTTATCATGGTACCCACTAGCATCTTTCAGTATTTCCAATAAACCTCCTAAAATTTGGCTTTGTGTGAAACTTCAGCAGTGAGCATCTCACTCCAGGATGAATTCTCCCCATCCCCGGCCAAAGGGATTGGGGAGTGAGGGGTGGGGGGAACTTTGGCATTTTCCTCCCTTCTGTAAGTTTGTAGGTAGAATGATGTCTAAAATACTTCTGCTCCTGCTTCTCTACTTGAAACAGCTTTTGTTTTATCCTTAGCTGGAGCATTGCAGTCATTAGCTTATCAGTTGATAAGCTGCAGTCATTAGTTTATCAGCTGACATCAGTGCCCATACTTGCTTTTGCAGGACCACATACATTTTTCTGATAGAATCTTGTCTGCCATGTTACTGGGAAAAGATCCATTAGTTTTAGGGCGAGGTATTCCTTGATTCTCTATACCTGAACATATAAGCTGTCTTAGAAATTAAAGGCAACTCCCAACAACGATTCATCCAAACAGTCAAGGACTTTATGTAGCAGGATCTCTCCTCCCCGTGCTCCCAGTTGCTGAGTTGCGTGATTTATCTCTGTAAACTTTCCTTGGGAAGGCTGGAGTCCCAGGGGACTGAGAATCTACTTCTTTTGTACTCTGTAGCACAGGGCTTTCATGCAGAAGTGTTTTACTAACATGTACCAAGAAAACCTATGGGTTTTGCTTTCCTGCAGACACCTAGTTATTCTGCTATTGCTTACAAAAATCATTTTAATAGGTGCTGTTTTGGAGGAGACGTTTATAGCCGAACTGTAAGAAAATCATTCTTCTTCAACTTCTTTTGTGCTACAAGAGCAAAACAATGGTTAAATTAGTCCTGACTCTTACAAAATGCTCGCAAGACCGTAGATCTTGGTTCAGACTGAGCATTATGTTTGAACTTTACTGCCCAGGCTATTTGTTATGTGTTTATCCTTCCTAGTAAACTTTCTTTTGCTTTTATGGAACAATATTGGAGCCCTCCAGTGGCCAAACTAATCATTCTGAGAAATGGAGTTCAAGTTCTGCCAAGAAGCTTGATTTTTTTTTTCCTTCTCTATTAAAAAATTAATTTGATGATCTTTTTATATTCAGAATTTATGTGGAGTTAATTTGAGTCACAGCATCATATGTGAAGAGTAAGGAAAGCTAGGAAAAAGGAAAATAGTCTCTTTGCCTATCTAGGATCTCCATATATTTATTTTTCTATATTTTCAAGAATTTAATGAGTTTATTGTTTAAATAAATCAAATTAGATTGTATTTTCTGAGAGGATCCCATTCCACATACGAAGCAGAGAAAATACATTTCAAGTATCATGACAATTCACATTTCCTTAAGTGACTCTTATCAGTTCTGTGGCTTTTTATCTATGACATGGCTGGTCTGTTCTCTAGCAAAACCTAATTTTTGGATACGACATTGTCATTTGTATCAGGGACCTTGACAGATTGAACATTTTGGCCTCAAGGCTCCCTCATCTATGGCTCCTACTGGTGTCTCTCACTTTCCATGGCCTTTTACTATCCACCTTTTGCTATCTACCCTCTGTGCGAAAAAAAATAGCTTTTATTCATATTGTATGCCCTGGATATTAATAAGAGTAGTTCTCTTATTCAAGGATGTTGGGATCGTTCAGAAAAAGTAGCTGCTAAAATTGCTTACTTGTGCCTCCTCATGTTTGGTGTGATAATTATCAATTCCAAACTGCAGTAACAGTCTTTGGGAACCCAAAATCAGACAGGTAGGTCATGGTTATGTTGGAACTGGAAGTTTTGGGAGGAGGTAGGGGATGAACAGGGAAAGAGGAGAAAGCATGTTCGTTTATCTTTGAATAGGATAACCACAGTCTGGCACTCAGTCCGTATTCAAAAAGCAGTAAAGCAAGTAATTAAGGTTGTTATTTTGCTTCAACTCCTCTTTATTTAGGGATTACTGGAAACTACTCAGTATCACCTTGCATTGTATAGCTGCTGCTTTATAAAATCATGTATTATCATCAAAGTGTTTCATAACTAAAACACTGGAAATCTGGTAGAGGGAGGGTTCTGTTTGTTTTATTTTAGTAAAAAGCTTCTAAGTAGTTTTTCTTCTGCAGGCGCTGTGGGTACAGGAACAATTGTACTGGGTCATCTCAAAGGGGCATTTAAGCCCAGCGTTCTCCTGTCAGTGAGCAGAGTGTAAGAAAGAGAGCAGGCACACAGTCAGCCTTTCTTGGCACATCTTCCCATCCTCCAGCTACCCCAGGTCTAATAACCTCTTGTTGAGCCCATCTGTACACCGTTTGCTTTTGCAGCCCCCTGCATACATGAAAAAGGTTTCTTCTTGCCCCTGAAGGGAGTGGTGAAAATGAGGAAAGCCAAGAAAACAGTTGTAGCAGAAGCTTCTCGCTTGCACTGCATATGGGAGCATATTATGCAAATTCCTTTCGTAGTCAGTAGCTGGAATTCCTGGAGTAACCTTAGGCATTGTCTCCCTTCATGCTTTTCATGTGAGGTTGAGAATTGCTGGAGGAGGTGAATGCCCAGCTCCAGTTGTCTTTTTGAGGAAACTACTAATGAGAACCGTTGTTCTCATGGTTTTATCCAAGACCTGTAAACACCAGCAAAACCGGGAAGAAAGAAAGCAGTTGGAAAGATGGGGAGAGGCTGATCGCTGGCATATCAGCGTGCACAGAGCAAGAAGAGGCCCCGTGGCAGCTAGAAGGAAGGCTAATGCTCTAAGGCCACTTTGCCTTCTGCAGCCACAGGACTTAGGTGTGAGGCTGAGAGATCTGAACTGTGAAAATACGGGAAGCAGGGACAGGAGAGCAGAAAAGAGGGGACTGTGCAAGGCGGGGGGAAGCAAATATTTTCCCCCCTGCCCCATGCGCAATTCCCACCCAGCTCCCTGAAGCCTTTCATCGCTTCACAGAGCTGCTGCGGCTGTGGTGGCTTTCCACTCGCTTGTCACAGCCTCCTCTGATGGCTGCTGACACCCAGGTGAGAGCTTCAGGGCTCCAGCAGGGCGACGGGAAAGCGAAGGAGGCAGGGACCGGTTGTAGCTCTTAGGGCAGCAGCACAAGAGCAGCTTTATCCCCCAGGGGGACTCCTGCCTGCGTGCCTGCACTAAGAGAGGCTGGAGCGTAAGCCAGGAATGCCGGAGCACACAGGCCGTCTGCAGCCACGCCGTGCCGAGCCCAGGAGGCGAATCTCTACGGCTCCGCGGTTTCGTCTGAATCCTTGTGGTTTGAACCTCTGCTCGGCGCTGGCTGCGTGGGGAGACGGCGTTCCCAAGCAGGGCGCTGTGCCCTGCTGCGTTCCCCCACAGCTCCTTAGGGAGCCTTTTACCCAGGACCCACTTGGGTAGCGCTTTGTTTGGTAACATTTACAGGCACTGTGTGGGGAGAATGTCACTGGGTTGTTTATGTCGTTGTACAGAGGCATAGGGAGCACTCGATGGGAAATGTATCTGCTTTAGTTTCAGGCATTGCAGTCGTTTCTCATTAGCAGGGAGAGGAGAGGGCTGCCACTACTGATGAGTCAGTAAAATCCTCTATTTTACAGCGTTCAGTGTTTCTAATATGATTACTGGAGCTCTGAATTTGGAGTTTGGAAATACCAGAAAGCTTTTGGTCCTGGCGGGGAGCGGGGAAAGACCAACAAGAAACCCCCACAAACAAAGCAGTGACTTATGTCCCCAGACATACTGAGACCACGGTCTCCTGCAAATCCTACACATATCAAGATCCACAATATGCAAGGTTTGTTCTTGGCCTCGTGTCTTCCACCTGGCATTGAAAAAAAAGTCAGTCTCAGGCAGCTGTGCATTTTAAAACTGGGCCCTTAATGTAATTCTGAAATATGCTAATTGCCAGGCTTTTGTTTTCATTTGACTCTTTTGAAAAGCTTAGAAGAAAGGAGGAAAAATAAAGGAGTATTGTAAATACCCCTAGGAAAAAACCTCAACCTGCTGCCCATGTAATTTCCTTTAAAAACCAACTTTTGTACTGTAGGAAGCTTTATCACACACAGATATGGACACAATCCTATATGCCTGATATCTACACGATTTGACATCATTTCTTAAGCATGTTTTCTCGTTGTTAAAGTTGTTACTAAGGTTACTAAAGTGTTATTAAAGAAGGAAGAAGTGCTTGCTTACCCCAAAGCTTTTCTATGATTCCCTGCTATCTGTGTGTGTCTAATTAAGAATGCTTTTCTTCCTCTCTCTAAGACTTTGCTTAGACCATCATGGTTATAACACTACTGTTTATCTGTGATTTAAACTTACAGTCCCTCCTGCTAAGTCTCCCCTCATCTTTGCTTCCTTTAAATAACCCAGAAGTGACTGACCATGTAAGTTAGTTACTAAGCAAGAACTTGGAGCTGCACAACCTTCTTTCCCTTGGCACTGCAAGAAAGTAAGACTCTTTCCAAGAGCAAATGTAATATCATAATTACAGGCCAAACTATGAAGATTTCAAGCTTATTTTCCTAGAGTTTAGTGTGACAAAACTGAAGCCTCTGGAAATGAAACTGGGGGGAAGACCCAAAACCACGGAGACAGAAATCTTTATTAAACACAGATGTCAACAGCAGTAGCATGTAATTAGTGCCCTAATTGTGACTGGGCATATAATGTTGGTGGCTTGGGGAGGGTCCAGATGGAGGCATCTGACTGTGGATATGCCTCTTTTTCAGCTAGTTACCAAGGCTCCCTTTAAGGTCAGTGAAAAGAAAAAGACACTTCTGGAGCATGATTCCTATCTCAGCCTGGTATAAGGGGATACGAATTGCATCCTTAAGGCTGGAATGAATTGACTTATTCTTGCCTGCAACTGTCTTATGGCGCCTGCCAGAATACCCAGCCTCTTTCTGTCATGTTCATATCTCCCCCTACACACCACTTCTTTTTTTCCTGAATAAGAGAAAAGAGACTCAAACACACCTATTGAGCTGAGAAAGTAGAAGATATTTTGTATTCCCATTGTCTGGGGACGGGATTTGGGAGATTTGAGTCCAATTTCATCCCTGCCACTGACTTCATATACAGCTTTAGGCAGCTTCCTGCTCTGTTTTCTTTAGTGAAATTCTGAGATTTAATATATATTTGCACCTAAATGACAGCATTTAAGTGCTAAATGAGGGGTTGGTGGGGAGAGGGGGGTTGATACACAATTAGCTTTATTTTTCTTTTTAAATTCAGCCCACCAATGTTTTTCTCTGAGACCAAAATCCACATAATCCTGGTAGTAGCCCAAGAGTACTCTGTCTTCTGACTAACACATTAAAAGCCTTAGTACTAGGTGGCTCAACACTCCTACAACAGGAGAAAAAGGTAGGAATGAGAAGTCTTTTAA
The DNA here is from genome assembly GCA_035583135.1 of Lophotriccus pileatus. Classification (NCBI taxonomy): domain Eukaryota; kingdom Metazoa; phylum Chordata; class Aves; order Passeriformes; family Tyrannidae; genus Lophotriccus; species Lophotriccus pileatus. The sequence goes on along the minus strand of JAWWES010000133.1, from coordinate 10,619,007 downwards.
AAAGGAAAATAAGATTAGTGGAAGCCCGTTATATGAATTCACATTGGCTAATAATGCATTTCTATGGCTCATCTAACAGGAAACTGATGTCTGGTGCTTCATACCTTCCGGGGGGTTAGGAAAAAGCTGTAGTGCTCTCAGTGACTTGGTCTTGCCTACAGAAACTAACAATAGTAAATGCTTTTTTGTTTTCTTGTGCTTATTTGACACTGTTTAAGGCACAAACTCTCAGTGGTGAATGGGACTTGAGGTCTAAATTTAATTTTAATTATCTGCTAATATATGCTTAGTATGCGTAGATTGCTGGGATTAAAACCCATGTGAGTGTCATGGGCAGTTACTACCTGTGCATGTGTGCACATATTTGGAAAAAAACAGAGATTTTTTTTTTTCTTTTACAGGAAAAAAAAAGGAAAAAAGTAAAAACAAACCCATGTTGTGTATGCTGGGCATGTATAGACATCTACAGCATTATGCATTGCAGTTCCTTCCCTTGGAGGTCTGTTTTCAAAATATACAAATAGATAAAGGTGCCTGATAGTAATCTGGCACACAGGCACAACTAACTGGGAATTTGAGCTGTTTGGCAGAACACTGCCCACCTTTCTTCTGGTCATCTTTTTTTGTTCATACGGAGGGATCTCAAAGCCTTACATGCCTCTGGGATTTTGGCAAACTTCCTGCCGTTGCTACAATGAGTTGAACTCCCCCAAAGCCAGCAGCCTGGGGAATTTGCCTGCAGACAGGATGCTGCCTCTGTACTCTGGGACATTGTGTTGCTTTAGGCAAGCCCTGAGTAGAACAGAGCACCTTTATGAGTAGTGGCTTAAGAAGGTAGGGATGTGGTTTCCCCCTAATAGTAGCTGACACTTCCAAAAGTGAAGAGCATTCGTTGATACTCTGGTGATAAGGTATCTGCAAACTTCATATAACAGCTCTAGCAGGGTAGAGGAGGCAATTGGACATCTACTCACAAGACTGGTCACTGCTGAGGTGGGCACCCTTCCCTGCCTGTCAGCGTAGTTCACTTAGACTGAGCATGGGCACCCGCAACTGGGCATTCACACTGTAGAGGAAGGTACTGGGGAACTGAGAGGAATGGTCCAGGCAGTCCACTGGAAGGGCA
>JAWWES010000133.1:10547694-10617781 GCA_035583135.1 Lophotriccus pileatus | reverse complement strand
GAATTTGCCTGCAGACAGGATGCTGCCTCTGTACTCTGGGACATTGTGTTGCTTTAGGCAAGCCCTGAGTAGAACAGTGCACCTTTATGAGTAGTGGCTTAAGAAGGTAGGGATGTGGTTTCCCCCTAATAGTAGCTGACACTTCCAAAAGTATTCAATAGCAATTCATTCAATGAAGAGCATTCGTTGATACTCTGGTGATAAGGTATCTGCAAACTTCATGTAACAACTCTAGCAGGGCAGAGGAGGCAGTTGGACATCTACTCACAAGACTGGTCACTGCTGAGGTGGACACCCTTCCCTGCCTGTCAGCGTAGTTCACTTAGACTGAGCATGGGCACCTGCAACTGGGCATTCACACTGTAGAGGAAGGTACTGGGGAACTGAGAGGAATGGTCCAGGCAGTCCACTGGAAGGGCAGGAAAGCCAGGAATAAACTGTATGTTTGCTTGGGCAGGTTTTCCATGGCTGCTGTCTTCCCTGGGTGCTCCACATAAATGCAGGGAGTGAAGAGAGTCACCAGATTACAACAAAGTGCATCCTTTTAGGATCTGCTCTTTGGGAAAATGTGAAGCCAAGTGCACAGATGCAAACCAACTGCAATGTGCATGTATATTCAGACCAGCAAGGTGAGAGAGGAAGAGGTTTCTCCTGAGTTGGAGACAGCTTCTGTAAATGAAATAAGGAAGGTAAGACCTGAGCAAAGGTCTCGGTCTGACCTTGTTGTTCATTGCATAAACCATTCTTTGTATTTTAGGTTGCTTAGTGTGCTCAAGGTGAAGCATGTGCTAAGTGTTGTGCTAGATCAGGGCCTTCATTTGCTTAAAATCTATCTTTTTTTTTACACTTCATCAGAAGACTTAAATAGTACATTTGCAGTTCACCCTGCACAGCAGGTCCAGGCTCGGGACTCTGACTCTAATAATTGATGGATCTGGGAGACCAGATGTGCTTTTCCATTTGTTGTGCTGTGTGCCTTTGTGGAACCTGAGGTGAGCTTGAGGTGAAGGCACTGAGGCCACAAAGAACTGAAGTTTGTATGGTTTACTTGGCCATATTTAGGACAAATCTGCTAGTGAGTGCTGTCTGGCCTTTAGCCCACGGCAAATAGCTCTCAAACTGTGCTCAGAATAATTCAGAACATGTCTGGGGCATCTTGTACAATCTTTTGATTCCTTGAGGCTTCACAGGTATTCAGGAACCCTGCCTTTATCTTTTTTTTTTCCCCAGTGTTGGCAATAACTTGTATTGAAGCCAAAAAATTAATGTAAATAAGAGTTGTTCCATCAGACATTGTGTCCATCTCTGAAGAAATTTTGGTGTAGAAGAAATTATCAGTGGGCCCCTAATTCCTAGTGAACTTAATGGGACCCATCTCTGGAAGTGTTCAAAGCCAGGTTGAATGGGGCCCTGGTCTAGTGGGTGGCATCCCTGCCCATGCCGGGGGGGATTTGGAACTGGATGATCTTTAAGGTCCCTTCCAACCCAGACTATTCTGTGACCTGAGGGCTTCAGTGCCTCTCAAGATTGGACTATGGAGTCCAGGAGTCTTTCAAAACTGATGCTGCATGCATTCTTTTAGAGATATGCAAAGTCAAGGCAAACAAACGATTCCTGCATTGTTCTTCTTTCCTAGACATGGATCAAGCTGACTCTGCTGATAAGGGAATTGTTTGGCTTAAGGAAAAAGCCATTTTTGGATGTCTCTGACATATTTTCAGTTATTTGATTGTATTATTTAGTTTTAAATGGTCTATACCTTAGCACAAATTTATTTTCTGTACTCGTCTGTCCCATGTTTATTTTTTTTCCTTCCCCCAAAAGACACGTCTCAGTAGCATAATGAGGATTAGAACTTAGAAAATATATGAATATTTTCATTCATTGCTGTGCAAAGGATTCATTTCCTTCCCTTTCTCCCCATGCTTGGGTCTCCTTTGCAGTGCTTACTGTACTGTTAATTGTTTAAACCTGTAGTTAGATAACTTGCACTCCTTTGAAAGTATTTGTCTTTGCAAAGAAATCTTCAGGCCACCTATGTCCTCAGACAAGCTGCCCAGTCAGGTACGAGAGACAGCTGGGGAAGAGTAGGCTAAATTCACCATTTTATTTGCAGCATAGTATAAGTAGATTCACAAGACTTTCTTTTTTAATGTGTTAGTTGTGAAAATCTATTAATCTGATATTTAAATTATTTTCAAGTGAAAGTTTCGTTTATGTTGTTACCCCAAGAGGGTGACCAAAATGTGTGGGCTTGAGCAGGTACAGTGTATAGACTACCTGGCTCTCATTTCCTTCCTTTTCCAGTTGTATCAAACTCTTTGCTTCAGAAAGCATGAACTTAAACTTAGTCGTGCAGAAGAATTCCTGAAATTACTTACCCTGTGTCAATTTGAGGAACTGGAAGGTGCTGTTTGATGCAACTGTGGAACAAGTAGCCATGTTGCCATGAGGTGGAGAGTGTTGGGAGTTAACACCAGTGAAATGACTGGGAGACAGCTGTGCCATTTCTGAGTTCAGCCTTCTGTCAGCTTGCTATCATTCTGCTAGGGATCATACACTAGACAGGCTTTGGGAATAAAAGAGGTTGAATAGAACCTCAAAGTCCATGGAAACCAATGGTGTCATTGGGGGAGTATTGTCACACTTCACCATCTCTTCCGGCTGCTTCTTTGGAGTTTCTCCAAGAATATTCTGGAATATTGTACTATGCACGTAGATTGTGTCATGGCACTACTTAAGTGAGCAACTGGAAGGTAATTTGATTGCTCAAAGCATCGAAAGGGCTTTTCCCTTGTAGCAGTTAGCCAAGATTTTAGTCTGTCAGGTCTGAAGTCAGAGCTCATATTCTGCCAGTGGCTGAATGATGCAGAAAGCAAAGGCTGTGTCAGAGAGCTTTGAGGAGCACAAGAACTCTTTCCTATCCCAAATGCCCCTTTGCTAGGCAGGCACACTTCACTAGCCTGCTATATGGCTTGTGCCCATCCAAGGGTGAACTGGGACAAGATTTTCCCCAGGAAACCGTTTCTAGTGTCACATATGCAGTTCAAAGAGCTAGTGAGTAGTGAATAAGTAGCTGTGGTGCATGTACAACAACACTGGGTATGTTGCTTTGCTGCTTCTTTGTTTAAAACTCAAGAGGTTCCTGCATTTCTTTTCTGATTTGTAGGAGTTCTTCAGGAGGTACAGGTTTAATAATCTGCAGTGTCTGCTTTTTATCATTAGCCTCCCTCCTGTCCAGATACAAAGCAGATTGGGAGGGTTTTCAAAGGGTGAACACTTATCAGTACAACTCCCGGACAAGTCAATTAGAGGCTGCCTGAGTAACTCCTCATGACACGCTTTCAAAATGTAGCTCCTGCCGTCTGCAAGGACGTTTGCAGAGAGCGTAGAGCTCAGCTGTTGGGTGTGAGAGGCAGGACTAGGCACTGCCAGCTCAGTAATTCAGCTCTCTCAGGCTCTTAGCACCTTCATTAAGACTTTTGCACGACCAGAGGAGTGCTGGCACTCCCAAAGTGATGAGGTTACCACTTTGCCAGTGTTTACCCTATTGGTCTGAAGAAGGATTGAATTGGATGGATCTGAGGAGGAGGAAGCTGTGTAGATCATACACTTGGGCACGAAGCCTGTTTGACAGTGATGACAGCATTTCATCCATGAAATAATTGGTGCTCTAAAGTTCAGTTAAACTTGCCATGCGATGTCTTTGCATTCAGCTTTTCTTGAGCTGCTTCAGCACACATCAGCATCCCTTACCTGGCTGACTTGAGGGCAGATGGAGCCACAGCATTTACCTGATTTGACTTCACCAATGCTGTTGTTATTTTGCTCTCATCCAGAGCCTTTTTTGTTACACTTCTTCCCGGTTTTCTGCTTGATCTCCCTGTGTGATCCAGTTCCCACTGGTGGCTGGGAGCCTGACAGCTGGCTGGGTCAGGCAGCTCTGGTGAGGGTCCTGCACTTCTGGCTTTGCATCCGGGCACCTAGGACTCTACTCTCACTGCTTGTGAGAGCAACCCTCCCCATCTGACCAGCTGAGACAAAATGCAAGGAAGTGGATTGTTTTCCTTCCTGTTAGCTCTTTCAGGTTTAGCTGGTGCCCTGATCATCATGTTATTATTACCCAGTGTAATTTTGTTCTTCTGGTGACCTGATGACAAAAACAAGGATGATGACAAGGTTTCCCAGGAGCCCTACACAGCTTGGGTAAAAGGTGAAGGTTTGACCCCTTTCCTGAGGCAGAGGTTAGTCTCTGAGCCTGCAGAGTTGAACAGGTTACTGGCTAGGTTGGCAGGATGAGATTTTACCAGCTTCAAACAGATTTCACAACGTGAATTTCCTGCATATTTGAAACATTGCCCTGGCCAGCAAGACCTGGGCAGGCAGGCCCAGCATGGAAGAGCACAGCATGTGCTTTAAATGAGCAATTGTGCTCCAAAATCAATTTGCTACGTCAGGCCTCATCCTGTGAGTTAGCAAGCATTGGTGCCGTGCTTTCAGCAGCATGAGGAAATTCAAGTAGTAGGGGAGTGGTTTGATGCGTGAAATATTTTCATTTGTCGGAAGTGGTGATATTGTAACCCACCTCTACTTCACTCGGCCACTTGTCTGAGTTCAGCCACAACGGGGTTTTTGAAAGGCCGTGCTGTGCTTCCCACCATCCCTGTGGGACACCTGCAGCAAGTGTCGTTAGGAGGGCTCTGTGGAGCTGACGGACTTCAAACACTGGTGACAAGCGGTGGCTGTACCTCAGGCAATAGCATTCTTTGGCACCGACTTTTGAATGGCAGTCTCAGAGATGATACAGCAAGGAAGGACGTGCAAGAAACGAGGAATCCTTTCAGATGTTGAAGCTGAATTGCTGGCTCGCAAATGGCAGTGCTGATTACTCCTTACCGGTCTCAGATGGTGGTTATGGTCATTATGTCTTTGCTTAGAGGAGCTTGTCATGTCAAATACACTTGCTTAGTGTCACTTCACAGCCACCCCTGGGACACTTCCTGAATTGTTGATAGGATTTGAGTGCAGCACGAGATGTTAAGGAGCAAACTTGACTCAGTCTTCAGGGTTCAGGCTGGAGACTGTTGAATTGGGCTGGTGTTTGGCAGAGCTCATGGAAAGCACTCCTGTTGGAGGTGTGAGGTATCAAATTATATCTGGAGGAGCTCTGGGATCAGAAGAGAGAAGAAAGGTGGAGTGAACTTAGGAACATGAGGAAGAAGTGCTAAGCCAGACAGACTGATGGAAGGGAGGGTCAAAGCCCTGGAGAAAGGGCCAAGACTGAGTTATTGCCATGGAAGGCCATTTGAGCAAGTGGGCCAGACTGGTTCAACATGAAGAATGAAGATCAGGTTTTAACAGGAAAGGTCACAGAAGAGCATGTGGAGAAGATGATAACCCTTGTTGTTTGTAAACATGCATATTCTCTGAGGAAGATGGACTTTGAGCTTTGTCTAGTTTCTCTGCTTTCCCATGGGGAGCAAAGACAGCTACAGAGCAGGGCATTTTCCAGCAGAGCTGGGGAATGAGCAGGCCAGACCTCTCGCAGCTGTTACTCTTGCCTTGTACTGAAGTGGCTGGAACTGCCTTAGTTAGAGGAAAGTCAGAGGCAACACGTCCACTGTGTAGCCTGGTACACAAAAGCATCCATAAAAGGGACCCTAAGCCTCCTTGTCTGTGGGCTTACTGAGCAGAAGTGGACCTGTGTTACACCCTGTGAATAGTGCTCAGCCTCTGCTGGCAAAGAGGGAATTGAGCCTCTCAGCTTCCCCACCTCCCCCCTCTTTTTTTTTTTTCCCTCTTTTTTCCTCTTCTTTAAGGAGCAATGAAAGGACTAGTCTGCTGCCACAGCCCTAGTCACTCCCCACGGATGACTGGAACAGCCGCCCACCAAAGGCAGCTCAGCGGTGGAGGATGGGCCGGCAAGTGGCTCGGCTGTTGCTATAACAACAGTACCTCTGTCTCATTTCTTTTGAAAAATGAATTCCTGCTGGTGAGATGAAGCGGAGCAGATTCCCCTCACAGATGAAAGCCCCGCCGACAGCCTCAACACGCTCTTGTTTATCTATTGGGTCTGTCACGGCATGTCCGAGCGGCTCTGCCGAAAATTTCGGGATGGGTTGGATCAGACCATTCGGGTCCGCGCGTGTCTGCGTTGGTTGCGTGCACAGCCTCTGTCCCCCTGCCTCTCCTCCAATCCAGAGTCATTTAAAAAGTCAACCTGCCAAAGTTTGACCTTTCCTTACTCTGCAACTGGAGTTTCTCCAAAGGCAAATAAAGAATAGCAAGTCCTGCCTCACTGTCTTCTGCTTTGGGGTGGAAAACTGCTGTAAAAAGGGAGATCTACCAGCCAAGTATTTTGTTTAAATAAAGCTAAAGGCTTATAAAGCTGCAAGGGGTTCTATTTTAATATTTTCTTTTATATTTTCCTTTTATTTTTATTTTGTGGATCAGCAGTCTTCTGCTCCTAGACATAAAGCTCTCAGCTCCTGCATCCTTCATGATGCATACTGTAAAACATGCAGAAACTATATACTAGTACTAAGGGGAGGGAGAGTACTGTACAGGAGAATATTTTACTTCAGGGATTGTTTTTATAGAGGAAAGGGCTAGTGCTGAGGTTTTAGTCTAAGAACCTGTGGAGTCCTGGTTGTGGCAAACTCTTTACCAGTATATGGTCAGTGTATGATATTCAAACCATTCAAGAGTTAACATGGTGATTGGGAATTAAATCAAGATACAAAAAATAAATGTTTGCATTGAAATAATTTGGTAAGAATATTTATATGTGTTGCACCCCAAAAAGAGGAGATGCATCTATTGTTATGGCTTCCAACCCCCTCAAAATGCCAGAGCCAAGGTGCTTCTCCACCTGCAAAGGTTGTACCCAGCATGTTGCCTTCAAATAAACCTCTTATGCTAAGTTCCTATCTATCTACCGTTTTCCAATGAGCAAACAAACAAACAAAAAAATATTAGTGCCTCTTAACCCCCCAAATCCTAAAGCCTCTGAAGGAGAATAATGTGGAGCTACAAGCTTAGAATAGGTTTAATTTAATTTATTAAATTTTTGCAACAGTTTATCACTTCCTTGTGTTTCATATTGGATGGAAAATAGTTGCTACGTCAAGCTGCTTTTTGTTGTAATGCATGATTATTAGTATTTATATACTGATCCTGCCTTTACTTTCATTAAAGTCACTGTGCGTTCGTAGGGGGGGGACATCCAAGTTCCAGCATATGATGAAACTTTGGGAACTGATATTTTTAGGACCGATTATTTTCCACTAGATAGTTTTGAGTCTTTTGGTAAACATTCATGTACAAATAAGGTGGTGGATTCAGGATAAATTAGTAAAGGATGTGAAACCCAAAAGTGTGACACCATGTGAAAGTGTATTACTCTTACCAATACTTTGTAAAGGATTTCTTCAATCTGTTGCAAAATGTGTGGAGCCAGTTCACATATATTCCTCAGGAATCTCACTAATCCCTGCCCTGTCATTAAGGCAAGTTTTTTTCACATCTTTTCCTTATATGAACTTTACTTCATGACTAGAAGCCTGCCACCAGGTCCTGTTCTTACATTAGCTCAGCATTTGATCAATACGAACTCAGGGCAGAGGGCCATGACAAATCCTGAACATTTCTGCAAACCCTGTTTTTGTGTGTGCATGCCCATTGAACTTGGTCTTGAGTCACTTGCCATTTGATGAATGTTTTTGCGATGTGGAAGGCAAGCAGGGGTAGTGACTCTGTGGCAAGATGGCTTAGGAGCTCAAATGGGTGACTTCACCTGTAAATTGTGTGAGTAGCCCACTAGGGCCAATATTTAAATACGCTGTTTTAACTCATTGTATCAACTGTGTTACTGACCGCCTGCTCTCGAGGCAAGCTCCTGCTGTTTTAGCCTGTAAGCTGCCGTACTTTTGAAGAGGTGCCATTCTTTATCGGCCTCTCCTCGTGTTCGGGGTCCGAACCATTGGTATTCAGCTTAAGACAGGTTTTTAGGGGAAGGAAGCTGTGGAGGTGAGAGCTGTATCATAAGTCTCCTTGTGGGATCTGATTTTGATCCTTCATGCTACTCCTGGATGTTGGCTTGCTTTCCATATGGCTGCTAACTTGCCCAAATTCAGGCAATTACCACCCCTGGGCAGGCACATCTTGCTAGTAGAGCTCTGCTGCCATGGCGAAGGAAGGTGAGCTCTGCTGTGGGGCATCGTGTTCTGCTGCCTGGTGGTTTCCTGTAGACTATGGCTGATAAATTTGACTATGCCAGGCCTTAGTCAAGAGAGCACTGGTGCAGTGTGTGTTTCTGCCTGCATCTGCTGCCATGTGCAGGACCCTGTTCCCAGATATCTGTAGAGCTCAGGGGGGCAAGAGCAGCTGTGGCTGGGAGAGGAGTAGGAGCCAGGTGGTGGGGACTCCACACGCTTGCAGCCTTCCTGACCCCCATGTTGCTGCAGGCAACCCATCGCAGCCTGCAGCACAGGGGAGAGGAACTTCTTGGTGCAAACCATTAGCTCTGCTGGTTTTGTACTCCTAAAAACCAGGGGTGGGGAGAGACTCAGGGTAAAGCTCTGCTGCTCCAGTACCAATCAAGGAATTGATGGTCTGCTTAGACTCGCAGACTTGCCTTTCTGCTTTGTTGTAAAGGCCATATCTCTGCAGAGGAGCAGCTGCATCAGTAGCTTGGTGTCCCATGCAGGTTCAGCTGTAGCTGCAGCAATGTGTGAGTCAGACACCTCCCTCTGCATTGGGTGCTGAAAGAAGCCACACGGGCCTGAAAGGAGAGAAAAGGGCACAGCCTTCTCAGAACCCCTCCCTCCAAAACCAGGATGAGATATGGATTTGCTCGCCTGTCTTACACATAGGATGAAAGGCAAACCAGCCCTCTTGGGATGGGAGAAATAAATGGGATCTCGACTGTGAGAAGAAAGAAGGTTGAGGACCTCTAGGTTAGGGAAGGGGTGGGAGCTACATGTCTGGGACTTTCATACCAGTAAAAATACTTTAAAATTTGATAAAATCTTTCAGAATGTTGTATTCTATTGTTCTGGTATCAAGGATGCGAGTGTGTCCTGAAGGCGTTTGCTAGAGCTGTGACCTCTTTGCTTCCTCCCCTCCCCACTATTGTTTTTTGCCTTAGCTGAAGAGGGATGCTTTTTTTAGCCTGGTACGTAAGTGAAGGACTTAACTTTGGTGTGACAGGGGAGGACTGTAGCTTGTCACAGTTTGTTACTATGCTTCTTTTAACCTGAATTAAAGCTTATGTTAATGCACTAATTTTTTAATAAAATTCTTATATTCTAATTTATTTGCTTTCCTGGAGACTTGTCTTGCTATCACTTCTGTTAGCTATTTATGTTTCACATTAGCTCCTAACACACAGCTAATTTCCTTTTTTTCATTATTTGTTGGAGTTAACATCATCCAAAATGCTCTCTATTTTCTAGGGTGGATATATTTTTCACTCCCTTAAAACTGATTCTCAATATGTTTTGTAGCCAAGAACAGAGGGCTAATCAAATGAAACTATCATAATGCATTTTTTAAAAGAAATTTAGTGTCAACAACACATTACAAGTAGTCAATCAATTGTATGGAAGGTATTTTTCAAGAAGCCTCGAGAAACTTCCAACAAAAACATTTCAGAGTAAATAGTAAATTTTAGTGATTCCCTTTTTTTTTTTTTTTTTTTTTTTGGTCCAGTATAAGATTCCTCACTGTGGTAGGCACTCTATAAATCCCATCACTGTGTTAGGCACCAAAAGTTGAATTAGTCAACTTGCTACCTTCTGGTAGCTTAGAAAGCACAGACATTTTTTACAGTTCTGCTCTCCTATTCAGGGGAAGGTTGGGGGGGGAGTGAGGGTTGTGGAGGTCTTCCTCTGTTTCTTTTTTTTTTTGTCTTTTCAAATTGATTAAGGCATAAGAATGAAATCAAAGAAACTTCCCAAACAGAGCTTTTTAAACTTACTGTCACGGGTAGCCTTGGTGAGGAGTATGTCACAGCGCTTGTGAGCACATTTTTGCATCTGCAAATGGTTAATTCTTTTCCTTTTCTCTTGTTTTTCTTTAAGCTTCAAGAGACAGTCAAAAGGAAGTTAGAAGGTGCACGTTCACCTCTCAATGGAGAACAGCAGAATGGAGTTTGCGATGGGAGCTTTTCTCCAAACAGTAAGCGGACACGGAAGGATGTGCCAGGCATTGAGGCAATCAACAGCCTGCCCAATAATTTGCCTTTGCCTGCTGTGTCTCCTCTTCACCAGCTTGACATGAAAGCTCCCCTGTCCCTGCAGAACAGTGGAACTCACAGTAGCGGTCTAGAAGACTTGGGTGAAAATGGTGGGCTTTCCGAGATAAAGCTCCCTGTTAACGGCTGCAATGAGCTAGACGATAGTTTTAACATCCTGCAGAACAAGGAGCTGAAGCAAGAGCCTTTGGATGACTCCAACTGCATAGACACTTCTGAAACATCTCTTTCAAATCAGAACAAGCTCTTCTCAGACATTAACCTGAACGATCAGGAGTGGCAGGAGCTAATAGATGAACTGGCAAACACCGTTCCAGAGGATGATATACAAGACCTGTTCAATGAAGACTTTGAAGAGAAGAAGGAGCCAGAATTTCCCAGGCCTGCCACAGAGACTCAAGAGAGTGCAAGTGTGAAAAGTGATCCATCTCATTCTCCATTTGCTCATGTTCCACTAGGGTCTCCCCAGGTGAGGCCGTCTTCATCCGGTCCTCCGTTTTCCAATGTCTCCACAGCCTCCAGCATAGCTTCTGTGTCCAGCGCCCCACCAGCCCCGGTCCCTGCCAGCTCACCAGCAAACTGTGTTGTTCAGTCACCTCAGACTCCCAGCCAGGCCCACACCCCAGGCCAGACGCAGGTGCGCTCTGGAAATGGCTACCTGATGAACCCAACAGCAGCCACTGTGGCGGGACCGGGGCCTGGGCCAGTGAACATGCCGAGCGCTGACTTGTCTCCAGCTGAGCAGCTCAAGCAGATGGCAGCCCAGCAGCAGCAAAGAGCCAAGCTCATGCAGCAGAAGCAGCAGCAGCAGCAGCAGCATCCAAATCAGCCCTCAAGCTGGTCACCTGTGGGCCCTCCATCTAGTCCGTATGGAGGACCCTTCAGTGCAGACAAACCAAATAGTCCAATGATGTATCCTCAAGCCTTTAACAACCAAAACCCAATAGTGCCTCCTATGGCAAACAATCCCCAGAAGACCACAATTAATAACTACCTCCCTCAAAATCACATGAACATGATCAGTCAGCAGCCAAATAACCTGGTCACAAACTCCTTGAGCAAGCAGCCCAATATGCTTTCTTATGGCAACACCAAACCTCTGACCCATTTCAATGCTGAGCTGAGTCAGAGGATGACCCCACCGATGGCAAATCCCAGCAAGAACGCTATGATGCCATACATCCAGCAGCAGCAGTCCCAGCAGCCCCAGATGCAGGCTCAGATGGCACACCTGAGCGAGGAGCAGAAGCGCATGCTCATCATGAAGCAGAAAGGAATGATGAATCAGTCCATGGCATATGCAGCACTTCCTGCCCTTGGTCAGGTAAGCGTGGCTGCACGGTGCATGGGCAACCAAAAAGAGGCTTAGTTATCTCTTTGTGCAGTCTCCTGCACCCTCCTCCTCTTACTTCTGGAGAATAAGGAATGTCATTGCAGGTGCTTCTCAGATTTTTCGTCTGGTATTAGAGCTTGATCATATGAAGAAACGACTGAAATGATGTTGCATTATGGTTTGGACCTGTTGTTAATTCACTGGGGTTTTTGTTGTTTTTTTTTTTTCTGAACTAGCACTTTTTCCCTGTGTTTCTACTGATGAGTGCTTAGGGACGCTCTGGGAAGTTTTGAGTCAGAAGTCACTCCTCCTTGGAGGGTTTGTTTCACTTTTTTCATAATGTTAGACTTGGTGGTTGTGGATCCCAAACCACTGCATGGCTTAGTTTCCACAGTGTAGGTAGCATTGTAACAAAAAGATGGAGTGGCTGGTCCGTTCTTCTTGAGGGAGAGATGAAGCCAGCTTTAAACAGCATATTTGACATTTTGGCTCCAGGAACAAAGGAAGGACGTTTTGGGTGCTGAGTGCCTTTGGCTTCCACTGGAAGAAGTAAGCACATCTGAGTGCTTTTAATGGTGCTCGAAACATCATGATGAGATGAGGTGGTTTGTTCTGGAACTTTCAAACTGTCTTTAGCAACATCAAGTATTTTATTGTTGTGAATCATTTCATTGTTTGTGAGTCTTTAAGCAAGAGGCTAAAACCATGTTGGCTTGAGAGGCTTGGCCTCACTGTCTCACATGTATTCCATGCTAACCTCTGGAGCAGCAGTTGCCAGGTTTAGGGGACGCTTTGTAAGGAGCTAATAACCAATTTGAATAATGGTTATAGTAATGCCCTGTCATCTCGTGGGTCAGCTGGGTATTCTTACATGCACAGCTCCTGTAAAGGTCTGCCCACTGGTGTAATGGAAAGGATCAAGAATAAATTTTCCGAATGTTGTTTTGAGAGTTTTCAAATTAATTAAACTTAATAATCAATTCCTCAAATAGGTGATGCCTTCACAGAAGTTATGCACTGCCTAAACATGTCAGGAATTCTGATATAATAGTGCACTAATAAAATTATTGGTTGATGGTCTTAGCATAACAGCTTTTCACCAAATTAGTTGTTTCCACACCACCTACAAGGAATGTTTCTTTCTGAGCATGGTCTAACTGTGATTCACATTATAATGCATGTAGAAATACAGCAAAATTTGTCATTGTTTCAGCTTGTTGAGTTTGGGGATCTACCAATAAGGAGGAGTAGGAGATTTACCAGGTCAGAGCCCATCACGTATTATTTTAAATTAATTGCAAAACAAAAAGAAATGTTCATCTGCCTCCTGTTTTTGGTTCAGGATGTATGGTGACAGCTCAAAGGTTTATATTTTTGATATTAATTCTGCTTGTCTATTGCATTAGACATAGCTGGTCTAAAGTCTCTTCTTTTTGGGAAGGCTTATCTAGAGAAATACTGCAATAATGACATGGAACTCAGACTGTAATTGGAGTTACAGATTTGTCAGTTTGCAATAGAGAGGCAGAGGGTGTTTGGTCACACTGTCTAATGCTTTATAATCTTTTTCTTTTGTTTTTCTTAAATCTGTTGAACTAAAAGACCCAGCAAACAGTTGAGAGGATGAACTGTCTGTGTGAAAGAGTTAATGTCATCTCCTCCATTTCATAAGTTGAGAACTTCATGTTAATATCTCTCTGCAATTCCCCAGTATGAACGGGAAGCCGAGGTTTCATATATCTAATCTTACTCAGTTCCTTTTTTTTTTTTTTTCTATGTAGGAAAAACTAGATATTTGGATGCAAGTAGACATTCTTCCATAAACAAGTCCAGATATTAAGTCATTTCTGTGTCATATAAAGAAGAAACTTAAGGCAGATCATACTTTGTTATATATTATGTGCAATTCACATTTATTGACCCAGTCAGGATGAGAGACTTCTTGCTTTTGTGTAGGCGTAGAAAGGTTCCTTTACTACTTGTGGAACCCACTTGCCTACCCTGAAGGGATTTTGTTTGCTGAGGAAGGTTGAAATAATAGATTTCTAACTGTAATGTATTTCTTCCTTCTTTCTCTCCCTGATTCCCTGAAAAGCATTTTTCTCTGGAAAATTGGAAAGCTTATTATTGTAAGATGTGCTTGATGGAACGGATTGTTTTTGCAAAAGTGGTAAAAATGTTGTGTTGATATTGTTGAGTTAAACCCAGACTGATGCAGATTATCTGATTTTATTGCTTACTGCAGGATGATGATGGCCATATATGAAAAATCAGGAGATTTCACTCTTTAGTTTGAAATACATTTCTGAATGTAAAGTGAATGTATCTTTCCAACAGTTTATAGTTCATTGTAGTTTTGGGTTTTGATACAGAATTGTAAAAGTGTGTGTTAAACTACCATGCTGATTTAACAAATGACACGTAAGGGAAAAAGAATCTACCTGTCGCATCTCATGGTTAGCAGTGACCATATATTTCTGTCAAGTTATTCTTACAAGGGCATATTTGAGAACCAAAGGCTGATTTAGGGACCATCAGACGCGTACGTAAACGCCTTGTCTTATTTTCAGTGTACTGCTGTAAAATTTAGATGTGGCTCAGTTTCGTGCATGTGTACAGGCACTAATTAAACCCATTCCCATTTGTGCCTGAGGTTGTAATGGCAGCATTTTTACATGAACTCATTGCTTCAGTTGTTGAGCGTATTTTAGCCAGACACACCACTTTTTCAGTCCAGCTGGGACCTTGCAAATGCTCTGTGGAGGTCAGCTGTCCGTGACTGTCCTATTAAAGTGTCAGTGCTGGTGCTCTAGGCTTATGTCTTGGGCATGCTGAGCATCACTGCATGCTCCTGTGAAGAGAGGTGAGCAGAGAGAGGGGAAGCCTTTCAGGTCAATATATCCGTGAGTCGCTGGACAGGCAGAGTGCTAAATTAGCAGCTTAGCCAGCAGAACTAGTACCCAACAGAAGCAGGATCTCTCTAAAGGCTCTCTACACTGTCAGTGTTGAAACTCTTCCTGTCAGATGTGTTAGTCCTTTGCTTCTCTGTGTAGATCCAGGGCTGGTACTGGCACTGCGGTTGTAGCCCTCAACAGCTATTGCTGAACGACCCATATGCCTTGAACCATTACATCCTACATCTTATTCTACATCTTGTTTCTCTTCAGTGAGCACTGGATGGGGTGTTTTTCCACAAAGCAGATACTGGTTTGGATTTTTGCATCGGGGATTTTTCCAGGGGTGACAGTTGAAGGTAATTCTGATGGTTTTTTTGTGGACTGAGTGTTAAAGTCGTGGTCAGATCCTGACCCATCTGTATCCATCAAACCCCATGGTGGATCCTGACCCATCTACCTTGGGCAAGGTTCTGTCCTTCTATGAGTGTTCCCTTGCGTCTGACTGTTTTCCACCTGGTCAGGCTTGTATTTAGAAACCCCTGCTCTTTGCCTTGTTCCACATACCCTGATCTGCTCTAAACCCAGTTGTTAGTTTGTGACTACGTGGCAGGTGTTGCCCTTTAGCCTCTTGCTTTTCTGGGTGTTTCTTTCATTCTTGCTTAGCTGTAGCTTACAGGCTAAACCACCAAGCATATTTTCACAGGGCTGGTAACTTGTTAGGTATTTGAGGGATAGAGGTCCTCTGCTCTTCTGGTTCTCTTGCACCAAGATGCAACAAGGACTTTATTACGTGATTTAAGAAATTAAAGCAAGCAAGCCTGAATCAACCTCCTTCTCTCAAAAATTAGAGCGCTGTTTAACCTAAAATGTTCCATTACGTTTTTGAGGTGTATGTAAGGTTTTATGGGATGCACTCCTTCCTTTTTTTTCTTTAAACCAAAGAGTAATTTCAAATTGAGGAAAAGTGAAAACATTTTCTTTGGGAAATTTCAGAGTAATTAATTGTGCCTCTTCTAGGTTCCAGCTGTTCAATATGCATGCATAATGGTAAGAGAAAAAAAGCAGCCCAACGGAATAGATGTTGAATGGCTGAGACAGAATTTGATGTTTGGAGCCAGGTGTGTGAAGGACAGTAATGAAAGATCGAAACAAAACAGAATTCTCTGTGGGTGTAAGAAAAATAAAGCTCTTTGCTTGCATGGGACTGTGAGGATGCTGCAATTAGAGTTCCTACTGAAACCACTAGTTACGTTGTTTGAAATCGGAGGGATGTGAATGAAGAGGAGAAATGACAGCATCCTGCAAGAATATCTTCACTTTTTTTATCCCCCAGTCTTTTGTTTTAATCTTCCAAATTCAAGGTGCATCATCTGCTCAGTCTGGTTTTGCATGCCAAAGATAAAGGGAGATCTGTGTCCAGAGAACATTTTCCAAACTTAATCATTGTTGTCCTTTCAATGTGAAAAGGTGTGCCTCTCTCTAGAATTGTAAAAGAGATTTTACACTTTTTTTGAAGGTTATCTTTGGGATAGAGAGAAAAAGAGATCATTGATGTTCTGGGATTTGGCCTTTTTAAAAAGCCTACCTGAAAGTAAAGAAGAAAGGCTACAGATTTGTATACACTGCATGAAAGTGTGGCAGAGTCACAATTGTCTTACCAGATTTTAAGGCCGACAGGCTGGAATGGAGATAATGACAGAGATAGTGAGGATCACTTGCTGAACAGCCCACAGAGCTGCAGAGGATGCCTGTCTGTTCTATGTTTGAGTTGTAGACGCTGTTTTCCATAAGATGCAGTGCCTTTCTTTTACAAACGTCAAAATTTGTTCCCTGGAAATCAGTCTGCCACAGACTTTTAAGGACAAGGGATTAACAGAATGTGTTCAGATGGATTCTGACCATCTCACCAGGCAATTTCTAAACAGTAGTCTGGCCTTCTTACCATTCCTGCTATCATTGCCCATTGTGTTGAGAAGAGGCCATGTTAGCATAAATCACAAATGTTGGACAGCACTTGATTAAGGTCGGATCTCCATGGCATAATCCTAAATCCAAATCTGTGGCTTAATCTTAAAAACAGTTTTGTTGGTATTTCCTTATTTTGTGACCCATGGTTCTTTACTTATTAATCTAATACAAACTTTGTTCATTTCATATGGTTAAGTTTTTATTCAATACTAGGTTTTGTCTCTAGTCTAAACCTTGAAAAATTGAAGTATAAGAGCACTGCTTCCATGCCCCAACCAAACCAACCATCCTATCATAAGGAAACAGGAATAGCTTGCCAGGTAAGTGATTGATTCACCACTCCTGGTGGTATTTTAAAAGACATGTAGATGTGGCAGTCAGGGACATGGTTTAATAGTGTACTCAGCAGTGTTTGATTATAGGCTCTTAGAGGTCTTTTCCAGTCTAAATGACTCTATGATTCTATGGAAACCATACATGGATGTCTTTGGAGAATTCTGCTTTCCTGAAAGTGTGCTGACCAGTATTCCCTGTTACATCCTCTGAGTCATCAGAGCTGAAACTAGTTGTTCCATTTCTTTGCTGGGGAGTGTGTCAGAATAATGGGTCTTTTCCTCTTTAAATAGTACTGTTGTAATGGTAAATCTTTGGTTCATAGAAACTTCTCCGCTTGTTCAAGATTCATTAGAATACACTGTTGTGTGATTTTCTTCTTTTCTAGTTTCTCTAAGACTCATGGTGTGAGTTATTCACATCTGTAAAGAAAATGCCCTACATTACTTTTAGAAGCAGATAATTTGTATTACTGATTGCACAAAGTGTATACTAGATGTCCCCTATTTTACTTTTTTTTAAAACACTTTTCCTTCATACATCATGTCAATTGCTACATAAAGAGCAGTTTGTCCTGTTATTAGTGAGGCCCGATAGTTTGATAATTCAATGTGTG
The DNA here is from genome assembly GCA_035583135.1 of Lophotriccus pileatus. Taxonomy (NCBI): domain Eukaryota; kingdom Metazoa; phylum Chordata; class Aves; order Passeriformes; family Tyrannidae; genus Lophotriccus; species Lophotriccus pileatus. Next base: position 10,600,379 of record JAWWES010000133.1, on the reverse strand, counting down.
CCAATCAACCCTCCTTCAGTTTTATTCATTATGACTCCAGTTGTGATGCACTGTGATTTTGAAATGTCTATGGCCACTAGCAGCATATTTTTATTTAAAGTGATACCCTTTCCTGGTGTGGGGTTTTTCAGGGGTATCTTTCCAGTCTCATGACCCATTCCACCTTTCAGCAATACCAGCCCTAACCCATTTCTTATTGTCCAAGAGCCTTTCTAACTCTTTGAGTTCATTGTACATGCTCATAAAGTTAATATACAGATGGTGTAAAGCTGTATTCCTTCCACCCACTTCAGTGGTTGGATAAGCTGACGACAGCACTGCTGAACATACCGGGATGTTCATACCGTGCTCTCCCTGATGCTGTGCTCTTCCATGGGCTGGTATGCTTCCCTCTGAACATCAGCATAACCAATTTAGCACAAAAATGCTGATGCTTTCAGCACTAGGCAATGACTGAAAGACCCACTAAGCCTTTCCTTCATATAACAGTGTTCTAATGTTCCCTGGAAAATCAAAAGTTCTCCTTTCTGTCCTACTTCCTCCACCCGGGTGTTCACCTCCCTGAATCAGCATATTCACTGTGGGAGAGCTGCAGGAAAAGCCCAGTCACCCACTGACACCTCTACTCTGGATCTGGAAAAGTGTTTATTGCAAACTAGTACCTGTTGTGTTTTGACATAGACAGTGAGTTCAGCTCATGAATTGGACACTGTTATCCTCCATTTTTATTTTGAGAGAAGACTTAATCGAAAGACAAAGAGTAAGGTTTGCATCCTCAGGAGCACTTTGTCTATTTACCCTCTAGTGCCTCACTACTGGATGCCAGAGCTTGCAGAGTGCTTATCTGAGAATTTTGGTGTGACCTGGTCTGACCAGGTCTCTCCAGTCTGTGATCTTGCATGGTCCAGCCATGATGCAGTTTGAACTGTAGCTTGCACTTAGACAATATTTCAGAGTTTTAAATTTGTCCCTGTGAAAATTCTCCAAGTCCATGACTGTCCTTAACTTTACCTTTTTCTGGAGTGTATACATTTAGAGTACTTCTTGCTCCTGTATTCATTTTCCTTCCATAATTCCCAAGTTTGCCAGTTTGCTTCTCAACATATCAAAAATATTAATCTGACCTTAACTTTACTGGAATCTATATTCCTGTGTTTAAATTCATGAATATATAAGTCTGAACATCTTAAATGTCAACTCATGCCCCGTAACACGGGTGGTCGGAAATACTCAGAAGTTCTAAAATTGCTTTGAAATCATGAGCTCATAAAATTAATACATATTGGGGGGTGGTGGTTGGTAGTTATCTTCCTGTTTTCTGAACTGCTAGGATTCTTGATTTCCAGCTATTCTTTATCCATCTGGGACAGGAGTTTGCTTTTTAAAGTAAAGTTTGATTCTCCCTTACCCCTTTGACTCTAGAATGTGAAAGTGAAGGGAAAACATGTCAAATTATGAATCTTACAATGGCATAATAAATTAATGTAACACTGGGATCTTCCTTACCCCATTTCAGTCTCATTCTGTTCTTATGGTACCCAGCTGTACCATTAAGGTTATGGTGCAACTCCAAGCCTCTTACTTGGAGGTAACCAAAGCTTCTCTTTGGTTGTGCTTGTATTCCTAATGTGTCACATAGTCCTTTTAGAACAGACACATCAGAAAAACAACACCATTTCCAAATTAGTATCTGTATGGAATACACAGGTGAAGTAATTGCTCAATGTGTATCAAAATTCCTTCATTTGCCACCAACAAGGAGGTTGTGTGTGCAGTGGATTTACTACACTTTGCAGTTCACGGCAGTGATAAAATCAGCAGGAGCTCCTGACCAGATTTAACAGTACAGATACAGGGCCAGGGAGGTCTCTACTTCATCTCTCTTTCGGAGGCACAAGGAAGATATCTTCTTCCTTCTCTTCCAGATCTCATGCTAACCACACTGAGGTTGGTAGTCACCTTTCCTTTGCCAGTAATGGGAGTCAAGCAAACCTTGAAACTAAATTTGGAGGAGAAGAGGCTTGGCTGGAAAGGCTGGGGAAGGCTTTGCAGCCATCCACCCAGTTCCCATGGCATGGGTAGTTCTGCAGAGGACGCCTTCTGAGTCAGCTGACTGTAAGAAACAGCAGATATGTGTTTAGCACATCTGCTGTGAGCAAGGAGGGGGCTTTTCACAGCAGCCTTCTGCTTGTGCTTACTGTGTGGTTTGGATCTGAGCACAGATCTACCACATTTCCACAGAATAACCTTTTAAAGTGGGGGGTTTTCCCTATAATTTTTAAAGATCTGAATATAAATAAATAAATTATTAGTGTTCATCAGGCATATAACAATGCACTTTTGATTATTGACAGCTGGACCCTTACTGCTCACTGTACTGATTGTTAGAGATGAACCAAACTGCCTCCTTTCAGGCTGCATTTCCACCCTCAGCAGCATTTCTAAGCCTCAGTGTCATTTCGTATATCTCTGCAGACATTAGATTTAAAATTGCCTTTTGACTATTCTGTTCTGCAGGGAACAAACTGTTAGCAAATCCTTTTGCTAGGAAAGCCTCTTCCGGGTAGTCAGGGAGTTTATTCTCCAGTTTAAGAGTAGTCTCATTGTCTTTTCCACCTCTGTATAGAGAACAGGAGATAGATTAAAAATTAACTCTTTCCAACACTTTTTCAATCTCCCTCCCAAAGCAGGGGCTTATACAAGCTGAGATTTAATTCCAAGCAAACCTGTTAGGTTTTTTTTTTTTTAGTAGTATTTCGGGAAGAGTTTCATTTTACATATAGAAATATTCTTGCAACAAGAATTATTCTTGAATAAGCAGCACCCTCCCCCTGTGCTCCCTTTACTGCGGGAAGGATGGAATATCATTGCTGTTGAACTCGGTTAAGTAGGTTTCATGCAGTTTCTGCTCCACAGTGATCACCCAACCTGTTCTGCCATGGACCGCCTTTTCTTTCCCTGCATTCTCCTTCTGCTCTGATTTCTCTCTGTTAAGGAGCTTGCAGCAGAAAACTGCTTATCAAATAGTCAATAAAAGTAAAGCTCATAAGGTACCATCTAATTAAAAATACTATTTTGAACTAATAATAGATTGTGATTATCTTAAAAGTAAACTCCATCCTGTTCTTCCTTTTATTTTTCCTCGATCTTTTTTCTTTTTTTTCTGTGACAAGTAGGTGACTCCTTCCCTGCCCATAGTTCCATACTCAGGTAAACAGAAGAAGAGACACCATGAGGAGGGTAAATTATGAAAAGTCAGCATGGGGTCCTCCTTCCCACAGAGGGCTGTTTGCTGACTCCCCATGCTGTACACATCCTCTTTCACTGTCTCCTGCACCATCTCTTCTTTCATGTTTGCAGGCTAGATGGGAATGGCACTGGCTTTTGGCAGGAGCAGATCAGAAGGGCTGCCACGTTTCCAAGGCTGAGCTTCAGTGCAGACAGATAGCCTGGGGAGCAGGGCAAACTGTTGGGTTCCCATCTCAATGTACCCACCACCAGTTACCAGTAATGGGGAAATTAGTTCCTTTGCAAGTGGGGAAATGCATGGCAGTCCTTTCCAGCTGCTCCTGGAGGCAGTCCTGTACATCTGATCAAGCTGACAAAGAAACAGAAAGTTGTGAGGGAAGAAAATGTTAGTATTTCTGCCGTGGTGGGGCTTTGTGCGGAGTGTTGGAGCCACGTGTCAGAAGAGGTAGTGCCCACCTCAGAGGTCTTGAAGCTAAGTAAAGGTTACACGCAATAATAGCTTCCTTTTGGGTAGCACTGTGAAGAGCTCAATAAAAATCAGAAATGCCATAACTGGAGTTGTCCAAATCGGTGCTACTCTGGAAGGTGCAAGAAATGACAGAAGAAGAAGAAGGATGGGGAGAGAAACTGAACTATTCAGACATCTTGTGTGAGACTGAGTGCTGCCAGAAAGAGAATATCCCTGCCCTGTTGTAATCCCTGTGTTCTTTGTTTTCCCTCTACTCCTCCAACCCCCGCCCCCCACCAGCAGCATTTTGGTGGCACTGAAAGAGGCTGCTTGTTTATCCCAAGAGCAGGAATACAGCTCAGCTCTTTTCCTTGAGGAGAACATCATTAAGTACTGACTGATGTTCCAACTAGGGACTTAGGACAAAGTAAGGTTCATATTTTCAGAGGAAAAGTAATAGTCCCATTTTTAGGGGATCATTTTCACTCACCTTTGTTTACTGCAGTCCACGGCTGTAGCTCAAGAGTGTTCTGGACTTGTGAGCTGACAGCATCACTGTGTTTTGTGAAGTTAGGTGTGGAGTCCAACAGCCCTTTTTTAAACTTGTGTGTACATATTTCGTTGTGGCTAATATAGCTTTTTGGACATAAATTACCAGGAGCTTTTCTGTCCCTTCTCTAGAGCAGTGTGACTTAGAGCCGTCAACAGAGGGCTTGGCCTGCGATGCCAGGAGCAGTGTCAGCATGTGCTCTAAGCCTTGAGCTCATCTTCTGCTTTCTTTGTCTCTGCCTAACTTTTGTCTGTGTGAAGGAGTGCTCTCTGATGATCAGTCTATGCTCCCTGGATGTCTAGGATGTTCCAGCTCAACATGGAGTTGTGCCTTCCACTTCTGCATTCCTATTCTGTCTTTTATTTTACCTACACGGATCTTAATTCAGGTCCTTTCCAAAGCCTAGTGCTACCTAGAAGCATGATGTTATTGGCATGTATGTTTCCTCAGAAAGATTTCCTAATGTCCGTGGTAGGAACAATTAATACCTCTTGAAAGAGTGTCCCAGTAAGTGGTTAAGTGCAGATTTGGAGTCCTGCATTCAGGAGGTTCTGCCAAATCCCAGCTGATGCATCTAATTTGCTAAAGAATGTGGCTTCTGCTCTCTCAGCAAAGATTTCATTCCTCATGGGCAGTGGGAAAATTGCCCTCTTTATGTTAATGTTCACCAGCTTAGTGTTGTCTGAGACAGCCAAGTTTGTTACTAAGGAGAGAAACTGGTCTGTTGGTCTCTGTTCTTTGTTCTCATGTAGTGGGTGCCTTCATGTATTCTGGAGTTCTCCCACCTCATATTTAGCCCCTTTTTCGTATGTGTGAGGGACATTTTGCATGCATTAGCCTGCAAGCGTGTCTTACACTCTGGGAGAACACCACCCATTCTGTACCAACACATTTTCCAAACAGGTGGCTTCCTCATTTACACCCAGTTGGAGCTTGTTATCAGCTCTTCCTCTATGGTTAGAGTGGGAGCGTCTAGGGAGGGTCAAGTGTCTTAAGAAAGCAAGCCCAAGTTCAGCAGCACTGTCACAGAAGCATGTTTTAATGTTTTCTCTGTCACCTTTTCACTTCTGTTTCACGCTTGTGCAATATTAAAGTCAGTTCCTCACTCCAGAAGCTCTGTCTTTCACTGCTCGTGCTAGCATCCCTCTGTAGAATCTGTTCTGCTAGGTCCCTCACTGCTAGCTAAAAATCTCCTGTTTCGAAAAACAGGTAAACCTATGTGTTTTGTTTCCTTATGTTATTTGCAGAAACCAAGGGAAAGACAATGTCTTTAAAAAAAAACAGGAGGGAAAATAATTTGAAAAGGTCCACCTAGACAGAGTTTAAGGTCTGTCCTGAGAAGATGACTCCTCCTTTTCTGACATGATGTTCCTTGTAGGCTTGAGACTTAACATTCTCAATAGAATCTGCATTTTACATTAACTTTTGTACGTGGCATTGCCTAGAGGAAGCAAGATTCCTGAGACTGCCCAACATGCACGTTCCAGGGAATTATTTTTTCTCCATGTGTACTTCTTTCCCTCTGAATCCAGCAGGTTAGGGTGGGGAGGATTTTTGTGTGTGTGTTGTGTGTGTGTCTGTTTTTGCTTTGTCTTGTTTTGGGGTTTTGTTGTTTGGTTTTTGCTGTTGTTGTTTTTAATCTGTCCTATATTATTTGTCTGTTCCTTTTCTCTCCCCCTCTACTCCAAGAACCGTTTTTCTTTCTCTCCCTCTAGGTTCCCCGCTCAAGTTCACCCTTTGCTTCCCCTCATCCAGTTTTTATTTCTCTGCCTCCCCTCCTCATCCATTTAATAGCACAGGACCTTTTTTTTTTGGTACTGTCGCAGTGCACAGGAAATTTTTGTAGACACCACGGATTTCTGTGGTCTGTGTACATCCAGCAGATGGAAATAGTATGAAATATTTGTTGTCATATTAAATGTTTTTTTAACCAGTCATGGGACCAACGAAGAACAGGAGTATCTTAGCTATAATCTTACTAATATGCTGGCACTATCCATGTGATGAATTTGGCCACTCCACCTGCAGTTCTGCCTGCTAATCCATCTCAACCAGGTCTTGAATGTTCCATGCTATGGAACAGCATCACTGGATCAAGACTGTTTGTAGTGTGCCCTTATCACAGATGGCTAAAGCAAAACAAAAAATGTAGGAATTTTGTGTTGTTCAGTGGCCAGTGACATGTAGTTTCGTACACTTTGAGGATTTGTCTCTGGCAGGAGAAGGCAGTAAATTAGGGTTACAAACCCTTGCAGCTTTACAGATGGAAAAGCAATTTTAAGTGATTTTTTTGGAAGAGTACCTTTTAAGCTTCTGTTGCCCCTTCATATCATGTCTCATCACTTGAAGACAGCTTCGCTGTTCCTACAGAGACATGCACAGAACAGAAATATTTGAAACCTTTAAAAAATTTCTGGAATAGTTGCTATGTATGTCAGAAACTGCACAATGTACATGGATTAATAAATGTAAATTTATTGTATGTGATCACTCTGAGGCAGTGTTTACCTCGTTCATCTCACTGCATGGGGGTTGCTAGTCCAGTATCAAGGAGAAGCTTCTCCGTGCTTTCGAAAGGTACCAGTGGTTCACGACACAGCTGCTCACATCCCCCAGCCTTCCTCTACAGAGTAGAAGAGAACATGGTGGGGAAATCGTATGAGACGGCACCAAAAACCTTGTGTTTGAAGCAGGGTGTCAGTTGGAGATGTCAGACGTTTCACACCATGACACAAGAGAAGTCACCTGCTGTGCCACTGTAGAAATTTCCCTTTGCATTTGCCTGGTTCCTGCACCTGGTTTGCAAACAGTGCAGGGATTACATCCTCAATCCTTCCCAAGCTGTGGATAGGAACAAAAACTGCCAGCAAAAAAAAAACAACCAACCCTGACTCTGGTTACATAAAGGGTGGGCTGTTTTCCAAGGGCCCTGCTGGAAGGGACACAGGTGTCACCTGTAGGCACACTTGCAGGGAGCCTGCTTTGGCTGGGGAAGGGCGGATTGTCAGATGCACTGCATGCCTGGGATTTTTGTGCTAAAGGAGCAGTGGAAAAGGTTCAAGTTTGGCAACTGCAAGGGGGAAAAACACAGGTACCAGTGTAACCCTTCAGGAGAAAGCAGTCTGTGGAAAGAGTGGAGCCCCTAAACTCTCCTGCCTTGGAGGAAAAGCTGCACTGCTCACACCGTGCACATGTGTGTGTGCATTGCTGTCAACAGGATGCTTCTCACTGCAGCTGGGCTGGGAAAGCTGAACAAAGACCAGCAGAACCCAAACCTCTTATGGCTTATTATCAACTCACTTGTCTGGAGCATCCTGCTTGCCTGCTCTGCTTCCCAGCCACTTCACAAGCCTTGTGTCAGAGAGGGTGCCTGCGCTTTGGCTTCTGGGCAAGGTAGGTCAGAGTAGAGTGGAAATGTCAGGGCTGTAACCTAAGCAGAGCTCCCAGCATTGTGATTCCTGTAGCAAACAGCAGCTGTGGAGTTTCCAGCATAGACTGGAAGCTGCCCTGGGTGCACTCCAACATTGCTTTTTCACCTAAGGCGACTTACGTGTCTGCTTTCCCCCTCTTCATCTCAGGTTCTCTGCTCTAGGTACACTGTACTGGGTCAAAAAATCCAAAACATTAATGTCAGTAAACAAGTTGGCTTATTAATGCTCCTGAGAAGCACATTCCTCTGGAAAAATCATGGACTTTTTGAAAATCCTCATGGATAAGTCTGAAATCCACATACTGCAGAGGACACTAAAGAGCAGGGCACTGTTTTGTTTTTAAGGTGGTCTTTTATCACCTCTTGGATTTCTCAAAGAAAAGAATGTAGGTCATTGTGATTGATTTTCAATTAATTGAGAACTACGTGGTCTCTCTCTGTCCTCCATTTTTCTTACCTATTCCACCACTTTTATTTTCCTATTAATAGACTGTGCCTTACCTTTTCAACTTAGTTAGATCTTTCTCACCTACACAACCCTAGTCAATGGGAGCACTTACGTAAGGACTGCACAGTCTGCGTCTGTGTGTCTTAATGGAATTGGAGAAATGATGGGGCTTTTTTTTCCTAGTTCTTTGGGATTACATTCTTCTTTCTCAAAGACTCTTTTTTTTTGGCCTTGGAAAATTAGATCACCACTATGCAAAAAAACAACCTACTGTGATCACAGCTTCGTTGCACAATGCCTGTGCTTTCTTGAATGTTGTTCCCATCTCTTCAAGATTAAGCAAGATCCAGTGGGTTGGACCTTTGATCTGCATAATAAAGGGCAAAGAAGCGTTTGTAAATCCTTCCTTTCCTCTTTATTCTTTGCAGTTTGGGACCTGAAGGCTTGAAATCATTTTTGCTTGCTAAGAGGAAACTTTATGTAATAAACGTGGAGATACTATTATGCTAATTAGTGTTGTTAGGAAAAATCAATGTGTGTAAGTCATCCAACAGCAAGCTATGATCTCACAATCAGCAATTTATCATGAATTGCCAATGCAGGAGGGTCAGGACTATTTTATTCAGATAAATTTCTCATTCATTTAGTCAGTAAATCATGGTGCACTTCATGATAGTAATTTTTAATGTGACTGCATTTTGTTAAGTTTTAATCACGAATAATGGATTTTATCTGACAATGAGGTCAACCTGTAGTCTCTTCCTCTGTCATTTGTATCTTACCATCCCATCATGGACAAGATCACAGTCATGCCCAGATGCCCCAGATGCGAGGGGGGTAGGGAAGTACAGGAGGCACAGGAAGATGAGCTGTTAAGACTGATTTTAAGCAGTTGAGGCTTAGGTGAAGATTTATCCTGGGTGGAGATTTACCCTGGGTGAAACAACAACAGATTATACTTGCTGTGTTTTTGCATGTGAGTGTAACTGAATTTGTTTGAAAACTGTTTGAGCTAACCAGTTTGAGTCAGGGCTGTGGGAGCACCTTTAGTCCACTGGATACCCTGGTAGGGATGAAGCTTATGCTGTTCTTTTTTCTGCATACCATGGTGAACTTTTGCATTGGAAAAGTAGTGGAAGATGAGGCAAGGAACCTTTGTGGTTTTCTATGAGAGACAAGCTCATTTTTTTGATGTCTTCATCTTGAGTCTGAACTCTGCTGTGACTTGCTCATTCTTAAGCTTAAAGCCCTGTTGCCTTGATCTACAACAGGAATGAGCCCTGGATCTCCCTTGCAGCTTCAATACAATTCTGCTGTTCTTGCTTATGTCTCTGAATGGCTGTGGAGTGTTTCCATTTGCTTCTTAGATGGTGGTTTGATTTGATGTTCTTCCCCTTTGAAGCAAGCTATAGCTGTGTTTCCTCTTTCTTTTTCTGGTGGCTTCCCTACGTTTTGGTCATCTCCTTTCTCCTACCTCCCTTTGCAATCTTTGTTGCTCTTTCACTCTTACCTTCACCCCTTTTTTCTTTTTCCCTTTTTATCAACAAAAAGATTCTCACTCTTCAGTTCTTGTCCACTGAGAGGGGAAGTGGGAATACCGGGAGGAGTGCAACACAGCACCAGAGATGCTGTTCTGCTTCAGGTTTTAGTGCTGTGGTGTTGATGTGGGGGTTGAGCAGCCTCTGAGGAGCTGCTTGGGCTGGACTGCTTGTTCCAGGCATGGGGAGGAATGCTGTCAATCCTCACTGATGGCAGAGATGACGCTGCATCTCTCTCCTCCTGGCATTCACAAGTCTGTGGTTACACACTTGGGCCCAGGCTTACTAAGCCTCTGCCCCTGGGGCAGAGACCTGAGTCTCCTGTAGGAACTCCTGTGCCCTCCTGGCATTGGGGATGCCTCCCACTGTCACATGGTCACCTGCAGGGACATGGTTCCTTCGTGCGAGATTAGTATATCATTTAGAAAGCTGCTTGAGTTCCTTTGGGATGAAAGGTACTATATGAGTATAAAATCCTCTTAATGTCCCAGAAGGCTGGCCATCGATCTTGGGAGAGCCATTTAAATTCTCCCTCCAGATCCCCTGATTTCTTTCCTTGGTTGTTCCTCTGAGAGAGTGACAGCCTGGAGACTGATGACCCTTTCTCTTACCACAGTACCAGAGTGGGGAGGGGGAGAATTAATTGTCCATGAATTCTGTGGGAGGCTTTTGCTCCTGTGTCAAATGATTAGGATACCTTGTGTGTTCTGATGTGACTCGCCACCCTGTGATGGCTTCCATGTGGAGTCTGACCTGCTCTTTCTAGTTTGGACTCTCTCTGGTTTTGCTGGTGCAAGTCAGGAATATTCATTGAAGATAATGAACTTATACAGAAACCATTAAAAAAAAAATGGGTCATTTTGTTGGTATGTAATGTTTGGTAAATGGAAATGGAGTAAAACTCCTCTGTTTTGTTTTTGTTTGTTTGGGGGTTCTGTTTATATTGAAGAGAAGAGCAACCTGAAAACATTTAGTGTCTTAGCAGGTTTTTAGTATCTATCTGTTTCTTTGTCTAATGCAACTTTGCCTACAGCCTCATGCATTAGCAATGCAAAGCAGATTTTGAAAGCCAAGGGAATCCAGGCTCTTCCAGATGAACGCTGATTTTAAAAAAGATAAAAATCTAGAAAGAATAAAGGTTGTCCAAGTGGCATATGGTATGACAGTGACCCTACTGTAAGGACAGATGTACAGAGCTAATGGTAATCCTATACTGGAGCCAGATAACATTCTGAGGTTAGGAAATCAAAGCCCCATGCTTTGGCTTAGCAGAGAATTAGCATGTGGAGCCTGCGTTAGGTCTGGAAACAGGGCAATTCAGTTCTTAGTCATGTTGCATTTGGGGCTTTCAGCTTCAGTAGCAGCAAGATCCTACCTCATCCTGTGTAGGAAAATCAGACTCATGCAGTTTGACCAGGGAACAGAGCGTGTTTAGTAAAGCTTCGGTGTTTAGATGGATTTGTGGAGAAGGTGTATACTGTTTCTGATAATTAGTTCAGAGAAGTTCATGTTTGTTACAGCAGAAGCAAGTAATTTGCTGCTTAAGAGCTGCATGGAGTTGGGGAGTAAGTGCTGATCTTCAGAGCAGAGTACAATAAATGACTGGGAGGCAGAGACTGCAGTAGTTGGTAACCAAGCGATGTTTTGGGGGCTTTTTTGCATGGGGACCCCAGAAAGTATCCTACAGCAAACTAAGCTTCAGGCTTGTACAAGAGCCACCTCTGCACACGGAAGTTTAATGTCCTTTAGTGATGAAACCAAGTCCTGACTCTCGTCAGTGCAGCCGTAGTTCCCTTGAGTCCCAGAACAGGCAACCCTCTGGCCAGCAGATTTTTGGGGCAGCTTCAGCTGGTCAAGCACTGTGCAAAGGCTTCCAAAGGAAGACAGGTTATGTAGTTATTTCAGTTCCCAGCAGTACCCGGCTTGGCACTGAGTGAGTGAATCTCTTGTTACATAAATTCTGTGCCCTTGTTAAAAAAAAAAAAAAGTTGTGGTCAGTAATGAAAACCAAGAAATTTTTGCATTCTCCAGCAAACTACCTCTACCCCACCCAAGCCCACCTCTCTCCGCCCTGCTGCTTGTGATGGCCCCTCTTTCTTCTTGTTTTTAAATCTGTTTAGCAATGAGAACTTCCTTATGTATATTTTCTGATAGAAAGTGGGTCATGTCTTCCAATACATGATATCAGTAGCAATCCTTGGGAAATAGAAATTAATAGAGTTAGTACCATCAGTTTTGGTGCAGTTTTGGATGCCTGTGCAGCATTCCTTTAGGCTTGATTTTTAAAATGGCAAAATGATCCTGTTGTCAACTAAAAAGATGATCATCACTGAGATGTTTTGACCACACTCATTACATATCTTTTTATATTTACTTTTGTCTTCTCACAAAGGGAGAATTTGGGTGCAGGAGAAAAACACAAATCTAAAATGTCTAAAGGCAACATGTGATTAAAAAGAAGAAAAAGTACTTTCAGGCTTATTTTGGAAAGAAGTCTCCTGGCTCTGTTGCAGAAGACAGACAAGGATTTAAAGAATTTGTTGTTGTTGTTCTTAAAAGCCTATATACATGTTTTCTATTGGATCATTACTGGTCAGGAATTGGGACCTGTCGTATTTTTTCCCTATTTCTTATAAAATATTCTCTAATGAGCTTGTCATAGTATCTGGCTTCCAGTACACAATTATGTTATGACGTTATAACAAAGTTGTTGTATCTCAGTCAATCCAAAGTTGAGCTGCCTTATCTCTTTAAGAGACACGTGTCAGATTTTTTTTAATACAATCTTTTTGAAGGATTTTTGGGCTTATTCATTCCTTTAGAAGCAAGCTTGGGTGTTTATTGTCATTCCTGTTTGCATTTTGCATTCAAACGATGTTGTTATTAAAAAAATATATTTTTTTAATTGGCCTCTCTGCGCATCTGTCTCTGCTTTCCTGTCGCATCATCTGCTGCTTGTTCCCCTCCTGCAAGTAGAGTTACATTCTCTTGCTTAGAATAATGCATGATGGGGGAAAAGAGGAAACTCATTAAAATACTTAAACCAGGAAATCGTCCACTTACACAATCCCCTCTTGTTTTTGATGGTGTCCCTGGAAGCCCAAGCACAGTTAGTCATTTCTGCACACACAGGCAAACAGCCACTGTGAATATTTAAAATCCAGTCTGTTTAGCAGAGTGTCTATGCTGGGCTTTGTTGCAAGTGATGGATCACTAATAGTTTAAAACTAAGAGGCTGGGAACTTCTTTGGTAAATTGAAGAGGATTATTTCATACTGTTGAGCGTCCCTGTCAGAATGTAAAAGTCTATTAGCAGAGATGGGATTGCACACCCAGGGGTTGCTTTCAGTATGTAATTTACTAAAAAACATACATGCGTAGCAAAAATCATACCCAACAGCCAAGATTTCAGCTCTGTGCTGCTACCCTCACGTCAAGCATACGTACAGAAAACACTGTGTAATACTCACCTTGCAGCTGTGGTCTGATCAGGTTTTTGCCTTGTGAAATACAGTTTGGCTGAGCACCTGATAAAGTTGCTTTTAATACCAAGGGCTTGCTCAGTAATGGTGCAGTGAAAATTCTTTTAATTATTATACATAGTCATTGCTGAACTTTATGGCAATTCTGTTTGGAGTGCTAAAAATTAATATAATAGAATCATAAGAGTTGAGCCAGTCCTTCTATTCTTGTTCCATATTCTTGGCAGCAGGTGCAGTATTTCAGTTCACATGACTGTGTTCTTTACATGCAAGGGAAAGTTTTCAAAAAGTCAGTGATGCCCCCACATCCCACAGAGAGTGCAGGTTGGTTCTCCGGTCCTCATTCCTTTTTTTTTTTTTTATTATTTATTTTCTCTCTGCATCTTTATTATTTTTATCTGACTAGACAAGAATGCCCAAACATCTTCCAGAGTTGGTAAATTTGATCAGAAACACTGACAGGTAAGTATAATCCCGGCTACCCTTCCCTGGTTTCACAGGCATTGGCTGTTAGCCCTTAAGATTATCAGACCCGATTTCAGAATATGAAAAGAAAATGTAATAAATATTTAATTTCACCTGTTTATCATCTTGCTTCTATCAAAGTTGTGTTAAAGAGGCTTTTGCTCCCCATGCCACCTCTTCATAACAGTGTCAGAGCTTGATGTAGCACTGGCATTTTGGGAAATCCCTGTAGTTCTGGAAACTTAAAAACTTGGGAATCAGAGCCCCTTTACTTAAGTCAGTGATCTTATTAGAGAAATAAAGTGGTAATTTTTTAGAGAAAGATGGGCTGCCAGGACATGATTTGTTCCCTAGAACAGATGAGCACTTATTGGTCATCAGAGTAGAGCAAGAAGGCTCCAGAGTGGCAAGGCTGTCTTGGCAGATGCGTTTTCCATCGCCAAGCTGAGCTGCTCAGGGTCTCTCCAAAACAGATCAAATTCTTGTCAGCGATTCAGTCTTTGACATACTGAAATCTTATCCTACTTCTGTGTATCTAGACTCCTCTTCCTTTAAACACCCCACTGCTTCTTTGAAACCCTGAAAGGGTGAAGGAATCTAGTGCTAATTGTTAATTTCTACTGAATGATGCCCTGAAGCTTCTTGTGTGAGAGAGAGAGAGAAAACATTTCTCAGGCTTATCACCTTTTTGGCTTGGAAGACCCTTTTGTTCCCAGATAAGTTACTCAGGGAGGTATATATATCCTTGGGTGTCTTACCTCAAAGCCCAGGATAAGCCTTTGCTCGCCTCCTGTGAAAAAGCATGGTGAATGGAGGGAGACTGGGGCATTCACAGCTGGCATAGAAACCTTATGAAATATTGAAGCTTCCTTGAATATGGAGAAACTGGGATCTCCAGAGTTCTCACGTGGATGTAGAGTGGAGATCAGTTCTCCTCTTGTTCAACAGATAGGTTGTTACTGGAAGTGTGCCTTGCTGCAGTTCTCCTTGGGTTCCTCAGCCCTCATTCCTGAAACAGCTGCTAAGGACCATTCTTAAACCAAAGAGAGACTTCTTCCCCTTCATACACTGAGGTCATTTTTGCAAAGAATTAAACAAAGGTGAGATAGATAAAGGAGCTGAGGATCAGACATCATCTTCCAAGGTGGAAAATATTGCGGTACTCATCCAACCCCAGAGGAGAAAGAAGGTGCCTCATTTCTGAATTTGCAGTTCCTGATACCTTTAATCTCCTTGATCTTACCCATGATGAGTGCACATCTTTCTAATTTCCAGAATTGTCTCACTTTAGGAAAGGGAGACTTGATCCTGAGCAGCTGAGAGGCTGGAAAATAGCAGAGAGCATATAAGGGGTACAGACACAGGCAAAGGTTTTCTTGTGAGCTAGGATAATGTGTAGCAATACTGAAAACTCCATATCAAAATTTATTAAAATATAGAGCTTCCTATTGAATTACAGAATCATAGAATCAACCAGGTTGGAAAGGACCTCTGAGATCATCAAGTCCAACCCTTGATCCACTACCATCAGGGTTACTAGACTATGGCACTAAGTGCCACATCCAGTCTCACCTTAAAAACCTCCAGGGACGGAGAATCCACCACTTCCCTGGGCAGCCCATTCCATACTGGGCTTGCTTTGAGCCACATCTCCCCAAAATTCAGCCACCCACAAATCGGGCATCAACAGCTACAACTAGACAATTTCAAATTCAGTAAAAAGATTTGAGAAAACTTCCAGGAGAGTGTACATTTTTCAGGACACAAGGATCCATTTTTCTCTATAAGGAGGAGAGGCTGCTCTGTGCAGCACCAACAGGAGAGTGAAGCAGCAAGAGGAATCAGAGTGAATTTTCCCCCATCAGTGGAGAGATCATTTTAGAGTTCCACCTTGTTAAATGGCTGGCTGAAATCATGCATGATTAATGGACAAAATGAAAATTAGATTATGTGTTTTTAGTCTTTGCGTGACCTCTACTTTCTCCTATATCAGTTGAAAGCAGAAGGGGAGGATGGGGTGGTGGGATGAAAAAAAAAATTAAAATCATGTATAAATATCCAGAAGAGAAGGGCGAGAGGAGAGGAAAGATGCAGAGGCCCCCTCTGTAAATTGTATGCTGTCGCCAGAAATCGTGGCTTCTGAGGAATGAATCCTACAGTACTGAAGCTTGAGGAATTAAAAAGTGGAACAAATGCCAAACTTTAAGGCTGCCTGTCAGCAGTCACCACGTATGCCAATCACCCATGTGGAACTGCATCTTTTGGGGAATTTTGTTTCCCTGCTGCAGCTGCACACAGGAGGTGACCCGTGGTGCAGACACAGCCAAGCTATTGGAACAAGTGCCTTCATCCTCCCAGAAGGAAGTTTTAGTGTGTTGCCCATCTTTGGACTCCTGTTTGGGCTATAAATTTGAAGATACGAGTCTTAAAGGCAGAGGGAAATCACTTCTTCCCTGCAGGCACGGGGTTCTTTGGCAGTTTTGACATCCTTCAGTGCTGCCTTGTGATCAGAGCATGGATCTCTGCACCCACTCAGGGGCACCTGCGTGTGTGGAGGCACCAGGAGCCTGTCCTCCTTTCATGCCTCAGCCTGTAATATCAGGAAGCAAAGGTTTTCCGTTCCAGTTACAGGCTGCTTTGACAGAACAAAATGTGTCTTGCTGTGCCCTCTACAACTTCATTCTTTGAGGGAAAAACGCACATATAAATCCTATATTCACTTAAAATAACTAAAAATCAATGTGTTGTGTGAATTGCTACCCCAATAACCTCAACTGGAAAGGTTAATACAGTGAAACTAAGAGCAGGAGTATAATACGAGACTGCATGAAATTGCTAATTCCCCCATTTTTTTCCCCATGTGTGACCACTGGCCTTGGTAACTCAGGGGCTGTGGTTTCATTTGAAGAGACCAAAACCCACATATGACTCCCGCCTATTTCTGAGTCTCAAAAGGGTTGATGGGTGAGAACTGTTCTGTTAGCTACAGGGGACAATCCATGTTTTCCAGCTTACATTTTAGCATGTAGTTGTTACCTGGTGTCGTTTTTGGAAGGCCTCAGATCCTGCGAGAGTCTTGGTCTTTGTGTTTTGAAAAAAGCATCATCTAGGAAAGGAAAGCTTGAACATAGTACTGCAAAAATAGGCAAATGGAGAAAACCACAAAACTTCATGACACTAAGAAGAAATACTAAGGCTTGACCTCTTCCCTCTGGTGACCAGTGGCAGGACCTGAGAGAATGGCAGGAAGCTGTGCCAGGGGAGGTTTAGGTGGATATCAGGAAAAAGTTCTTCCCCCAGAGGGTGGTTGGGCACTGGAACAGGCTCCCCGGGGCAGTGGTCACAGCACCAAGCCTGAAGAGCTCAAGAAGTAATTGAACAATGCTCTCAGGCGCATGGTGTGATTCTTGGAGCTGCCCTGTGCAGAGCCAGGAGCTGAACTTTGATGAATTTTCCAGAGATTACTCATTCCAACTCAGGATAGTCTATGATTCTATGATTTTAGGGATTTGCTTCCTGATTTTTAAAAATTCAGGGTTGGCTGCTTTGTGATGGTCTTTTAGTCTCCCTAGCATAAGAGTAACAAAAATGCTGTAAGAGACCTGAGGGTTTCCCTTGGGAATCGGTAAGTAGGTCATGGCTATTGTTGCTGTGAAGGTACACGTAGTTTCCTTTAAATTGATCTGAAAATCTGAGGCTTAAAGGAAGAGGAGATGATTCCGAGCAGAAACTCTTTTTCAGGATTGGTATGTTTTTCCATCCTTTAATAAACTTGTCCAGATTCCATTTTGTTGTCACTTGAGTTACCAAAGTCGGGCAGTACAAAATCAAGGTAGGTAACGACACCTGTAATGAGGGCCTCATGTGACCTCCTTGTGCCCAACATTACACGATTCAAAACAGGTTGGTTTGGCCACTTTCTGCCTAAAGGCTTCTGCTGTTCCACTGCGCTACAGCAGAAGATCCTGTCTCCGTGCCATCATGTTCCAGGGGCATGTGGAGGAACCCAGAACATGATACACATTTGTTCTTTGTCTCATTCACTCAGAGTTTTCTTGAGCATATCTTATCATCTTCTAATGGTTCATTTTGTAAAGAGAGAGTATGTCATCTCTGCTAGGGCTGTGTGTTGCACAAGTGAAGTGTCCCACCTCTGAAAATCATAGTGGGAGACCAGGCACTGTTGAGTCCAAGCAGCTTTATCTTGAAGTTGCTCCTCAGCGTCAGTCTGGTTGCTGAGAAATCTGTCTCCTGTTCCTGCTACAGTTCCACAGTGAGCCTGCTCCCTGTAAAAATCATCCTCTTGTCTGAGGGAGAAGTTAGAGCCTTAGAGAACTGCAGCAAATGTGCCCCATATCTTCAGTGAGACTTGTAAAGGCCATCACTTTCTTATCAAGCCCATTAGCTTGAATGCCTTAAACAGCAACCTAAGGACCATATTCTTTACAGAGGCGTAGATAGTCATGATATGTGGCTTGAGAGCTGAATACATGTATCATTGAGCTTACATTTCTACACAGGTATTTTGACCAGACAGTCAGCTAATGGCTCTGAATAAGATACTCTGCCCCCTTACATGAGTTCATCTGCCACTCAGACTTGCTTAGCAAGATATATGCTGCTTTTTATGCATATAACTCTTGTTAATGCTAAGGATCGTTACAAGTGTGATTTGAGAGGTGTCCTTGCTTCCTCCTTTCAGGATATAGTCCCTGAGGAGAAGGAGTTAATCTTTGTACGACATGGCTGTCCAGAAATGCTTGCAAATCAAATGCTTTCATTTGCTGTTTGTGCAGGGAGGGGGGAATGACGGGGGCTGCACGCCTTAAAAAATTCTCTCACCCAGCAACTTGCTTAAAGAACAAAGACTTTTTAGGTTTGCAGGAGCTCAAAAAGGCATTCAATCACATCCACTTTGAATAATTTGATATGAACCTGTCTTGTCATTTAGATATCTGTCTGCAAAGTCTGTTTTAAAAAATTAGTTTTGGTTTGGTGCTACCTCCTGTCTAAACAGGAAAGGGGTGTCAGGAAACCCCAATTTGTTTTCAGCATCTAACACAGCTGGCCACATGACACACGGTGAGTCACTTGACTTCTCTTTTTCTTCTCCTCTTACTGGTAGAGCAGTTTCTGAATGTATCTTTTCTTTCATGTTGCCCATCTGTTCAGTTCTGTGCTTTTTTTTTGGTTTTGCTTTTTTTTTTGGATCAGGATTTCCATTATTCCTCCAGCAAGGCATGTAGTTGGGGCATAAGGCATAGCAAGTGGTGATTGCCTGTTCAACATATAGCAAATGGGAGTGAAGGAAAGCAGAGCTTTATTTACACAACAGTTCCAGTCTGTGCCATGGCACTACAGTAAGCACGCAGGAGGCTCTCAGCGACGCGGCTACACATGTTCTGGAATATGGGTACTCCATGTGTTGTTTTTCAGCCTCCTGGGAGAGCTTGCCTGCTAAAGTTCTGCAATCTGGATCTGCTGTGTATTCAGTGTTATTTTTGTACCAGCTGATAGCATAAAGCATATCTGAATACATTTGCTTCATGTTAGACGTGGCCCTCTGCAAATAAACGTACATGTTTAAGAAACCCCTCCATGACATAATTAGTTGTCTGTAAGCCACCGTATCATTGTGTGGAGTAATTAGTTCTGTTTATTTAAAGGAGCCCCAGAAACCTATTAGCAGTTGCCAGTGGACCAACAAGGAGAAAAAGAAAAGATAAAAACCCGTGTGTGGTGGTTATTAGTCTCTTCATCATACTAATGGACAGCTTGTAAGAAATTGGACTTGCTATCAGTGGCCCCGAGTACCAGCAATCATGTAGGGGCATTGTTTCTCCTCACTGGCGATAAGGGCGGCTTGTGGCAGCTTCGATAGGATGCTCATTTTTATCTGCTAAGTGCATGATGCTTGTAAAAACAGCAGTGGCCTTGTTACCACTTGACATGACACTAGTTTTAGCTGTTTACGCTGACACGCCACTATACTCTTTTAAAGCTTCAGCCTGGGGTCTGATTCATTAGAGAACTTCAGAAATTATACTGATACAGCATCTGGGCTGATTTCTTTATGCTCCCTGCTCCAAGCAAGAGGAAGAGAGTCAGTGTAGCCCAGTGGAGGGCCTTCACTGACTTGTCAGATTTACTTTCTCTGGTGAAGTAGTAGTTTTTGGAAAAGCAAATGAGGTACTTCATTTATCTGTAGGTTGACTTACACAGGAGAGAGGGAAGGGAACTCTGTCCATAATCCGTGAGGGATGGAAAGGAAGCAGACTCCAGCATGGATTGTGTGCAGCTGGCTGGTGGTCCCAGCTCCCAGCAGGGATGTTTCCAAGAGCTGTGGCAGTGGTTAGGCTCAAATAGATCTTGCATAGATCCAGGCCTTCTGAACTCAATAGTCTTAAAAAGAGTGGCAACTACAGCATTTACTTCTGAAACCTGTGGCATTTAATATATTGGATTTTTTTCCTACCAGATTTCTAAACGGCCTTCTATGGGCTATTAGTGAATTATTTCCCTGTTCTGTAATTGGCTTATAAATTTTACAGAGGGGTTATTAGCTCTAAAGGGTTGTGACAAATGACCTGGGAGAAGGAGGAAAACTTAGTTAAACTTTTCTTCCCCGCCTCCACCCCTAGATTTAGCAGCTATGCTAAGTCTAGGCGTGCTCTCAGTCTTTGTAAAGATGGACACCTGTGAGGAGATCAGTTACTGATCCCAGGTTCCAAGGAAAGGGCTTCTCCTGTGAAGGGGAGAAAACCTTCTGGAGTTCCTCACTGCAGTAACTATTAGTGATGAGCTGCCCCAGTCAGCTGAAATAGAGATTATAGGTGATGGTAGGAGCTCTGATCTGAGCCTCTGTGCTAAGAATTCACCCATTTGCTACCCTAAGTCCACACACAAGTTGGAAAGGTTTTGGTGGAAGCAAAGCTTCATCTCCCAGATGCTGTCAGCTCAGGAAAGAGGACATTGCCGCCTGCAAAAAGAGACAGTCTTCAGAAAATGTTAAGAAACCTCTGGCAGTGGTGTGTGACTATAATCCATCTGATATCTGTCAGGGTCCCTTTGTCTCAGCTTCTGCAGAAGCTCATTTTCAGATATCTGCTCTTCAAGGTGTCCTGGGTAATTTCTGTGTATAAACCAAACCATTAAATAAATAAGTAAATCCTATCTTCTCAGTACCCTCAAGTCACATTTTGCATTAGGGGCTGTTCCTTAGATTTCTTTTACTTCTGAATGCTCTCACTTCTACATACCATGTGATATAAATAATACTGCTGGGAATCTGAAAGCTGCAGCTTTTTATGGCCACACTGCGATATTGTGCTCTGAATTCACATTGCTAATTTTGCTGCTTGTGGCTCACATCCAGCCCACCTTTCCATGTGTCCATCCTGTCCTGTTCCACCATCAGCTGCTCTGGGATTGCTGCATGTGCAATGCACCTGCAATCATTCAACCTGAAAGTATGGGGGAAGGTAGCCAGGAAAACATATGAGTAAGATTTTTTGCAAGCATATTTGAGTCATTTGTCAGGAGTTGCTTGTTTCCATGGGAATTAGTGAGTGAGAGAAGACATAGGTGAATCTTATTCCTTGCTTTAGCCTCGAGTCTGGCTGCATCAACCTGCAGGACCTATAATTTAGACCCAGGGGTGACTGAGAGAGCTCATTTTCCTTTTTAATTATTATTGCAGTGAATAGATGGTGACCTATCATGGGAGGAGAGGAATTGCGTGCCTACTGGTTAGAATAGCCCGACACTGCAGCCCAAACTTTCTCGTGTGGCTGTAAATATGCCAGGCCTGCCTTTGTGGCAAACTACAAATGCTCTCAGACTTTTGAGAAGCCTGGGGAGAAGATTCCAGATCCTAAGGAAGAACAATTCATCTCTTTTCCCATCCCCCTGTACACACATACACCATCCCCTTGTCTCTTTTTAGGTCATTTATAATCAGCAGTCATGGAGCACTGGCCTCATTAGTGATATAGCCATTCCTTCAGTGCTTCAGAAATAATCATTTAGAAAAAATGCACGGTTTTCTTCCCTTGAGAACCTGTGAGTGATGAATTTATTTCAGTCTGGCTGTCTTGGCTGTCTTGCTCAGCCTTATCTCCATATTTATTTCAACAAATAATGTACTATGGGAACAACAAAACGGAGTCTGTGACACAGACAGAATAGGCTGGGCAGGGAGGGGTTAACCAGGGCGATGGCACTGGAAAGCTGGGGCTCAGGGGGAGAGGTTTTTATCCAGAGTCATTTTTTAATGTATATACTTTCTGAGTGTTTGTGTTTGTAGAGGTTTAGAAGCCCTGGGATTTGGACATTGATTTATTCATAGGACACCATTTAGAGAACACACATTGTCCCCTGAGCGGTCCCAGGCACCGACCTTTCTCCTGAAGGGACCATCCCTTTTGTAATGGCGGACAGGTGATTAACTTTCTATGCCAGCTAATGACTGGGGTCTCTCACCAGCAAGCACCAGTAATTGTGACTGGCCTGGAGGGCTGGTGTACTGGGACCCATGTCCTCACCTAACAGGCGGTCAGCAGCCCCGTGGCACCGAGGGTCCACCTGCACATTGCTCCGTCTCCAGGAATCAGCACTCGCAGCTACTGTAAACCGGGGTTATGGAGGGACTTAAACTCATGATTTTTATTCTGCCAGTGACTATTTCGGTAACTGAGTGTTTCACTCTGGAAGCCGAAGCTCCAAGGTCAGTGATGAAGGACTGACTGGGAGGCAGAGCTCCCGTTCCCTTCCTCCCAGTGCTTCTCCAGGCTCCCTGGGCAGCCCAGCCGTGCCACCGCTTCCCAGTGCGCGCATCACAGTTAAACACAGCCCTTTCCTCCAAGCTACCGCAGTCACACTGGGCTTATTTGAACAACATTAAACACTCTGAATTCCTCGAAATTATGCTTTCTAAGGACGGACTTTCCCAGTGGGTAAGCTCTTCTCATTGGACCAGTTAGCACCCCTGCTCTGCCCCACTGCTGGGCAAATAAGTGTAGGGCACCGCTTCATGCCGTGTGGTTGCAAGCACAAGTCAGCTCTGCGTGTCATGTGTTATACTCGAAGTCTGGCTTTATGGGTACTTATGAAAAGCCAAAATATAGCCTCTCCCTTCCCCTTTCCTCCCACTTGGGACATGTAAGCTCATGTGTGAAGTGTTTTTTCTGCTAAGGCTTGTGCCCGCGTTTCATTTATTCCCTGGGATGGCTTTTCTGAAGCATCTGGAATTTGTCACTTTTGTGTGCAGCTGTAAAGTACTTGTAATTTGCCTTGCTCTCTGTTTTCCAAAGTGGTTCCTATTCAGATTTACTTACAGGTAGCATTTGTGCTCAGAAGACCCAGCATTTGATTGCAGAGATCCAAGCAGTTGAGCACATAGCAGCCCTGTTGCATAGTTTGTGTATGTGCACACATATTCTTAATGCCTTTTCCAGGTTTTATTTTCCTTAGTGAACATGGCATTCATTTGCCTAAAACTGTTGGCTTGTTAATTAAAAGATATTCCCAAAGTTTTCTTTGCTTCTCTATTCCTTTTATACTGAACTTTCAAAGGCCCAAGCTAACCGGTTCTCTACCAGCGCAACGATCAGAGACGAGGGACTAGTTATTTTAAAGCCAGTTCAAATGCTGCTTGTGTCAACCTTCAAATGTAGAGAAAAATATCCCCCTCCAGTCTTTTCCATTAAGGCAAAATCGTTGTTTAGTTCTTTTCAGCTGGTTTCTTTATGCACTGCTGTCTAATCACCTTGGTAGCAGGACTGTAACCAGGTAATGGGGGAATAAGCAGCAGTTGGCTTGCTGTCTTCTTCCCTAAGAAAAATCAGCACATACATCTGCCCTACTTTAGGGATAAGCATCAACAGCCCAGGAAATCTGGGGGGTGGTGGTATAAGCAGGAAGGCTCATAACAGTGCCATCTCTCTGTGAAAAGGGAGAGTTCTCAGGGGAGGAATTTAGCACTTTGTTCTTTCCAGCTGCTGGTTGGGAGTGCTTTCAGCTTTTGCAAAGTCATACCTCCCTTGCCTTAGAAGAATTTACCTAAGAGGAAGCATAGAGCCATATCTTTGAAACACTATGCTGGTCACCTTCATTTTACAGGTGGGGAAAATGTCTTAAAAAGACTTTCATGTCAGGCAGCAGTTGGGGGAGAAGGGAAGAATTCTGAAAGAGAGCAGGTAGCTTTCATTTTGCTGTATAGGCCTCAAGGATATCTTTGCTTTCTGACAGAGAAACTCCTAAAAGTCTCAAAGATATCTTTTTAATCTTTATTGAAGTGCTGGAAGCTTTGCATTTACAGAAGAGATGTCCTTTGTTACAAATTTTTCATTCCTTATTGAAATAGATATGAAGAAGAATTCATACCACACAAACTCAGAGGGAAGCAGCATTTTAAATGGAATGATTAAAAACCTTGCCTTGTCCCATTGCTTCATTTTTCACTTGTGACTCTTGTGATGTCACCCATTTGCTCTACTCCAGTTGCCGTAGCTTTTGCTGGAGAAGAGAAATTCACCTTGGGTGTCCCTATTCAATGTGAAAGGTAAGTGAAAAAGAAAATAGAGGGGGAATATCTCTTTTAATCTTTTCAGATCCGAATGAACTCAGGATCAATCCTGGTCCTGCACCTGATATACTTTCTTGATGCTCATTAAGTTGCACTTGTGATAACCTACTGTAAAAGATTTAGGCTTCAGACACAAGAGCAGGCTAAGACTCTGTGCAGACCATCACTCCCAGATGAATGATCAGAAGTGATGGGTCAATACATACAACAAAACCATGGCTGAAACCAAGTTCATCATTAAGGAAGTGTGTGGAGGAGGTCCCTCTGTGCAGGCAGGGAATGAAGAGCATAATTGAGGTTGCTGGATCTTACACCTAACGTGTTAGCCAACTAAAGCACAGTTTACACCAAAAGGTTGTAAGCATCAGTGAACTATATGGTTACTTGTGATATTAATTTACTTCAAATCCTTCCTGTAAGCTCTTTGTAGAGTTACACACTGTGAGCTTCTTTTTCTCTTAATCTTTTCTTTTGTGAGGCTGAGTTTAGTGCTGGTGAGGAAAGGCAGTCTGATGTCCATGGAAAATGAAATCCTGTATTTATCCATAGACTAAGAGCCAGCTGTTCCAGCAGTGGAACCCACTGCAAGATTGAATTCAGCTCACTCAGCCCTCTCCTTCCCCTTGGTTTGCCTTCTCTGATTGCCTGTTGTGCAGTGAAATTGGTAAAATGGATGTATCATCCATTCTAAATTAGACTGACACCGCTCAGTTGGCCAGATGCCTTTCAATAGCTTTTCAGGTTTTGTCAAGTACAGTGAGACTGAGCCACTTTAAACCTATCAGTCCAAGCAGGTGTTTGGGAAGAGCAGTGCTTTACCTCTGAGATTCACAAACTATGGTACATGCTAACCACTGGCAGAGCTCAAAGGCCTTTCTGTACCTACCCGTAGAGAAACCCTTCAAAACTCTGACCAGTCACCCTATCAATTGCAAAACCCACACAGATTTAAGGTACTGCTGCTGCCTTCACCCAAGAGAGGCAGTTTGCCCTGAAGACACCACCCTTCCAGCACCCTCATGTCCAGTAGAAGGCCCCCAGAAGGAGTTGCCCATGCAGAGCACGGGGCTCACTACAAGGTGAGCTGTAGGATCCCTGCTTGACCACAACCAGATGTTACAAGCTTCGAGCATAGGTTACTGCTGGAGTCAGACGCTGTGTGTCACGAGAAAGGTGACTGTGAGTTCTGGCCTTAAGAAGTGATGAAGCCTTTGTCAGAAAAGGAGGATTAAAGCAGAATCAATAGAATGCAGACCAAAAGTTGGAGGGGGTGGTGAACGTTTTAATGAAACATACATTAAATTTTCCAGTTACTTTTGCTCCCAACACTAGGTCCTGATCCTTTTTTATCCCTGTTATATTGTTTTGTCTACAGCTACTGAGGCCAGTTTTAAAGCTGGGGCAAAACCATCAGGCTAACACTACTTTTCCTGATGCTTCAGCCTCAGGTGGTTTTGCTTTAGGCTGTGAACACAAACCAGCCTCCTATAGTGCTTCCCTTTTTTCTTGCATCTGTTCATGTCTCACGTAAGTGAACTTAGATTAATTGTAGTTTTCTTCCCCTCTAGAGCTGACCATCTTGAATGGCCATAACACCTGCAGGATGTGGTTCACTCAGGGATTCAGATGAATTAATATCTTCCTCTAGCCCACAGCCAAATGCAAGAAGAAAGCCCATCCCAAATCATCCTCTTGCTGTTGCAATACTGGGTTTAAACCTCATCTGATTTCCACAGATTTGGCTTGCAGATGATATGAGCAATCCTCCTTACCCTCCTTCCTTGTACACTTAGTTCTGCTGATATTTTGGTAATGAGCAGTTCATCACACTAAGCGAATCCGCAAGGTATGATTGCATTAATGGGAAAGTGATTTCCACCAGAAATCATGGAACAAAAGCAGTGTTCCTCAGTTACTGAGCTGCTCAGCTGGCATTGAGCAACCAGGTTCTGTTTTTAGTCTGTGCCTCACTCTTAACCCCACAACCATTTTTTTAATTGCCTCTCCAACAGTTTGACTGGCCACTTTCACCACCCCAGCCCAGTTTATCAGAGCCATCAAAACATGGAATTTTGCAGAAGTCTGTGCAGCAGGATTGTGGCTGAACTAGGATCAGAAGTCACCAACTAATAGCTGCTAGTGGAGTTGCTGCCATGAGAGCTTTGCACTAGTGTCAAGCAAAGCCACTATTCCCCTCACAAAAGTTACTGTCAAATCTTTGCAGCCTTTGGCTCATCTGATGTTTAACCCAGCTTTACTGAAAAGTTTGCAGGTTTCCTGACAAACTTACTAGGATCAGGATTTAACCCTTGTTAGCTGGTACAGTGCAGAATGCCATACCTTGGCTTATATCCTCTAGGTATGGGAATAAGATTTAATTGGTGTTACGTGGCTCAGGGGCTGGCAGTCATGCCTGAATGCAGGGTGCATTTTGTTACACACAGAAAAGGTGAGATTCATTTTCTTGCAGTGTCTTTCAGTTTTCTAAAAATCTGTGGGAGGCAGTGGCAGATAAATCTTTGGGTTTAATTCCTCTAAGTCTAAAATTAAAGGTATGTAGAGGAGAATAGCCTCTAACAAAGCTGTGGGCCCAGCAGGTAGGGATGGTGTAAACAGTAATGTCTGAAATGCTGTAGAAATCTACACGGGGATGCAAGCCTGGTGCAATTCCTGCCACTGGCACCATCTCGCTCCCCCTACACGTGCAAAGATGGAGAGTGAGTTGCTTCGGGTTGGAGTAGGGATTGCAGCCCTGCATCAAAATGGCAGTGCTTTGTTAGGGCCTTTCTTCCCCGGTGCCCTTTCCCGGCTGACACCAAACGGGCAGGAGAGACGCGGTGTGTTTTCTTGGTGCTCCGCCTGTGCCGCCGTTCTCCCATTCTCCCCACTCCGTCCTCCCCCCTCCCCTACTCCCCTGCACTCCTCTTACTCCCACTGCCCACATCGAACATGTACAGATTTTACGGTTCACTGGAGAATAAGTGGCTGTCATTTCACAGATGGGCCAGGATGTAATTAGCCACAATGCATCGAAGTAATGGAACAGATGTCTCTTTGTAAACTGAGTTTGCTGTTGCACACTCTGTGTGTGTGACCTGCCGACTGCTCCGGGCGATTCCTCCTGGCCCCCTCGCCCCCCTCCCCTTCTCTCTGTTGCAGAGCCAAGGGCTTAGCTCACATCAAGTGTTTGTGTGTTTGCGGGTTTGTTTTTCTCTCTTTCTCATGCACTTGTCTCTCCTGCTGTAAGGCCACTGATTATGTGACGGATTGTTAGCAAGCAGAACCTGCATTTATCGATGGAGTCATTCAAAATAGAAAAGGTGATACCCCTCTTATGAGATAATAGGCAGTTTCAAGTTGCTCTTATTACCCGATGATAATACACCAGTAAAATCATAAATTACTGTTATGATGCCCAGCCTTCTCCTTTCTTCTTTTTTCTTCTTTCTTTAACTGAAAATAAAATAGCTGCTCTCCCTGAGCCCTCAAATTGGTATTTATATTTTAGATAAGAGAGGGGCTGTTGGACTGATTACAATGTGATAATGCACACAAGCTGAAAACAAACACAGCAGAAAGGTGCCTGTCTGGCTCAGCTAGGAACTGCAATCCAACCACCAATCCAAACATAAAAGGGGCAAAACCAGAGCCTGACTTCCATATTCTCATTTTGTAAAGCAACCTTGTCTCTGTCAGGTACAGAAAATGGATAACTTTAATTTAATCTAGTGGAAGGTGTCCATTCCCATGGCGGGTTGGAACGAGATTATATTTAAGGTCTCTTTCAACCCAAACCATTCTATGATTCTACAATTCATAGAGTTTTCTCCCTTAATATGTTTGAGGCATATTTTCAGGCTACATCTATGCAGGTTTTCCATTCCTTTAGTTCATCATGTCCATGCAGCTCCTGAACCCTGTACATCTTAACACTGGCAGCTCTCCAGCTGTGCTGCTTTAGCTGCTTCTGCTGAGGGTTTCCTGCCAGCGTTCCACACCACAGCAGGGGGCAAAGGGACCAACTGGAGCAGTCTGGCTCTTGGCTCTGTTTACAGCTCAGCCAGGCTATGAAGGAGCTAAACACCATGACCAGGCACCAGCTACTAGTGACAGAAACCTAATGGTGACACGAACAGGAAGGACATTTAAAGAAAATACACAGTTTTGTTCTCGATGCTTCTGGGTGTTTTCATTGCTTGTGTGTCAGAATTCTCTTAGTGAAATCACGTAGGCAGTCCCTCTGTGTGTGTGTGTATGTGTGTGTGCGCTTTTGTGCATTTATGGTTTATTTTCACACAAATTTCCCGAAGAGCTGCCTTGTTTCCCAGGGGCAATTCTGATGACAAGGTTCCTATTAGTTCCCTTAGTTTTGACCTGGCAAGCCTAACTTCAGATTGCACATCTTCTGAGTGTTAACAGTGGTGAGATACATTCACTAGTGATGGCAAAAAGCAGGTCTTTTGTGTAGAGAGAAGCAAGTTTTTACCTCAAGCAAAAATGATAAAGAGGATAAGCAGCATGTTGATGGAGTGCAGAGTGTAAATACGCTGGATATGTTAAACCTAGAGAACAGTATCGTAACCCAGAATAATCCCCTGTGACTGTGGACAAGGTATGGGCCTGCTGCCATCTTCAGCCCATGGTTGATTAAAAATTCTACAGAACGCAAGCATTTGGGGCCGTTCTGCAGCTTCATGTGTACCTCTTAGAAGAGCCATAGTGAAACACGAGAGAGAAATAATAACCCAGTTGGTGCCAGCCTTCAAAAGCAAATCACTCATGCACTGGGTTTCTCTACCCTACCACATGCTCATAAAGGTTTTTTCACTTGTATGGACACATGAACTAAGTAGTTCCCATATTGGCTTGACAGTCACAGAATCATAGAATATTCTGAGTGGGAAGGGACCCACAAGGATCATCAAGTCTGACTCATGAGTGAATGGCCCCTATGGGGATCAAACCCACAACCTACCAGCCCTTCAAACACCCGTTTTGGGGGGCACCAGAGCTTTTTCAGTAGTCTTTCAGGTCAGCTGGGTATGTGCACAGAATTGGCAGTGTTGGAGAAGTCTTCTGAGGCATATCAGACTGGCAGCGAATTTTACAAACACGATAATGTGGATTCCTTTGGGTCAAAGACCATATTATGATGCATGAGAAGTAGCTTGTAGTGCAAGACTGTGCATTTCCACTGGAAAAAAAATAAAGCAAATGATGCTATGGAGTTGAGAGTGTGGCTTTTAGTTTCCTCTGATGGTTTAAACAGTAGGTATTTTGTGAGACAAGGAATATGGGATTTTGACACACATTTTGTAACTGTCTCTTGATTGAAATGGTGGTTGAAAGTGGCACCAGGAGGAGAAGTGGTAGCTGAGACTCTTTACTAAACATGGGTTCTCCATGGAAGAGACCCAGTGATTCCTATGACTTCCCAGCACTTACAATGCAGCGTATTTTATAATTCCTAGTGACATTATAAAATTCCACAGGCCTATTTAATATGTTCCCATCCTTGTATACAGGACTTAGGAAACTCAGGGACAAGGACATTTCTGGGCAGCTAAACTGAAAGCCACTGCTTGGGCTCTGGAATCCCAGCAAACTTGGGAGACCAGCAGGAGACACCTACGACTGCTTTTGGTCCAGGGCTATTGGAAGGGTGCCAGTCCCAGCAGGGATTACCTCTGAGGTCTTTTGGACAAAATCAAAATAAGGCATTCGATTCAATTTGACTTGTGGCACTGCCCACGTCCAAGGTGGTCTCCGCAGGTGACTCGGTGACTTTCAACACGTTGGTTTTGTTGTGCTGCTATTTCTGGTCAGGGCTTATTCCTGCATAGCAATTAGACTTGGAGAGGAAGGTGTGAGAGTGCAGCCCAGGCCTGTGACCTCGCTAAACTGACTGACCCAAAGCTCTGCAAACAGGATTGAGCATGAGGGTGTCGCTCTTCAGCTGAGCCGTGCATGTCTGCAGGCACATTTCCGCTAAGTGGTGTCAGGGCTGGTTCCCTGCAAAACTCATGTCCCCTAGGGAGGACATCCCTGACCTTCCAGCTTCTCCTTTGGGGTTTTTTTTGCCTTGTTTTGTGCTTTTTTTTCCTTTTGATACTCAAATCCAAATGTTTATCTCTTCTGCATTGATGGAAATTACTCTTAACCCACATTAATGGGAGAGAAAAAAAGTTGCCATTGGTTACAATTTTTCAAATTCATTTTAAAAAAAAGGTCCTGTGGATTCCTTGGGTTCTAGTCAAGATTGTAGTCTGCTTGGTTGGTCTGTGTTAAGGTTGATACGTTCATGGTTTTTTTGGCTGGTTTCATCTAGTCCCTGCCTTTCAAGAGACAAAACTTAGGGTGTGTTAAGTCTTTCCAATACAGTAAAATTGCAAAGCAGATACAGTAGATTGATTGAGCTTTTCCTTTGCCTTCTGTCAGAAGAACCAAGCATAGTGCTGCACATGCAGGATGGTGTCACGTTAAGGAGAAAGAGGGAGTTTCTCTTTGGGTCTAAATGAAGGCAGTTTCTGGCAGCTTAAACTCAGTGGCTTGTCAGTCCCTCAGCAGCAGCAAGTGCTTGTGACAAAGAACTATCTCTACCAAATTCTTTTTAAAAGAATATACAGTTTATTTGACAAGAGTTATTTTTT
Source organism: Lophotriccus pileatus (assembly GCA_035583135.1). Classification (NCBI taxonomy): domain Eukaryota; kingdom Metazoa; phylum Chordata; class Aves; order Passeriformes; family Tyrannidae; genus Lophotriccus; species Lophotriccus pileatus. The sequence continues at coordinate 10,569,534 of JAWWES010000133.1, read as the reverse complement.
TACTGTGTAAACAATAGCTTTCTTGCTCCCAAAGCCCTTTCTCAGGCAAAGTTCCCTCTGACCCAGCAGAAGGAAGACTAAGTTGAAACCCTGAAAACAGCTATCACAGAATTGTTTGCACTGGAAGGAACCTTAAAGATCATCTAATTCCAATCCCCCTGCAATTGGCAGGGACACCTTCTACTAGACCAGGTTGCTCAGAACCCCATCCAACGTGGGCTTGAACACTTCTAGGGATGGGGCATCCACAGTTTCTCCGGGCAACCTGTTCCAGTCCCTCACCACCCTCACAGGAAATAATTTGTTCCTGATATCTAATCTAATCTTACCCTCTGTCAGTTTGAATCTGAACTCTGGAGGCTTTATGCCAAAGCAAAGGTCCTGCTTCTGGTGCTGTGCTGCAGGGAGAAGGGTGTGGGTGCCAGGAGGAGGCAGCCCAGGAACCAGCCGAGCACCTAGGCAGACATGGAAGATGCCAGTGTCGGCAGGGCAGGTGAATGCTGGGCACAGGATAATGGTCCATCAGGACAATCGTTCAAGAACATGCATTTCTCTCTCTCTCTCTTCACATCTGAGTGGTTATCTATTGCTCCTCTTTACTGCAGTCTGCTTGTAGGGCTTCATAGCTTTTGAAGGTATAAGAATAGGGCTCCCCCCCCCTTTTTTTTTTTTCCTTTGCCTTGAAGTAATCATCTATNNNTAGGTCAGTGACATGATGAAAGATGTTTATGTGTTTTTACCTAAAGCTGGAAATTGCCTTTCCGGATATCACTGAATGGGAAAAAAAAAAAAAAAAAAGAAGCTAATGGAGCCTTGTTGTGCTTTCATTGCTTTTGCAGTGGTGTTCTTGTTTTAGTGCTATGGCACGCGAAGCATCCTTCCCCACCGCATGGCCCTCGGCTTTCAGCTCCCTCTGCATCCTCTGCCGGCTCCCCTGCATGGAGTGGACTTAGAGAAGGGCGAGGGGAAGGTCACTCAGAGTTGTTTTATTCTCCAGCTACCTGGAGCAGGCATCGTCAGCTCTGCCCTATCAAGTAGAAAATGTGGCACTGATAAATCCTGTCCGCTAAGGAGCTGAGCCTTTTTAATATGCAAGTGCTCAGTCAAAGAAAGTAAACAGACATCTCCTTCTGCTGGGAATTACTAGACAAATGTCTCCCTCCCCTTACCCTCCTTCCTTCCTCCTCCCTTCCATTTAAGTGTAGGAAATTCTGCTTGCTTTATTTGATAAAGAGGAGGAGGGGAAAGGACATGTACTGAATCATGGTTAAGCTGCTGTCTTCTACCTCAAGACCTTTCAGTCTAGATGTGCTTCATTAGTTTGATAAGCAGACACCAAAAAGGGGGAGGGGTGTGGGGTTTGCATGAGGGGATCTGCCTAGGGGCTGCCCGGAGGTTTAGGAAGATGAACTGCTAATGATGTTGAAGCTGTACCTTTTTGGGACCTTGGCTCCTGGAGGAAAAATGGGGCCTTTTCACTAATTGTGTTGTGCTCAGTAGTGTGATGGAAAGGATCTCACAGGGGAGTGAAACAGAATGAATATCGGCTGGGCTCTTCCCCTGAGCAGCCCCCACTCTACTCCTCCCCCAGCCCAACTCTCCTCTCTCTTCAGTGAGGTATCTGGCATGAGGTAATCCTAAATATCAGGAGATAACATTAAGAAAAGAGATCAATTTGGCAGGTCATTCATTTATTTGGACAGTCTGGTGTGAGACTTGTGAACTGAACATAGATTTTTAACGAATGTTGTCCAAATTGGCAGCGCAACTGTTTTGATGAATAGCTACCAGAAAGACTGTGAACCTTGGATCTGGCCCCCGTGCACGTGCAAACACAAGATCTGAGGACTTTCGAAAGCTGCTCGCTCTAATCCCGTGCCAGCCCCTTTCCTCTCTGACAGACTCAGGTCTCGGAAGTGGATAACTGTATCTCCCCAGTGCAGCGGGCTGGGCAGGTTTTCACCTGAGGTGCTGTTGCACGTTCCCAGGTGTGCCTGTTTTCTTTTCAGCAGCTGGATTCCGCCTCAGTTGAGAAGGTAAAGCGCAATTCCCAGGTGTGCTTGTGTGGAGCACCCAGGCTCTCCATGGCTTGGATTTTCCTTTCTCCTGCACCAGCGTTAGCCCAGCCCAGCGAAGTCTGGTGTTAAACTGAGTTCTCTGTGAGTTTTGGGGTGGGAGTGACTGATGGTGGACAGGCTGTGCCATGCTGTGCCTGGGAGCCTGTTTCCAAAGTCCTGCCAAAATGCCACCCCAATGAACCCCGTGTTATCTGGGCACCTTCTCCCCTGAACAAAGAAGCCAAAGACAGCTGGAGTTGCTGCTTGGAACTTTGCTTTCTCAAACGCCAGCGGGCACAGCATGCCAGAGCCGTGCAGGTTAATAGGCCTTGAGGTTCAAAAGGGACCTTTTTAACCTAAGCATAGCATCGTCTTAAAACTGTACATCCCTGCCACAGTCAATTGGTGGTTACTCAGTGACAGGCAGGTGGGAATGACTTGAAAAGTCATTCGGCAAAGGAGACATGAGTGGAACTTCAGGAGGCAGCTGGATACCCAGGGAACTGCCCCAAACGGGAGACCAAAACAGGAGAAAAATCCCATGATAATTTAAGTGTCTCTGGAGCACTTCAGCAGCTCAGGAGTGGGCAGTAGGTTTAAAGGAAAAGAATGTTTTGGGTTTGTTTTGGCTTGTTTGTTTTTCTGCACAGCATGTACTCAATGTCCGAGTTCCCTGCTGCAGGCTGTTGCAGAGATTGTGTCTAAAAGGATTCCTATAAATGCACAAAGGAGAAGTTTCCAGTTGAGAGCAAGAGCGCTAGATCGACACAGTCACCAGCACAGGATGCTGTTAATCCCCTGATTGCTGGATGCTGGGAGAGATGCCAGGGACAGGCTCACTGCACATCCGCCCTTCTTCCTGTTACGCTTTCCCTAAGCATTTGTGGCTGGCTGCTGTCAGAGATGGGATACTGGGCTAACAAAACCTTTAAGTTAAGTTATTTTGTTATGCTGACATAAGGGTGGACAAGGGTGGAATGAACACGTGGACTGGGATATGCTGGTTATAAGCAGTTCCATACGTGACTTCCTCAGCATCCCTTTGAAGGCGATGGTCAAAGGAGGAGTGCTGGCAGACAGTGCAATAAATGCTGATGTTATATGTGTTGTAAACCACTTCACAGAGAGAGGTAAACATTTCCCAGGGATTGGTGTGGTGAGGCCAGGAGACAGACTGTTTGAAGTTATGACCAGCTGCATCTCTTCCTTTCTTTTCAGAGACAACTTTACGCAGTGGGTGACATAGACAACCAAAACCAAAGCTTATTTGAGAGTTTTTGCCTGCCTTTCTCACCCTGTTGCCTCCTGCCTCAGCCCCATGCCTGTCCTCTGACGCTGAGAGAGGGACCCTCCCGTGGGAACCTCTCATTCTGTAGCTCTACTGGTCCTCCCTCTCACTTAGCATATGTTGTATTTGCACCTCTACCTTGACCAAAATCACTGTTTTGTCAGCTCACAGGAGCAGGGATGGATGCAGGGAGGGAGTGGGATCACCCCCACTCATGGGGGGATGCAAGGCAGTCTATTCCTATAGAGAAAATGTGCATCACACAGGGTGGGGGAGAGGGGACTCTGCCTTGATCCCTGTAATTATACCCATCTGTTACTTCCCTGGCTCTGCCACCGCTGCTGAAACACACAAAGAATCACAAGTGTGATTTAAGCCCCTGGAGAATACAATGGCTACATTTGAACAAGCCGAGCCGGCCTCCAGTGCCCCGCTTTCACTGCCCCAGTGCTGCCTGCTGGGCTGGGCAGGGCCACTCTGGTACCAAGCCATCGCCTCTCGCCCTCTGTGGTTATTAACTGGGTGCCTTTTTGTTGTTTCTGCCGCTGTTGCCACACTGGTGCGGAGGGGACAATGTCAGAGCTGTTCCTTCTTTCCCTATCAAAGTGACTGTTTCAGGAGTTCAGTGCCTTCCACATTAATGGGACTGGTAAACTGGTTTTGCATTGCAGTTGCTCTTGTTTTCTGTGCCCTCTTGTCATTGCTGTTGACTCATCAGGCTGAAGTGTCTGAGCTTAATTGAAGCAGTAACAATGCAATCAACATTTCTCTCTATTTTTATCCGCATCTCCTCCTCCCCTCTGGTTTTTCTGCTCCTTGACATGCTATTTCTGGGGCTGAGAGCTTGGCAGCCTTTCCAAGGGTTGCACTGGGAGGGAACTGAGCCACAAAGGGAGTAAACCACCAAAAGTAACAGGGGTTTTTCTTTCTCTGAGTGGTGCTGGACTCCCTGCTTTACACTCATCCTCAGTGTGCCTCATCACCTCCCCCTGTCATCCTTTCTGCAGCATGAAGGCCTGGGCAGACAGAAGTAATTCTACAGCAGGACTGTATGGATGCACTTAATTAGCATAAAATTAACATAACCCTCTTTGTTTAACAGAGTACCCAGCTCTCCTTTATGCAAGTGATGTGACCAGAGGCAGGGAGGAGTGACTGGTCTTGGTGCAATCTCTGTAAGAGATCAGTGGTGAGGATGCTAGCTTGGTTTTTGAATGCCGAAGCATTCACCCCGACTTCAGAAGGCGAAGAGAGCATTGTGCCAGCTGCAGGATTAGGGGCAACTGTTCTGCAGCAGATGACTGACACTCATGGTTTCAAACACCGGTCTCTGGTGTTAGCTGTGTATAAGTAGCCTGATTTGTCAGGGATGCGAGCCCTGGGAGCAGCAATATCTTTATCAGTCAGAGATGTTAAGACCTTGGAAAAATTCACCACTTTTCCTCAGGTGCTTAATTACAGGCTCTGAGATGTGACTGCTCCTGTGTTAGTTTGGAGGGCTGGGATTTGGGCACTGCTGCTGAGTGTGCCGCTTGGACAGGATAACACTGCTCCCAGCATCTCCCACAGTGAACCAAAGGGCCTGGTGTGGCGAGTGTATTTACTGAGAGTGCCATGAGGGACAGACCACAGCAGCCAGCTTCCCCTGGCTTCTTACACTGATTTTATTCTGCTCTTCCCTCTACAAGTGCAAAGAATGTCCTGCCTGTGACAGCCTTTATTTCTCCCCAGCAACAGAAGAAGAAGAAGATGCATCTGCGTGTCCTCCAGTGTGCCATCCAGCTGTGGCTGCACTGTTCCTTACTGTACCACTGGGAAGCTAGAGAAGCCAGCAGAGCTGAATCAGGGACTTGACAAAGGCATGCTGCCTCTTTGCAGAGAGGCTGTGTTCTCTTTTGCTTTCTTAGTCCTTTTTCCATATCGCTTCTCCAGTGCCGGGGTTGCCCGGGGACAGGCAGAAAGCCTATCGCTGGGAGAAGGAAGCTAGGGTATGGGAGCTGGAAGCTCTTAAGTCTCTCTAAACATACCCACTTAGGGGGAAATTGGTGATGAGAGGCAGGAAGGAGTACGTAAGAAAATGTGGCCATTTTGTAGTAAATGAAGTGGCATCTTTTGAACGCAGTTTGCGTGGGCAGAGTAGCAAGAAACACATGTAGCTTAAAGGGTTTGCATTCAAAAGGATGCCAGCTGGCTTTAAAATGTTTCTTCTTCTGTAATTGGTTAGGGTTACTATTGTTGATGGCAAAACCTGAAATGTCAAGTGGAGAAAGTATGAGGAGAACCAGTGTTTTTAATTTTACTTGTCTCTAATATCTTGGTGCATGGAGAAGCACATGTGTTGTCGGTGCCCAAATTTTTTTCCATATAGTTTTTCATCCCCCCAAATGCGTGTTTAGCTCTTCTGCAAAGTGATGGCAGGCAGAGAATCATCTAAAAGTATGGAAATGTAAATAGGAAAAAAAAAAAGTGAGAGCAGGCATCTGGGTAGGTGAATTTATTGAAAGTACTTCATCTTATGTCTGGGAAATGCCTGGATTTCAGGTTGACAGAGTCCTTTGCCGTGAGACACGCCTCTCCTTTGTGTGAACCATACCACCCTGCATCCTCTTTCTGTCACCTTTTTAGCATTGTTATTGGACTGCTCATCTCTGTTTTCTAATCCTCTTCACTTTTTTAAATACAAAATTAACATACTCTTCTCCTCCCCACTCCCACCCTGTGGTACAGAGAAAGACTGCTGCTTTGTATTAAACCTAGAATTGTTTTTAAGGCAATATATGCAGACCTAGAGCTCTCAGCATTGATGCTGTAATCTCTGCTGGCATCTTCAATAATTTTATGCCCTTGTGTTAGACTTTGCCTCACAAATATATATACAAAGCCCAAATTGTGTTATCTAGAGAACAAATGCTTTCAAATCTGTTCAAAGGGTGTGTGAGAACCAGCCACTGAAGCAAAGGAAGGCAAGAGGCAGCTGACTTTGTTAAATGCTTGTTAATACCTCTAGCTGTTGGCAGTGCCTGAAGTTGTAATCAGCTCTGTCTGTGTGTCTGTCTCTGCCTTCTGCTTTTGCATGTGCCTTTGTCGGCACATTTTTGGGCTGAGTTGTCTGTAGCTGCGTGCCTGCTGGCGTGTCTCTCGCGTGTGCGCCGCCCTTCGGCGTGTGTTCTCTCCGTACAGGATCTGCTCCGGTGTGTCCCAGCATGTCTGCCTGCCTGTGTGGGGTCTCTCCGAGTCAGCCGACGTGCCAGCATCCGCCTCCCTCCCCGTGCGCTCCCGAATTTCACGTGTGGCTCTCCCCGCGGGTCTGCCTGTCTGCCTGCGCGCGTCTCTCTCCCCGTGAATCCGTGTGCCTCGGTGTGCCTGCACGCCTGGACACGGGATGGGATGTGGGAGGCTTTGTTTGTGGTGGGGCTGGTAACATTTTAAGATGAATTCGGTGACTGTGATCTTGTTGAGATGGAGGGTCCGCCGTTTCCCTCTGTCAGCCTAACAGACACTTGTACCAGGGAGGAGAAGCTGTTGCCTTGGTGGCTTCAGTGAAGTGAAATAAAATGCTGTTTCGAGTCGGTGGGAGTGGGGATCATTCGCAGATGTCAGCTCCTTAAAAATGGCCTCACTTAAAACGTATATGGAGAGAAGAAATTGGATTTTTCTCCTACAGGAGGGGCTTGTACCCTTGCATGGTGTCGGATTTCTCCCCCCTACCCCCCTCCCCAGATTCAGACAGAACGCTGTGCTCTGAAGGGAAGGTCTTTAAAAACAAAACAAAAGGCAGCTGTCAATTTAATCCAAGCTCCCTGATAAAATTCCAGCAGAGTTCCTTTTTTTCAGAGATGAAATAAGAACCCTGGCAGGCCCTCTTGACTGGCCACATAAATCATTTGTGGTAATTGCTCTGAGAGAGACGAGTCCTTTTTAGGTGCAGGGAGTGGGGAAGGCGCCCACAGCCACTGCACAGCACCCCAGGTACCCCAGGTTGTGGGAACCACCTGCCCCGGGCCTGGGGGCAGCAGGGATGGGTGCTGCAAGCCCAAGGGGAGAATGTGCTGCAGAGGATGAATAATAGCGTTTCCTGTCACCTTCCCTTTGTTGTTGCTCCTGCTTTTAATTGCCCTAGAGGGATTAGAAGTCAGACGGTGGGGGAGAATTTGGGGGGGGGGGGGGGGGGGGAATTTGGTAAAGCCAGGGCTGAGAAGGAGGAGAGGGGGAGGGAAGGATGAAGGCGCAAGGAAGGTGGAGGGAATGAGATGGAGGTGAGGTGAAGAAGGAAGAGATTGATTTAAGTGACTAGCATTTAGTGCAGCGGCCGCACAATTTCAATTAGCTAATATCTCCTTGGGTTGGTGCATGACTCTGCATGCTCCTTGTCGCTCCGATTAGGAGTGGAATGGCCATAAAAAGCAGAGTGCCGGGCTCCTGGTGTCAGCTTGCCGTCTGCAGTGGTGCAGGAGGACAACTGCTCCGGGAAGCCGCAAAGCTGCAATTGCGCTTTCCCTGGGCAGTCATAAAAGATGGTGATAATAAAATAACAGGGGATCTCAAGCAGCACTACAGGAGCAGCCACCAGCCGCAAACTCCATCAAGAGGGTATCACTTAATTCACCCCCTCGCTTTCAGGGCAGAAGCAGTGGGGTGTAGTTGTTGTTGTATTTAGTATAAATCCGTAACTGCTGCTACAAAATGAGCTTTTCTTAACCACTTGTCAAAGCCCACTGGCCTGAGTAGTTTTGGGGACATAGCTGCAACTAAGAATAAATATGTAGATTATGTATAAAATCGAATTGGTACTTATGAAAGAGGGAATTAAAGGTGAGGGGCACAAGGAGTGGGAGCCTGGAGTCTGGCTTGTGTTCCTGCTCTGCCACTGGGCCATGCTGGACCTCTCCTCTGAGCCCACCATCCTGCAGAACCCAGCTGGAGTAACCTCTGCAGCCTGGGGGGTACATGAGCTGGGGATTACATGAGCTAGGCAGCAGAGCTGCATGGTGGCATGAGAGCCACTGTTGTGGGACTAGCAACAGGCTGGCTCTCAGCATCTCTGTGTGCTGCTGGCTCTCTGTATTTGCCTGTGCCTGCTGCCTTGCTGGTGAGTATTGCTGTTCATCAGCAACAGCTATTAGTTTTGAAATATAGCCTGTGCCATTTGATTCTGTGGCATCCAACTTACTCCGCTGGTCTCCACAGGGGAAGCCCACTTCCATGTCCACTGGAGTGCCACAGCTGATATGGCCACTTTTCCTTGCTGCAAACAAGCTGCTCTGCCAGTATGTCAGACAGCTCCTTCCCTTCCTTCTTTGTGGGCATGGAGTCCAGCTGCTGAGCATGTTTCAGCCTCTCTCTGAGCAGGGCCCTAAGAGAAAGACTGAGGAACAAAGGAGTGCAGCCAGCGTGGCTGACTGGCAGCTGGAGTCAGTCTCCTGGACAAGTTGCTTGTACCATTTCCAGCACAGTCTCTGGGCTGAGAAGCAGGGACAAATGCGTGCCCACCGTGCACTTTCCTGCTGTTGGCTCCCAGGTTCCAAAAGTGCCAAGCTCTGGTCATGGCACTCAGAGCCAGCAGCATCCTTCCCTTTTCGTATTGCCACTTCTATGCTCTACAGGCGCTCTTCTCTCTCTTTAAGAACACACAAGCGTTTGCAACAGTGAGTTAAAAATAGTTGATGGGCTTGTCTGTGGGTGGGAATGAGTTAAGGTGTATGAGAGAACAACTGCAAAGAGATGGCACGCGGCCTTACACACGTATGTGCCACACACATGGATGTACCTGACAGGGTCTCTATTAAAACAGACTGTGACCTGTGGAGTCCCTCAGTGACCTTCCCTCCTACTCAGGGCCCTGGGCAGTAGATGTGTGTGAGTTAACGTGCAGCACTGGAGGAGGCTGCTGTGCCTGGCTGTCATCCGTCCCTGATCCTGAAGTAGCTGCCCTTGGAGCGAGAGCCGCTTAATCATTTTTGAATCAGCTCCTGAACTGCCATAGCTCACAGCCCAGCACATTAAGGTGAACTGGCACAGACTGCAGTTTGCCTTAATGGACTGCAGCCATGCAGGAGAGGCTTTTCCAGAAGCAAAGCTCTCCCTACCACACAGGTAGCCTGCTGTGGAAGTGCAGCGGAATGGACACAGCCCCAGCTTCATTCGTCAGTGCTTGAGAGCTGACTGATGGACGATGAGGGAGTTTTCTTGCTGCAGGGGAACTCAAGGATTTCAGCCTGCTTCCCACACACACTGGGCCAAGCATGGGGAGCCCTCCCAGCCCAATCCCCCTCTGCGGTTAGTGGTAGATGTGCCAACAGCACCAGTTAGTGATGGGGGGGTTGTCCTCCTAATTATTAGAAAGGAAGAACTTGATTTCCCTTTTAGGGAAACTGGGACATGAAGAGGTAAAGGGCCAAGGGTGAGGAAGAAGGTAGGGATAAAGACCTCTGCATCCTGCTCTCTCTCTAGTACCACACTTCTTGCTTTCTTAAACCCTCTGGTTCATGCTAATCAGCTCTGCATGAAAAGTATGTACTGCCTTGCAGATACAACATTCAGTTTCCTGTTCCATTTGTACTCCCAATTGCCTATATTTTTCCCTTTCTGTTCTTACCACTTTTGAAAAACATACTAACCTACATTTCCTGCTGTTTAAAAATGAACCAGAAGTAAAAAGCACCTTACATTTGAGGGAAAGCTGTTAAGAATCATAAAATGGTATTAAAATATCTGCATCCGCACCCTATTTCATGGCGGGTCTCAGTTCTAAGGAAGCTGCTGACTTGGTGGAAAAAAATGGCAGTTCCCACGTAGAATGATAGGGGAGGAATGATTTCCTGCACTGAAGCACTTGTGATGGAAGTGATGAAGCCCTTGTGTCGCTCGGTGAGGACTGTCATCTCGAGAGCCGCACTCCCACACTGCAGAGTGGTTCATTGATCTTGTGGGCTGGCACGGGTGAGCAGCCCCCGCGCAGGAAGGGGAGGGTGAGCTGTCCCTGCCTCACTGAGTGCCACACCGTGCCATTTGGTCACTGGCATGCCTCACCAGCTCTGACTGATGGTGCAGGAGTAGTTCCAGTTTCACTGGGGAAAGAGACAGAGGGCGAGGGACCATGGGAGTCCCCAGTCAGAGGGGAAAAGAGGATGGCCTGGAGATCCCCCATGAGACCCAGATTGCTGAAATTGGTGTTGTCCAGTTACCTCCCAGAGAGCTGAGCGAGTAGTCCTTTGTGAACACAGCTGTGGGAAACCTTGGCTAAAAGTACAGAAGAATCTCCATCTCTTTTACAGTCAAATGTGTGGTCATCTCCATTAACTGATTGACTGTGGACCCTTAAAGCACTTCTGAAAAGTTGTTTCATTACTTGCTTGATCTTAAAATAATCTGCTTTGTATGTTCCTATAGAGTTTATTAGGGCTTCAGTTGGCACATGGCTCAGCTGAAGCTGTTTTGAGGAACACATTTATTTCTACTTAGCCAGCTGAAATGTCTACCTCGCTGCCATCTTTTCAGGCGAAACATTCAGAGATGCTCTCTAAACTGGAGCCCTAAAAGATTCACAAGGGCTTGTAGGATCCCATAGGGTACTTAGATACCTTTTGTTGATATTAACACCAGCTTTCAATATGCAAGTCAATGCAGTGATACAAAGGTGAGCAAGTGCACACTCCTGGGCCAAAGCTGGAACCTGCCCACAGAGAATAGGATAGGATTTTTTTCAGCAAAAGCTGTCTCCTTTTGTATCTACAAGCTCTGCAGGTGAGTCCCAGCTGCAGTGGGAGCCCTCCCTTTTTTTTCCCTGGACAGCACAGGAGGTGGAACTAAGGGGAAACATAACTACGGGCAACCTCATATGTGCTCGAGGTCACGCAGAAACATTGTACTGGCATTAACCCAAACCGCAGTCCTGTTTTTAACCTCTGCTGTGTAAAATGCATAATCCAGGGTTATCTTTTACTTAAACGTAAGCAATTGCTAAGCTAAGTTTCCAGCTGTGAATACAGCTTACCCTGTGACTGCAGCACTTGGATGCTGACAGATGTGTGTGTTACCAGCTGACACTTGGAGAGCCAGATTGATTGGCTCAAATAGAAATTCAGAGATTTATTTGAAGGGTTGTGTAGGATCTGCAGAGCATCTCCTCCATTCAGGCTGTCAGTTCTGTCTTATAAGCACATCTGAAAGGTGGCCGTGTAGGTTCTGTTTAGATGCAACACAGCAGAATTACAGTTTGTTCCAACTTTCTTACAGATATAGTAAAATAAAGTATAAGGTTTGTTTCAGTTCATTGTATAAGGCTATCTGTAAGCTACAGATCTGGGAACCGCTGGGTTAGTTCAGGATAATATGCTACCACATCTAGCCCCTCCTCTGAGGCTGTGTGAGGTATTAAAGCAGAAAGCCTCAGAATCTAAATGGCATTTTAGCATTATATATTTCATTCTGTTTTCACTGGAATGTCTTTTTAATGACAGCAGAGAAATCTCTGCAAGGTGTATTTCCACCTGTATCTCCATACTCAGGTCTCATACATTTGTACTCAGGAGGTACATCCGCTTTGTTCTTCCTAACTTGGATCAAGCAGATTTTATTTGAGTACATCTCTGGCTGTGTTATGCCTTATACCTGAATGATCACGAATTGAATTCCCAATTAGCTTGCCTTTTGCAACTAAAATCCTGTTGATTTCAACAGTATAGCCTGGTTTAAAATACATAGTGAAACTGCTCTCCCAGTACATCCCAGAGGAACCTTGTAATCTTATTAGATGCACCTGCTGCCATTTTATTTTAACCTCTCAGTTTTTCCCTGCAGCATAATGAATTCAATATTCGTCTGCCACAGAAAGCCTTCCCAAATGTGCTTTGCCATCACTTTGAGGAGGAACAGCCCTGCCTCCAAAGAGCTGCTGGCAGCACCTCCGCCCTCCACTGCCCAGCCTGGGGCATCTGGGGATCACCTCCACCTTCTGCAGGTGCCAGCAGATCTTCCCAGATCCCGTGGGTGCTTGCATGAGCATCCCTGGTGCGTGCCCCAGCCCCAGAGGGGCACTGCAGGTGCTTAAGCAGAGTTGTGTGGCCCTCACAGTCTGCAGAAACTTGGCTCTACATCTTTTCTTGTGGCTGTTACATCAGTAATGAAGCAGGATAGAAAGTGCTTTTGTAGCTTCTGGGATATCAGGCCTCTTCACTGCTGGCTTCACAGCTGTTACTTCTAATCAGCTGGGCAGGCACCATAGAAATGTCAATTCTAATAACCAGTCTTTCATTTCAAATTCGGTTTAGGTTTTACTGGTGGAGAGGGGGCACCGCTGACCTTGCGATGTCCCATGTCAGAGCTGCTCACTGAACACACGTAGCTTCCTCCCTGGCTGCCCTCCTGCGTGCATGCTGCTGGGAATGGTGCGGGGAGGGAGGGGGGGGAATTAAGGACCTGACAGTGACCAGCCTGAGCCCATGGTCCTGGCATCGCGTCCTGGACCGTGGGTGTGAGCCGGTGCCTCGGGATGAACGTGAAAGCGTGAGAGGGCTGTGGAGCTTTCCCCGAGAGACCCTCTGAGCTTTCAGTGGTCTGTGTCTCAGGGACTTCGAGAACCACCAGCCATGTCTCTGTGTTTAATTAGAGGTGTTTAATTAGCAGTGGCTCCATTTGGATCACACACTGCTCTGAGCCTGGACCGTGCCAAACTTGATAAGTACTGCAGAGCAGCTACTTAAAAGTCTGGGAATAAATAGATGGCAGGGCTCCGGCATCTTGGCTTGAATCCCTGTTAGGAGCCTGACGAGCTGGGCTGAGACTTGGGGTCTTGCCTTCAGAGCTCAGGTTCCTTTCTGCAGCGCCCTGTCTGTGCTGGGCCATGAGCTGCCCCCAGTACTGCTCTCCTGCCTTGAGGCTTCACTCCCTCCCCCTCACTCCTTCTCCTGCCATCCCTGGCAGCGATGTCCCCCACCATCACTGTCTCTAGCCAGGTCGTGTCCCTCCTGTGCCACCCCCTCACCCTGTTAGCAAGAAAACCACGGGCATCCCTGTACATTTGTATTGCTCTTTGTTGGCTTTTTACTAGGTCTAGGAAAACTCCCAGGTGTTACCAGAGGCTTGGGGACAGTAGCTTCTTGCAGGTGCCATTTTTTATCCAAGCTATGTGAGTTAAAGGAAGAAAAAGAAGAGGAAGAACACTGATTTTTACGTTCGTCAGTCACTGCTGTGGAGTTACAGGCATGGGCATGAATCCACTCCCAGGAAGACACCAGCCGAATCTGTTAAAGGCTGTGAGATGAGGTATTTGCAGCAAGTGGAAGTAAATCACGCTGGGAAGGAGACGAAAAGAGGGGGAAGGCCGCCCTGACCCCCACTGCAGATGCTGTCTGCTCAGCCTGGCAGCAGCCAGCAGCATCCCGGGGCGAACACTGATGTGGTTTGGCTCGCAAGGACTCCCAGCACCATTCCAGACCCAGGAAAAGCATGCCCCTCTCTCTGTGCTGTCAGAAGCTGTTGGCTGTGCATGTCCATGTGCTGCTCGTGCGTGCGCACCTCCACACACAGGGACAGCAGGCAAGGTTTCGTGCTGAGCCTGGGGAATTTGGCTTCCTTTTAACTGAGGATCTCTGCTTGAACGCATCCCTCTTTGTCAGGACTTCAATATTTTCTGGAAACATGTAATATGTCTGGCCATTTCTGTCTGTTGAGGAGAATCGACGTGTGGGTTGTAATATATATTAATTCCCCGGAGGGACATTGAACTGTTTCCTCTGCCCAGGTGGAAAGGGATAAACACAGCCACTGACATGCTGTTTAGTCTGAAAATAGCCCACTGAATGCATAATGAAGAGCCTCCTGAGGAGTTACTCTGCATGTTAAAATGGTGTTCAGCAGCCTGTGCTGTCACACAACATAATTTGACAATGAATGTGCGTCTAATCAGCCTACCAATAGCTGACTGTCACCGTCTGGCCATTAGTATTACCTGTCTGTTCAATGGCACCCGCGTCTCCGGGAAACAAGAACTTCGTCGGTCCCAAAATATGTCTTATGTGTGAACGAGACAAATGAGGAACTCTGTGTCTTGGCTTTGTGCTCAGCGCTCATTTCATGCTGAACAGCCACTTGGCTTTAGCTGGGGAGGACAAAGGAAAATGAACATTTTTCTCCAGTGGGAGGATTTCTGAAAGATCAGGGGAAAGAGCACCCCATGTCCTTTGTGAGCCTAATGAAGGCAGAGTGGCTGAGGGTCCTTCAGTGAATGATGCTGCATCTTCTGGTGCACGCGGTCCCTGCCTGCACTGATATAAAGATTGTCAACTTTGATCCTTTAAAACATGAGCCAGCATTTGAGCAAAATGGCTCAGGTTGGAGTCAATTGACAAGTGGCTTCTGCCTGTTTAATTCACACCCTGGTAACAACACTTGCATGAATGATATGTAGACAACCACTTTTGTCTCTGAACATTTGACAGCAATTAGGGCTTCACTCCAGGGGCAGAACATCATACTAACACTGGAGTGCTGGAGGAGGAGGTTAGGGTAAAGAAATTAGCCATCTGTCTGGTGGAGACTGTATCCTCCAGGAGGCAGTTGGATGTCAACAACAGGCAAAATGTTTCCATTCTCATTGTCCTGCACTTCAGTTGTACACAATGGCATGAAAGGCACACAGAAGCCCCATTCACATCCAGTTATATAGGGATCTGCCACCAGCCACCCTGACAAACACTCCCTGGCAGTTGCAGCGAGTGGCAGCTGAGAGCTGCTCCCCTCCGCGCTGCTCGCAGAGAAGCCTGTCAATTTTGGATGTCCCACCGTGGAAAGCCGGGAGGCAGGGACGTAGGTGTTTAGCAGGGGGAAGCAGAGCCTGACTGCAAATGAGGAGGCAAAGTGATTTTTACAGCCCTTCGCTCCAGGCAGGAGGCAGCCGGTGCGGGTGCAGGCTTAAGTCTCCGCAGCGTGTCCCTGCGTTGGGAACGGGGAATGCGACACTGCCCCCGCGGAGGGAGAGGAGCAGGCAGATCTAATCAGCGCTGGGTGGCTGTTTATCAGCTTGCCCGGCGTGGCCGTGCTCCACACCGCTTAGAGCAGCGCATCCATCACGTTGCTGCCTGGATCTTTGATTTAAGAAACTCTTCGTCTCCGAGGACAGTTCCCGCTAGATTAGTCTGGTTGAGGGTTTAGGGAGCATGTGTTGACATTTGGTCGTGTTAGTCACACTGAGCTACACAGCCAGGTCTCTCGCTGTCTGCTCTGAAGGACAGTCTTTATAATTTCTACTGCACAGGCATGCTACTTTTTTCTTTCTTATTTTTTTCTTCCTTCTTTTTTTTTTTTTTTTTTTTTTTTAATTTTAATAGAAAGCAACCAGCTACAGCATTTTCCTGTCAGGAACCTAGATCTGATAAACACAGTGCCCTTGGATAAGTCTCCTAGCTCAAGCATTTAAAAATTCAAATTTAGGAGTATTTTTGTTGCTTTATTTTTACATGCTTAGGTGTGTCCATAGAGAAGAGCACTTATGGGAGAGCAAGGGGCAGCATAACATGTATTTTCATTGTTTGTTGGTTGGCTTCAAACAGTAAACTATCAATATCATAACTTGAGTCCAGAGTACTGTCATGGTAAAAAGTGCAGCTCAGAAGTATCTAGAAAAGGAACCTCCTCCATCAGCCTTCCTAATGTGCAAAGAGAGCCACACATGACAGCCAAGGTAGCATTCTGGTGCCCTGATGTGCCCCTGATAGCAGCTGGTGTCTCCCTTCCTCCAGGTCCCTCAAACTAATTCTGTCTTTCCCAAGACTTGTGTCTGACACCTTCCTACTCTTACAACTGGGCTATAGGCTGTGTGTACTAACTTGTGGTCAACTGGACTGAGTTTGCACAAACCTGTTTGGCTTTCTTGTAGGAGCACATGGCCCGTGGCAAACAAAGTTTTCTGTATTAACAGTAGGGAGAGTCCCTGTGGATAAAACATATTTTAAATCAGTGATACCCATGCACACCTACCTGCCCAGCAGATAGACTTTTCTCAGGTAGACTTTTCATCAACAAAGCCATCCATCTGACTCTGGACAGAAGGTTGCCTTGAAGGGAATGTCACTGGACAAAAATTGGCTTTGAGTACTGCTGGGTAGAGTGTAAGTTTTTTTTCTCCTGTAAAAACTCTTGAAAAACGCAGAAGTGTTTTGCTGAAAATTCAAAGATTTTGAAGTATTCTGTTTTCTAAGCACTTTTTCCCCCAGTATTTGGTAAAACTTATTAATTTTTTTTCCTCTGAAAACAGGAACCTGTTGTGATGCAGTTGAAATGGTAATTTTCCAGGGAAAAGGAGTCTCGATAAAAACTTTTTACCCAGTCCCAGTGTTCAAATAAATCTCTGTGCTCAAAGCTCTGCCCATCTGTGAAAGGCGACTTTATGAGGCCACGGTTTGCAAATAATGTCACTGTTTTCCCAGCCCACAAGATTGCACACTGCCTTTTTAGTGCCATGTGGTGGTGACCATTCAGTCACCAGCGGGGGCAGAGGAGGTCAGAGTGAATCACCCATTTTCCTCCAAGTTGTGAGCTTTGTAGCACTCCTTACCATGGCTGTTTTAGGGAACAAATATCCAGTAATCAGCCTGGCATACAGATTGCACAGGACTGTTCCCACATCTTGTGTGAAAGTCACAGATTTAGTATTTCAGTCCCTAGAAGCCCCCGCTGAGTCATTCTCATGAAACTCACCTTTTAAGTCAAATTTGGAGAGGGGCAAACAGATAGATGACTATTTCCCAGGGCTGGAGCAGCCTCTGGTCAAAGGCATATGCATCTTTCTTACCCTTTACTTTGCTTTTTCACCAGCATTTTCAGACCAATTAAGTATTTTGTCTTGCCTCCACAAGCTGTAATTCTCTCTCGGAGCTCTAACACGCATGTACCCAGGGTTTTATGAGCTTAGTAGAAGCCATTGGGTTCTGCCATGGTGCAAGGGATCAGTCAGCCAGAAGAGACCACAATGCGACCTCGGTGGTTTTCTGTGTGACTAGCCAAGGAAAAGCATCTCATCAGCAGATCAGGAGCTTTAGAGAGCAGACCCAGCACTCATGAGAGGAGGACTATGATGGTGTCGTATGTGTTCCTCCTTCAGGCACTGTTTAACTTGTGCTTTCCAGTTCAGCAGCATCTGAGGTGATAGAGGGAAGAATAATAAACTCAAGTGGTGTCCAGTGGGGTAGGTGTGCTGACTAACATTTACCTGAAGAGATATTTATCATCCCTGTACAGTATGGGCCCAAAAGGCATAAGATCTGTGGAAAAGTAAGAGCAAAGGTTGGTAGGGACACCTTCTAACCCAGTTGTTAGGATGTAATTATTCCAGCAACAGTATTCTGGTGTTCCAGTAACAATCAGTACCTAAAATAAGCAGAGGGCTGATGTGAAATCCTCTGACCTCTTACAGGCCTCCACACTCCTTGGTAGAAAGAAGTAAGGGAAGCAGAAGATAAAGTGGCCAATAATGACTGCAGAACCCACGGTAAAAAACGAGAACAAAAAAAGTAAAGGAGAAGGAGAGAAATTATATGACTTGTTTCCTTTTGTGGTATGGATTGGGTTTGGATGTCTCCCTGCAGCTGCCACTATTGCTGACGCTGCCACCAGTATTTATTATTCATTATTTTAGCACAGTTAAGGAGCAGTAGTTGAAATAAGCTCAAGAGCATGGCATTTTGTAACAAATGATTTTGAATTCTGTCCCCCAACAAAAAGTGTCAGATTCATATTTCAAAGGCTGTATAGATGGAAGATCACACTGCGGATGAAAATAAAATCAGACTGGTGGGTATGTGGATCTGTAAATAGATGCTGGTGTTTGTTTTTCATAACCAGTCTGGCTGATGAACCTTTCAGTAGCCTTGGCCTGACCACATGCACAGATCTGTCTTCTGACACAGGTACTTATTTAAAGGTTTAACACTGCACCCAATGATTAAGGATGTTCGCAAACATGAATTATGAGTGAGACTATTATTTCAAAACAGGCAGGTCACAGATGACCCCAGTACTGCAACAGGGCTTTGAACTGTCCTGCCCCTCCTAGCACCCAAAATTCTGAAATGGCCACATCTGGGAAACCCCATTTTCTACAGAAAAGGGTGTTAGTCAGTGGTATAGAAGATGTAAAAATGCTGAGCATCAGAAGCCTACTTAAGCAGTTTACACAGTGTATTGAAATGGCATGGGTAGAGATTCCTTGAAAGGCGTTTTTTGTGAAAGTGAAGGTTTTTTGGTGGCAGCAGTAGTTGGGTGTTATTGGGTCATTTACCAACTTCATTCTGGTTGCAATCTCAGGTACCTAAGTTGTTGACTTTTCTCTGGACTGGTTTGTTCAGTACAAGTTTCATTTGGGTCAGTAGATGAGTTGCTAGTGTGAAGGAGAGGGCCTTGTGCATGTCTGCATGTTAAGCACCTGAAAGCAGATGTCTCAGTTGAAAGAAGAAACACATTGAGATTAAGAATTCTGGAGTTCTTTATGCTGTGCTGCAGGCTAAGGAAGTAGAAGAGGGCATGGATGGGCCATGCACTGAAACAGGGAGCTGTTGAGAGTGGCTGGAGAGTAGTCAGCACAAAGAAGCACCGTGTAGAAGATCTGAACAGAAGGTTACTGTGGCTTGGCTGCCCTAGAAGGTAAAAATTTGTTCTCCCTTCCCTCAGCCAGCTGCCCCTTCCCTTTCTTTGCTCTGAAAGTGGACACAGCAGTAAAATTCCTCACAAGTGTTATTTCTTCAGGAAAGGTTACTGCTTACTGCCACATCTCCTATGGTGAGAAGGCTGGGGGATTTGCTTCATGAAATGAGGTAATCTTGTGAACCTCACAAGGAGAGATACATGTGGACAGCAATTTAAGCTAAAGCTGTGATGTGTGCCGTGGTCTGGAGGAGAGGCAGATCATTTAAAAATGAGAAACATGGGAAAAAGAAATAAACCCTTCCTCCCAGACCTTGGTGCAGTCCCTCCCTGCTTTTCCAAATGAATCCTCTTAAGTTTCCACAGAGCGCATTTGTGGTTGAGGGAAACACTTGTAATTTGTTGTTTTGCAGAAGGGTGGTTCCCTGTGCCCTTGGAAAGAGGCCTTTGCTGGAAACGAAACAACAACAAAAACTTTCCCTGTAGGAAGCCAAAGCCTGGTGTTTGAAAGCGTACGAGCACATCCATTGTTTTTGGCATGGTCTTTGTGCAAGAGTCCAAGAACAAATTTTGCTCTGAAAGTAATGAAACATATATTGAAGAAGCAATAATACTGTGCACATGTGTGTCAACACGCTGGAAATGTCATCCCCATTGTATAGATATGTTCAGGATCTGACAGTGGATTCTGGGCAAGTGAAGGGCTGCATCTTGGATTTCTTGACTTTTAGTGCTCTGGATAACAAGTTAAACATTTTAAGAAAAAAGTCTTAAGAAATGGTATTAAACAAGAAGCAAAGCCTATCTTCCATTTCTAAACATAACTAAATGCCATCATAACATTTAGTTACGTTGGCAATGCTAGAAATGAGTTTAATAGCTTTCCACATGATTGTGCCTTAAAATTCTGCCTTCCCAGATTTCTTCATGGAAAACAGTGTCTCTTCTGTTTGTCCCTTTCAGAATCTGGCCATGTACAAGCAGAGTGGTAATGTTGTCACACCTTGGCTGTTGGTTTTTTGTCCCAAGGCTTTGATTCCTGTAGTCGGGTGATTGAGTGTCTTACTACAGCTCTTGTATTTCTTTAAGCAAGTTTCCATATTCCACGGATGTAAAGTTTTTGCGCCTGGAGCAGAACCAACTGCAGGTGTAATTTCTCTCCTGGTGGAGGAAGGAGAGACCAGCTCCTGATTTTGAAACATGGGAGAGCTGCAGCGCTGAGCTTTGCAGCACTCCAGAAACCAGGAGCATGCCATTATTTTGAGAGTTTCTTGCAGAAGCTGTGATCACTGAGGAGCCATATCTTCCAGTGGTACTTAACAGCTTGGTGTTGTCAGTACATTACAAGTCTTTGGAAGCCTGACCACTTTCTTAGCCCCTTCAGTAGTGTGAGAAGGGCATTTCACTTCTTGTCTGCAGAAGCTTGCAGAATACTTTCTTACTTATCTCTCTCCTTCCCATCAAGAGGTGTTTACCAAGCCTCACCAGCACTTTGGAGCTGAAGGAAACTCAGAAAAATCTTTTGTCTGTGAGTGGGCACCTTTGGTTAAAGGTAAGCTCCCAGGTCCCCTCTCTCAGTGCCAAGTGGCAGCTTCAGGGAGTGCATGCAGGGAGGGTGGTCAAGCAGCACCTCGCCGCACATGCAAGGATATGATTTCAAGTGCAGCCTGTGCCCGCAGACATGTGTGGTCCTTGGGCAGGGAGCCGGCAGGCTTGTGAGTGGCACGGGGATATCTCTGATGGAAACTTGCTTGGGAAGCTTACAATGGAGCTCATCTGTGAAGGGAAGGCACCATTCCCCTCTTGTGAAATGGCAAGGTAGTTTTACCCCAGAGAGCCTCTGAGTAGGCTCCTCTAACAGCAGCCACAGGTAAAGGCTACCATGAAAAACACCCACTACGTTTTTCCTTTGTACTGTCTTTGGCTTACTTCTTTCAGATGTGAAAGAAAGAGCTGGCAGAGAATGCCTTCCCTTCTCGTAAATGAGATTTCAATACCCGAAGTTGACAGTGTCCCTCTCTATCTTATATTCTGACACCATGGAAGGCTTCAACTTAACCCTGGTAGTTAAGCTGTAATTGTCTGAACTGAGCCAGGGGGAAGCTGTGGAAAAGTGACACACGTATCCTTTTTTTTTTTTTTTTCAAATGTCACTCATCCAATTGGCTTTTAACAAGAACACTCTCCAGGCCATCTCTAGAAGGGCCTGTCTGCTAACGGGCATATATCACAAAGTTCTTGATCACCTCCTCATCCCAGGCTTTTCATTGTTTGTTCGGGAGCATTGATGTGCTGCAAGTTTCTCTCCTTACAGTAGTTCCTGTGTGTTGGACTAAAAGGTCCTCATGGGAGCTGAGAGACGGGCGAGGTGATCTTCTCCATCACTGCCTTCTGTGATTCTGTCGCTCGTACATGACACTTCTCTAAACAGTGCCCTTAGAGAGCACTCCTGGCAATAAAGCTCTAAAACGCTGGGATTATCTGAGGAGAGCCTTTTTAGCTCAAGGTGCCTCACATAATAGACAGCTTAACCAAAGCAGTGGTTTTGCAGTCGAAGCATTTGGTGTGTACCCAGGGGACTGTGGCTTGACTCCCATCGTCTGCCAATCAGGTCATGACTGGGCACTGCAAGACTTTGGGAGCACGGCACATTGCTCTGTGGAGCTGTCACCATCCTGAAGGATGTCACCAGCCCCAGGAGAGCCAGCTGCTGAGAAACCTTGTACCCTGGCACATGCTCTGGCAGCTGGACCAGAGCCTTGATGCAGAAGGGCTCCACACCTTCCTCAGCTCTTGCACTTGTGGGAAATCTGCTGCCAGGGCGGGGACGGGGGGGGGGGGGGGGGGGGGGGGGGGGTG
>JAWWES010000133.1:10457197-10547594 GCA_035583135.1 Lophotriccus pileatus | reverse complement strand
GGGGGGGTGTCTCCTGTTTACTGCTGAACTTTGCTTCCTCTGATGGATCCAGCAGTAAGTTGGTGATGTAACACGCCCGGGAGGCACCACACCTCCTCCAGCCAGCAGCGCTGCCGAGGGAGCAGCGGGAAGCAGCCAGCCATGGCTCAGCAGCATCCCTTAAATCTTCCAACAGCGACCGAGCCGAGCTTTGCTCCGGCACCGCAGAGGTGCCTGCAAGGATGGGGCCGAGCATGTGCCTGGTGGTGTGTGGCACCCAAATGACACCTGACAAAGGGGAAGCAGTTTGCTGAAGGGGGAACGCGTAGCTGTCAGCTCCCAACAGCCGTGATGGATTCATGGGTCTCTGCCACTCCATCTCACCCAGGCAGAAATGAGGAGATGCTTGTCTCAGCATCCAGAAAAGCTGGCACTGCCTGGGCCACAGCAAATCCCTCATTTTTAGCCAAGGATCCTGCTGTCCTTCTCCTGCCTGCTCCTTAACCAGTGTTTTTAGTGACATTGCTCAAAGGAAGTGGGAGTCAAATAGGACAGAGAAATTTATTTTCTTCTATTTTGAGGAAGATTTTTTTGCCTTTTGGTTTGTTTAGGTGCATGCAGATGAGAAATACAATTCTGAGCTTTTTTTTGTGAGAAAATGTTTTATCTGAGGATGTAGCTAGAGCATCCTGGCACTGTAGATCCCTGGATCCTATTGTCTTGCTGGGGTTGGAGCAGTTTGGTGGAATTAGAGAAATTGTCACTGTTCTGGCTGGGGATGCTGAGGCATTGGGCAGAGGAGTGGTTTGTGAATGCATCAGGCTGCCAACACTAGCCTTACAACTCGTCTTCTCCTGTGTAGGGTTGATAAAACAAATCCTGCATGCTTCCTGAGGCTACATACACCTACCTACCCCTTCTCCACCAGTTAATGTCCTGTCTGGAGGCAAAGAAATTTGTCTGTTCTTGTGAGACCAGTCAGCTCTAGGCAGGGTGGCACCTCAGGCCTTTTGCCTGAAAGAAAACAGATTGATCTAAATAAGACTCTGAAATAAGTTCCTTTTTTTTTTTTGTATCAACAACATGCAGGACACTGAGGCCGCAGTACTTCCTTACATTGCTATTGACAGAACACTCTGTATCCGGACGAGCTCTTCAAAAGAGGGACAGCTTGTTTACATTTACTCCTTTTTGATTTTTGCTTCATAAACAGACAGGGCTGCACTGCCACTGAGCAAAGAGAGGTGTGCTCGGGATGACTCGAATTACTTGGACGGTACAAAGCATTCCCAAAGCTGAGATGAAATGCAAACAGTCAGCTAGCTATCACTTGAGAGAAAATGATAAGATAGAGCAAGAAAGCACTTACTAACAGAAAACAGGAGCTGTTTTTGCATCCTGCCTTTTCATTATCTCAGTAGAGAAAGGTCCTGGGTCATGTTCCTGTCTTAACCGCGGTGAAGCGGAGGGGCCTGATCCTTCAGTGTGCCACGGAGCTTTGCTGAGTTAATACACTCGAGTGTTTTACAAAACACTGTGTGAAGCACACAAATGAGACACTGCAGAACATCTCCCCACCAGTCACGGTTTGCTCCAAGGCCCTGTCTTCCCTGGTGTTCCATGGTGGTGGCTGAACCAAACAAGGTGGCATAACTGCTTTGGGCACACAGCTGACACCAACTTACAGTACCACAGGCTCTTCAGGGTGCTCAGCCGGTGTGCTGGCACTGTGGGGCATCCACTGGGACATCACCACTGATTTCATGTGAGAGACTTCAGAGAGGTGTGAGTTTCCATACTTGGGTTGATTTTTAACCATTTCAACTTTCAGCATTAAATCCGTATCAATTCAGTATTACCCTCAGTAAATTCTTCCCCTGAGTAATACAGTTCTCCAAGACTGAAGCTTTAGGTGAGGCTGTGGCTGAGGTGCCCTGTGCTTGCCCAGGGCTGGAGAGATTGTTCAGCAGTCATGACAACATCGGGCAAAATGGCACTTAAAAACATCAAGTACAGGCAAGACAGGATTCTCTTTCCATTCACCTGCCCTGGAATTGGTGCCACAAACCACGTGTGGATTTTTTTAATGGAAAAGAAAGCCTGTGTTAGACGTGTGATCTCTATTATGATTTATGTCTCTTGAAATGGATCTGACAACTGTTACAATTTCTGAAAGCTTCAGAGGAGGAGGAGGAGGAGGAGGAGATCTCTGTGTGCTCCTTCAGCACCAGTCCCCCATTCCCACTTCTCAGACTTCTCCCCCCTCCCGTTTTCTCGTGAGCACAAGCTTGGGAATGGGAACGGGATGTATCAATTCAGTATTATCCCAGCAAGAGAAGAGCCTCCTCTATTGCTATTTTTAGCCCCGCGGGTGCACCCTGCCTGCCATGAACCCGGTAGGGTGAAGTGTTTAATTCAGCCTCCTCGCTCGTTTCAAAGGAGGCTGTTGAGCGCTCTGACCACCGCAGCCCCACTTTTACAGCTGGCCGTAAATTTCTGAGCGTGCAGCGATATCTTTAGCTCTGACTCCAGAGATTTCCTGTTGAGCTGCGAGGTGCAATCCTGCAAGCGCGCTAAAGCTAAATATACCTCCTCGGCCTGACACGCAGCCAAACAAACAAGGGCAGTGTCAACACCGGCCTTTTCCAGTGCTGAGCGGGTCGAGTTATTCTGGAGGAGGTGAGGCCTAGTTCAATTAATTAGGCAATTAAGTTTGTTTTGGTACTTAAATAATCTTTGGACCTCTCTGTACTAATCTTGTTTGTATTCCCCTGGAAAAGGCTGTGTGACCTACGTTGCAGCACTGGCTGCACTCAGCTTGGGCTACTGAGGCCACTGTGGATGAATGTTTTCATCCTATAGGCAATGACTGGCTGCAGAAGAATATTTTAGATTTTCAGTTGTACTAGTCAGCGTGGCCACAGCCTTTAAGAAAGATGAGAAAACAAATTTTGAGGCAAAGATTAGTGAGGGATAATAACAGTAAAAACCTGTAAATGAGACACACTTTTTTCACACTAGCGACAAACTGGTGCCACACGCTCACAGTGATCCTTCTGAGTGCAAGCTTGGGAGTGGGAATACCTTTGCTGCATGAATTTTTAGAGATGATATTATTATGATGGGGCTGTTAACAGTCAATGTGCTCCTCTTCCATTTCATGTAAGACATAGGATGTATTTTTAGGCCATAGGAAAATATTTGCAGGGACAGGAAACACCTAATTAGTCCTTGAGGTTGTGCACCTTGATTTTGCCATTGTAAATCTCCAGTCATTTCTTCTTGTAAGCAGTGGTGTGCTGTGCCCAGCACCCACTGAAAGTGCAGCAGCTTTCCTCATCTTCAGGCTGTTGATCAGTGTGAGCATGGAGCTGTTTGGTTTTCCAAAGGAAGGGTGTTTCCTGCTGAGCTTTAACTAAAACTGTCACTGCACTTACAGTCACTGTGCAGAGCTACAGGACAGATGTTCTGTGAGGAAGGACAGCAGGAAGACAGGGACACTCCAGGGGCATCCAATACCACTTCCCCCAGCAGCTTTTGAAGGCTTGTGGCTCTGCCTTGGCTCAACTTTGCTGATTTTAGTGGCTAGCCAATGGATCTGGTGTTTGCTACAGGATTGTTTTTGAAAAGTCAGGGAGGGGAAGAATGGGGTTTACTTATGGCTGTCTTTTTTTTTTTTTTTTCCCTGGGCATTGTCATTATGCCATTGTCAGGTGGTGGTGTGTTTATATCTTTTAAGAGAGAAATGTCTCTTCATAAGCAGTGAAAACACATGCTACTACCTCAGCTCAGAGTAACAGATGAGTTTGGAAGGAAGCCAGCAAAGAAAACATGCCACTTACAGTTAAATAAAAACAATAATGCTAGTTGATGAATATAGGGCAACAATGCACATTGCTAATGCGTTGTGCTTGTTAAGGAGCTGATGTTTTTGTAGTGACAAACTGAATGCTGAAGTCTGATGACTCTATTACAATTTGGAATTGTCTGACAGAATTAGACCCACGATGCCATGGATCCCAAAGAATCCCAAACCTTTTTATACAGCTGAATGGCCTTACTAGGGTGCACAATCACCCTGATACCAGGACATGAAAGTATGAGCACTGTGGTTAAGCTGATGGAGATGCCTAGAGATGTAAGCAGCACAATGTTTGAGAGTCCTGATGTTTCTTGGAGTGCTGTGGCCTTCCTGCCTGGGTGGCACCTGGGTTTCTCACAGAGGGAATGCCCCAACTCACACCCTGATCATTGGCCATCTCTGCCAGTCCCTAAGACGTTTTGGAGAAGAGGTCTGATAACTTTGGAAAGACCTGGAGTAAGCCCACTGAACGCACAGTAGCTCAGCGGATATGAGCTTGGCATTTTTCCAAAGGCAAAACCCCCACTGCATTTGATTCACAGACAGATGGGTAAAGTCAGTCTGTCTTTGTGCCAATCTGTGATGACATTTCCTTAGCAGCATCTTCGGCTACTTGTTTCCCAGAACTTGTCGGAAGGTAGCTGGTCCCGTTTGGTGAAGCCCAGGGAGATGCCAGCACCAGGAGGGTTGGTGATTCTGGTGGACATCACAGCTGCCAGTCTCTGTGTTAGAGATATCTCAGTGTTGCACGTGTGTTTCCATGCACCGCATCTAGAAAATCAGGTTTGGGGTCACTAGGTTGAAATCCAGTGAAAATTCAGCAAAATGTTTCCACCCAAAAGATACAGCTCCTCATTTTCAGTAAGCTACCATGGAGGTGCCTGAATGCTTTGATTTTTTTGGACACTGAGAAGCAGACATGAGTCCACAGATACTCATAAAAATTGTGACACTCCTAGTAGCCATGAATACATCTTTTATTTGAAACATTATGAACCCAGCTTACCAGCTGGAATATGGTACAAGAATTTCACCTCACATGGTTTTTAGGGGAATATTTGATTGCCGAGTTTGCTAATGAAGCAACAGTGTTGCTGAAAAATGACCCAGACCTGTTAAACCTGTCTGAAGTAAGAATCGTGATTCATTTAGGTGCTTCCTACTATGTTCCCAGCCTATTGCAGTGTTGTAGGTAGTTTTGGAGGAAAAGATTTTTAAGATGCTAATGACAGAGTTACAGCTACAACCTTAGGGGAGGGGGAGCTAAACAAAAGAAGGATTCATTAGAGAACAAAAGGAACACTGGAGGCTTTGAACCTAGGAGTCTCCCACACATTAACTAGGTGTACTGCCAATGTGCTACAGATGTGCCTTACATGAACACATAAGGTAATGATATGTCTACAAAGGGCTGAATGCATATGTTTGATGTTTTGTAGATAATTATATTTAAGCAGGTGGGAAGCTGCAAACTCCCCAGTCCCTCCATATATCAGAAATAAGATATTAAGAGGTCCAAAGCTACCTTCTGCAGTTTTTGTAGAATCACAGCTGACAGGCCACACCATGAGTTGGTAAATTGGAGCCATGCTCTGTCATTGGGAAATGCAGCCCATGGTTTCACAGAGCCACTGTTTGCTTTTCTTTGTGAAGGGTTCAAGGTATCAGCTCTCCAGCCTTCTGAATACTGACATAGGATAAAATAACTGGAAAGAAGGAGGCAACCCATAACCCGCATAGTGGTGATTTCAGGGGCTTCCTTTTTTCATGGCTTACCAGGTGAATACTGGCAGGATGCTCAGAGGCGGGACCTGTGTTTGGGACAGGGCACACACAGAGCTCCCAGCCAGCCCCTGCTTCCCCAAATACTGAGTCACCCTGGGGAGCAGGGATTGTGTACAGCACCAGTTCCCAAGAGAAAGACTGTGCAGTCACGCTCAGAATAATTGGACCTTCAAATCAAGATTTAGTCAGTGGGAAGTGACTGCTGTGCCTGTAACTCAGGGTGTGGCAGAAGGAAGCCCAAGGAGAGTTACTTACACCAGAAAAATGTACTACAGGGGTTTGCCCAACAGCGTGGTTTGTCATTCACTGCAGAAAATAAAATGACATCTGTGTCCAGGACTCAGACCCCTCGTGATCAGGACTGGGAGTTACGCTGGCTTAGCTGTAACTTCTCATATTCCTTCTGAGGGGAGTACAGCTGGGACATGTGGATAAGATGTGGTTTTTGCTAGTGACTTCTACGATAGTGAGGCTGGACCCTTAGTAGGATAGGCCCAAGAAGGAGATCTCAAGGGAAGCAGAAAAGGGGATGGGATTCTTGCAGCTACAGAGAGATTAGGGTCAGAAGTACATTGCAGGCACTTATTCCTCTGCAGAGATGCAACCAAAATACCCCATTAGCATCAAGTTCTTCTGAATTAGATTTATTTAGCTCTAGGTGCATCTGTATAGCTTTTCCTGTGCTGTTCAATTTTTTTCTATTGCACATTGGTTTCTCATTGAATATAAAAGGTATGGAGGCTGTTTTGGAAGATGTTTAATTGTAGGTTGTTCCCTTTTTCACACTATGACAAAAAATATGGTAAGGAAATGTGAATGCTCAGCTAGAGGAGGTCACTGATAATCTATGCACCTGCCAATCCCATTAGCTCCTTTGGATTTTGCACTGTAGGGGCCTAAAGGAAATGTTTCCTAAAAATAGCCACCTAACTTAGGAAAAGGAGTCAGCCAAGCCTTCCTTCAGCTGAGCTGCAGCTGCCTGAGCATTCTGAGCAGCAGTAAGAGAAAACTGCAGCATGGATGCTCTTTCCTTTTCACAGGAGACTCAAGTTTACAAAGGATAAAAAATGATGGATGGGAGATCTGCCCTGTTTTCAGTTAAATAACTTCTAATACCACCTAAGAGGGAACAGAGAGGTTCTGTCATCCCATCATCATTTTAGATTCATGCAGAGCACTGCCTTGGTTTGGTGGCTGGGATTTTCAGTCACCAGTGCTCTGCCACTTAGTGTTATTTTTTTCAGACCCACATGTAGCTTTGCATTGGCACTCTTGAGACAAGGTCAAATCCACAGTGATTGGAGGGCTAACGGGTATATTAATGAAGGGCATCATTCTTTGCAAACAGTGGTGTGTTGGTTTTTTTAATTAATAACTTCAGTAGGACTTTTCTGAGGTTTGCATTTTTCTATTCCATGTCCTTTTTAAGTTATTGAGATAATGAAATTACAAGGATGAAAGTGGGGGCAGGGGGAACCCAACTCAAAGCCTGCAAAATAATTGCTGCATTTTTTTCAAAAAAAGCCTGTAGTCTTCATTCACGTTGGTGATAGCTCAAACAAGGCACTGCAGTTGAGTGGCAACTGCACCAATTAGCTGTGCTGCTGTTGGTTTGTGAATTGCATGTGAAATGTAGAATTTGTCCAGAAGTGCTAATGTAAATTGCTCAACAAAAATGTGCCCTCTGTGTCAAGTCTTTTCACTTGTTCTGACACACTGATGTCTTCCCAGATTTCTCTGATCGGCAGATCCCTCTCTCAGTTGACAGCTACCAGAGCTCATAAAGTAATGGAAATATTTCTTGTTGCCATTAGCTGTGTCTCTGCGAAGAAGGCTACAAGCTACTGCTGGCACCAGTTACTCACTATACAGCGTAATTCTGACTTTTATTTATAGACTGCTGTGTGCTTCACATTTCTAGAATTAAATGCTAAAAGCCCAGTAAATGCCTGAGATTTTTACCTGCACAGAAGTTCAAAGACCTGGTTATCTGCCATGACAGTAATTTGGTCACTTTGCATGTGTTCAGCATCCTCTGTTATTGTACACGGCGATAACCTTTGTGCCGCACCGTCTGGGGCTGAGTTACAATTGCCGTGGGAACCATAACTTAGCATTTCCTGACTTTTCCAGCATGCGATATCCCAACCTTCTATTACGCCCTTTTAAAAAGGAGAAAAAGTGAAGCAAGGGCACAGTGAAATGCTGGTGGTTTTGCACCTAGAGAATATAAAATAGCATATTTAGCTGTATGCAAATTGAAGTCGTGTTTGTAACTGCTTGCGCTATGATGGGTGGCAGCTCTGAGCCGTAGTCCCAGTTTAGGAGTCTCATTGTGCTGGGCTCCCTGCAGATACAGGATGTAAATATGTTTCCATCCCCCAGAATACTTCCAGTCTAAATGTAAGATAAGAGGTAATGCAGGGAGACAAACACACCAGGGAGTACAGGGAAACAGAAGACTGCTGGACATCACAGAGACAGAAACTTCTGCAAACTTCTACAAATGTAACTACACTGGGGGCAGAGTTCAGGGTCAGATTTGTATGATTTGAAGAATCTCCTCCCAAGAACGAAATCCAGCAGGGAGGAAAGTCTGAAGGCACTTCTAGCTAAAATGTAACATGTGGAAAAGAGTGGGTTGTGATGGGGTGATGGAAAGTCTTAGCAGTGAAAAAGAGATGATGCGTGAGGTGGCACACGCCGCAGCTGACTTTGAGAGCAAAGGGAGGGTGTGGAAATGCAGAGGAAGGGGAATCCAGGAGAGGGCTGCAAAGAGAGGGATGGCACAGGCAAGGTGACAGGCAAAGAAAATGCCCTGGACAGCAGCATTCAGGCTGTCTACAAGCAGGATAAGATTGCAAGAGTCAGGCTGCAAGGAGACGAGAGAGCCTGGCTGTGGGGCTGCACAGAGCGTGAGGCAGAGATAACAACCAGGTTAGGGGCTGAGTGACAGCCAGGCGATGGTGCTGCCCACGGGGACTGGAGAAACCGGAAAGAGAGGAGACCTAGGGAGTTGGATGAGAGCCTACTTTGAGCTTGAGCTGACAGATATCCACGAGATGATCCCAGAGGCAGGGCATGAATTTAGTTAGAACAGACGGGAAGTGGCCGGGGACAGAGAGGTAGGTCAGTGAGTCGCTGGTGCAGAGAAGGTCCTTGAAAGTGCGTGGAGGGTGAGCTTGCTCTGAGATTTGAGAGAGGGAAAGCAGATGAGGGATGAGGCTGCAGACCCACAGAACAGCAGCAGTTTGGGAGGGTGAGTAATGACGAACTAGACCAACTAACACTGAGCAAGCAAATGAAGGTGTTGGAGTCAAGTAGGAGCACTGAGAAAGGAGGGACAGATTTCCAGAAGGAGCTGACAGGCTGTAAGACTCACACAGGCTATGACAGGGAGCCTGGCATTGTAGTGCAGAGCTGCAGCCAGACAAAGGATATTAGAAACCCTGCGATCCTGTTTCTGAGACAGGCGAGAAGTGAAAGCCTGTTTGGAAAAGATTCTATGCTGGAGATGGAGACTAAATTCAGTCTAAATCATATAAATCATCAGCAGCACATGCAATAGGCTTAGAGATGACAGAAGAGAGAGAGCGTGAGAGCTGGAGAGTCACTAGAAGTCAAGGGCTGTTTGGATTTTATTTTATTTTTTAAAAGCATGAAGATAAAATGTGCTTGTGCTGCAAGGGGAAGGAATGAAAGGAGATTGGGATACAAAGAAGGAGAAGGCAGATGGGGGCAACAGAGATGAGAAAAGAGGACACAGTGAGGCTGCTGGGACAAGCAGAAAGGCTGGGGGCCACTGATGAGGCTGCTGCCTCTGCAGCAGGAGCAGAGAGCTGTGCAGGACGTGAAGAAAAGCAAGTGGGGGTAGAAGAAGATCATGTCTTTCTTAAAGTCTCTCATGGGAGATATCAACGCGATCCTGTGCAAAGACCTCTCTCCAGTGAAGGCAGGAGAAGGCAGGGTTTGAGAAGTGAGTCAAAGGCTGCAAAAAGGCAGCTGGGATTGCAGCTGGGAGAGCTAGTTAAGCTGGCAAATGTGAGTATGCATTAGGAAGATGGCAGGACAGAAGGAGGCAAAAAAGCAGCCATGGTGTGGAGGAAGGAAAAGAAAAAAAAAATGAAAGAGGAGGTTTAAAGCTTAAGAGATATGTCATTGTCTCAGAAGAGGTATCAAGGCTATCCAGAAAACCTCAGAGGGCAGGAATAAGGGCTCGATCAGCAAAGCAAGCTAGGCCTTAGAGGCCTGGAAGTCTAGGGATAAAGTCAGTTCTGCCAAAAGCTGAACTGAGATAGGCCTTGCAAAAGAAATTAATTCATTTAGGGGGTTTTCCTTACTCATATAAATAAAGGAGGAACCATACAGCAATGAGCACGTCGAGCTTGAAGACATTAAAGACAAGCTAGGCATAGCTCTAATCAGAATACCTTGTCTCAGTTTTCAGTAGGACTAAGAAGACTGAGTGCCAAAGTAAAGGCCAGGTGGCTAATGGGAAAACAAAGACGACATCCACAGCGGAAGAAAAATCAAAAGAGTGCTGGAACTAGGCAATCTGGGTTACTTGGATTCAGGGATGTTAAAAAAATTAGCTCATGAAATATTACACCTCTTGTGCCATCTCAACCAACTTAGTTTATCAGCAGGTAGTTATGTGAAGCCACAGCAAAGATAATGTGGCTTTGCCAGGCAGCTGCAGTGGAGGACCACTTCCCTTGGCCCTGGTGGCTACCTTATGGAAATATTTGGCTCTTGATTTGAGGTGGAAATCCCACCTGCAGAGAGGCTGCACAGACAAGCAACCCACAAACAAAGACAAGGGGGTTAATCCAGCTCTTTGAAGTCTCTGTCAGACTGAGGAAGACCGTGGAATTTATGCACGAATATGTACAGATGACCATTCCTCCTAAGCACCGATTCTTTTGTCAGCCACACTCATTGACTGCTGGAGCCTGCCAGAAAACCGAGGTACCGCATACACGTGTCACACTCTGCCTCTGTGTCTCATACGGGCACAGAGCAGAAAGAAGTCCTCACTTCACCCCATCCTTCTGGTGTGTGATCGGCCTCTCAGGAGGGCACGGTGTGAATGAGGGAGAGGCTAGCGGTGTTAAGGGAGCAGCTGTGTGCTGCAGATCGCCCCCCTCGCAGGGCGATCTGCAAATACCGATGGAGACAATGCAGCTTTTGCTGCGAGCGCTGGGGATGTGGGGTACGCACTCCAGGAGCCCTCACCGCGTTTCTGCCGGGCCTGAGCCCAGCCACAAGATCAGGGACGGTGCACGGGAGGTCCCCGGGGACATGCAGAAACAGGGCTACTTTATGAGAGCCCGGAACCTTTTTGGGGTAGAAATTTTTCTGTGGATTTTTTTCTTTTTTTCTGCCTTGGCAAAAGCAATGCCATGGGGGCGATTGCAGCCTCTTCCCAATTTTTGAGGTAAGGTGCCTTCTGCATATGGGAAGGAGAGCATATGGCCCACTGTGTTTTTTTCTCAGCCAGGATTCTTTCAGGCTTGGCAAATTACATGCTGCTTGCTGAGGAGCAACACAAGTGCCAAGTTGGAATTTCTAAAAATGAAGGAGATTTCATTTATCACAGCACAGAGAAAAGGATCTGAAAGACGCCCTTAAGTGTGAAAAAAATACCTTTTGTTTATGCTCAAACAAAACAACCAAAGGGAAATTTAACAAAATTTCATGTAGAGTAAAAAAAAGAAAAAATATCTCTGCAGTCATCCACAGGAGACTTCAGGCAGCTTCTGCCAGGCGTGAGCTACAGCCAGGCTCTGTGAAATACCTCAACAACCAGCAAACTCCATGGGGTACAAGGTGATAATGTGGTACAGGCTCGGGCCATTAGAAGGAAAGGGGCTGCCTGGTAATGGTGAGTGTTAGCTGCTAGAGAGCTCCATTAGAGCATCTATTTCTTATACTTTTGCTTTTTCCAAGCCCCACATTTTTCCCTGTGTGTGCTTAGAAGCTTTTCTTTCTCTTATAGCATTTATTTTTATTGTGTCATTTTCCCTCTGTTCCCCCTTTTCATTGGCCCTGTGTGACTGTTTGTTTAAACCATTTGCCTGCTTTCATCTTCCATTTTTCTTCTCTCCCTCTTCCCGGGGGCTCTCTAGCCGTGATTATCCTTACGCTTCACATTAGCTTTCCTCCCTCCTGCTCCAGGATGAGCTTGAAGGGGGCATTGATTAAAGCTAAAACCTTTGGCAGGACAATTTCTATCTGGCTTCAGGGCCCAGAGGCCCCCGTGAGCTCAGCTTTCACTCCGCTTTGCTCCAGGACCGGCTTCTGAAGCCCCAGGAAATTTGCCAAGGCAGAGTTGAGCTGGCACCAAGAGGGCAAGTTGCAGCTCCTCTGGAGTGGCTGATTTGTACCTTTGAAAGCCCTCAGCTATGGTAGAATGCAGCAGGAAAGTGGTGTGGGAAAGCTATGGCGTGGGCTGGTTTTTCAGCTCCCTCCTCCTGCCTTTTGCTCCCTGAAGGTTGCCTCTTGCTTTCGGAGTGGTAGGGCACGCTGTGGAAGGCCATGATGGCACAGCTTCACGCAGCAGTCTTTGAGGGGAGTAATTACAGCCTCCATGATGTGCCTAAAATACTAAGTTGGGCACTTTAGCATTTCTTTGAATCCTCACCCTTCTTCCTTCCCTGCCACCAGCCCTGCATGGCTACAGAGATGGTGCCAAGAGGCCAGCTAGGAGCTGGCTTTGCCACCCATCAGCAGCCCCTCAGACCTCTTGCCCCGAAACAGAAATGCCAGGTGGCTGTTCCATACTCCTGCTGGAGGGGAGCTGCTCGTGGGAGTAACCTCTGAGTAACTGATGCGCTGTAAAACCGCACCCGGCTTTGCCTCACAGAAACTTGTCCGTGCAGCCATTCCCTCTGCAGGTCAAATTAATGGCCTGATTAACCCCATCAGTTCACTCCTGCAAGCAAATGATGTCAAGTACCGCTTTGTTTTCACTGGACCATGAACACTTGTGCAAAGGGCTCAAGAGCAGGTGAGAGTGTGGAGCGGGAGAATTCATTCCTGTTGCAGGGGCTGGGTGGGAGCACCAGAAGCTGCCTCACAGACCTGCCAGAGCCACAGGGCCTCTGTGCCCACTCAGGTCTCAGTTCCTCTAGGCCAGCTAGTAGCCCAGTCACTAGTCCCTGCCGTACACAGCATGTATAGGGAACATCCATGGAGCTTTGCCAAGGAGCACGAGGTTTACATGCCATAGGGGATGGAGGAGGTACTGAGCGATAACCACAGCCTTGCAAGAGGCTCTGTTTGATCCACGACTTGTAACTCACTAAAGAAAATGAGAATAGCTCATCTTCATTTTACACTTCACAAATATTTTTATATTCATACACTTATTTCTCCTTTTTCTTTTTAAAGATATGAATGTAAAGAAGCTATTTTGGTTTGAATTCGGGCTGATCCGCTTTCGTCTTCTCCCAAAAATAATAAGACCAATAGAAATTGCAATTACAAGGAAACTAGTTATTTGAGAAAAATGAATAGTTCTCCCTCAGTGCACAAACCCAACCACTATATCGTTCTGCTCCATACCATGGCCCTAGCTGGTGAAACTGAGGACAAACAAAACTGAAAAGCAGGAGTGATTTCCCCTGCAAAGGGTTCTTTTTCCGGGGGGAGGTTTAGGGGGGGGGAGAAAACTGCCAGGGCTGTTATTTGCAAAAGAGGAAATGAGCCCGGTTTAATTAGGCTGGTCGAAGTTCAATGGCGTTCTGTTGAAATGCTGCATTCCGAATCCCAGCGGCAGTGCTCAGGGTTTGTGGAGTTAAACCCCTGTGCTGAAGCAAAAGTGGGTGCGTGGGGAGGCAGCCGGCAAAACGACAGCCCCTTCAGCCTCGCAGGCTTTGAGATGAACTTCTGCCAGTCTTTAGCTCTTAAACGGGTTTAGAGAAACAGTTGCCCATTTTAGAGCCTTTTGTTACCTACTTCATCGCCAGAAATGAAGACGTTAGAAAATTTCTAGAAGAAAACAAAAATACGCAGAAGTAACAGCCTGACAGACCCTGTTTGTTCTGTGGCCAGAGTAAACTGTATCGAAAACACAGGGAGGGGAGATGCAGGCGAAGGGAGGTGAAAGGAAAACAAATTGGCTGCATGCAGAGGTCTGGTGTCAAACATCAGAGGGATCTTGTTTGCTCAGATACTGTATGAAAGACCATGGCAACCGGGGCTTGGGGAGAGAGGAGAGGTTTGCAGCCCCTCCCTGAGGCTGCATGACAGAGGAAATAGGTGAAGCAATCTGCTCCGCAGAGCCTGCTGCCGGAGCCGGAGTTGTGAACCGGCATATTCTGTCCCTCCATCCTGTATGCTGGCTGGTTCGAGGTAAAAAAACCCAACAAACCAGGAGGGAAATTAATGGATTTGTAATTCCCTTAGTCTGCCCGATGGTACCATTCTGAGAAAGGTGGCTTTGCTGTGGGCAGTCTGATTTAGAGGGAGGATTAAGATCCCTGCCAGACACAATAAGTACCAACATTACCAGGAATTTTGCAGAAATATTTCTGGGGGAGTACAAGAATGTGCTTTTGGACTGCCCTGAAAACACTGGGTAGAGATGATATTTTACTGTGACACAGTGTATGGAAATGGAGTCATATTTTTAATCCCATTAATAGCTCGAAGACCCCCCCATTCTTAACATACAGACACACAGGCAGCGCCTAAGAGCAGTAGTGCCTGTCTGCCTGGCAGCAGTGTGGTGCAGGCAGGAGAGTGGCCTCTGCAGCAGCTCAGAGCTGTGTAGAGGTGAGGGCAGACAGTGCTGTTCTATCTGGTATGTCACAGGCCATTCCACTGCACCATTGTGTTGTCTTTATCCAGAAAGACTGTCGTCCTTGAAGACATCAAAATGTGGACATCTGCCATTTCTGATGGGTAATGGAGTCATAGTGTAAAAATGCACTTCTTCTTTCTGATTTGAATCTCTTTTCAGCTTCCAGCCCTTCTATCTGGTTTTGCCTTCTTCACTGGATAAAAGAGCTCTTTAAGGGATTTCTTCCCTCGTGAAGGTATTTTTATACACCATGGTCAAAGCATCTCTCAGTTCTCTTTGTGGTAAGCTAAATGGATTGAGCTCTTTAAGTCACTCTCTGGCAGACACTTTCTGCCTCAAATCATTTTTGTGTCTTCTTTTCTGCTCTGACTCTAAAATGTAGATGTCTGATTGTATACATTTTTCCAGTATCATTCTTCTAATGCAGTATGCAGGATAAACCACCTTCCTGGCTTCTATTTGCTCTTCCGCTCTTTGTATATTCGAGGATCCCATTCATTCACACACCACAGAACGGCACAGGGAATTATGTCTGTTTGTCTGTTCTGCACATTTAGACCTTGCTTTCCAGTCTGTGTTTCCCTCAGCGTTTTGGGAAACACTTTGCTCCCAGATGTGAAATTTCTGCCAGTAGTTGCCTGGAACAGCCTCCTTTTCCCTGGGGTGCCACTTTGCCCCCCCCGGCCTTCAGCAGGAGCAGAGCTGCCTCCTCCAGATCCAAGGGCTCCAACCATGAGGCACAGAGGGCTGATGAGTAGCTTGGCTGCCCTGCCTGTGCTTACCCGCACCCAGCTGCCCAGCTCTCAGAGCATCAGCTGGTGGTCGTTCTGCTTGTTCTGGAAGAAAATTGTGTGATAGCTTTTAGCTGTAGTTGGGAGATTGAATGACATGTGGAAGGAATAAATTGCTGCATGGTAAGGAAGAGGCATGTAAGATCTGAGACAAAGAGGAAAAGATCTTTTCCACTCCCCTTTGTTCTCCTTTTAAAGTCACTTGTGTTTACTGTGCAGAACTGTACACATACATGCACACATATCACTCTGCACTCCTGCAGAGTATCCTGTCACTCCTGTAGAGCCCTGGAAATACACTGGGAGGACACAGGATTTATCATCGTGTTGCTTAACTAAGGATCAGATAATCCAGAGGGGCAACTCCCATGCAGGCATTAAGTAAGCAGCCAGATCCCTACAAAAGTTCATCTTCCTAGGTGCTCTGCAGCTATACAAACCAGAGGTGTTACGCTGACCATCTGGAAACTGTGGCTCTTTTTTTGGCTCTGTGAACAGCACCTTGGCTCTTTCAATACCCAGTTTTGCTCCCGGGGGCCAAGCGCTTGATTCTGTCCCTGGGCTGCCTTGAAAGTGGGTGGCTGAGGCTGCAGGGGCAGGAGGGCTCCCAGGAGGCTTAGCCAGGGCCAGGCCCATGTATTTTAAGTCACTCTGTGGCACAGCTGAGGGGGCTTGGCACCATCCCCCCCTTCGTGTAACCAGCATCTTGCTTGCCCCTCGGTGAGGACCTGGCAGCAGAGCTGCAGCATCGCTGCTCCGGACTGGAGCGCCTGTAACTCTCTTATCAGCAGGGAGCTGTTTGCCGCCTGCAAGTAGCACACAGTGGCTTTGGGTGGTGTTAAAAAGAGCCAGAGTGAAAAATCAGAAGTCACACTGTACCACCTTCCCAGATGTAACAGGCTGAGAATACAGCCTGTGTTTCCCGTTCCAGGGCATCTTGTCGCTCTCTGCCTGTGCCCCCACAGGGCACCCCTGGACCCACGTGCACACAAGGACAGGGCCCTGGGGGAAGGAGCTGGGCTGTCCCCTCGCTGCTGTGGATCCCCACAAGTCACAGGGTGAGTCAGGCTGTGGGAAGGAGCCACTGGAGACCAACGCAGGCAGCAGCAGGGGTGATGTGCAGCCGGAGGCTGGGTAGCCGAGGTGCTGGTGGGGGCATCTGGAGAGGGGAAGAAGAGGCAGCAGTGCCAGTTGGTGGAGAAAGGAAAATGCAGAGGCTGGACAGAGAGTGTAAGAATGAGAAAGGAATGGCGGGGAATGAGGAGGAGGAGCAGGAAGTCTAGGGGCCGGAAGGCTCGGGGTGCAGTAGGAGAGGACGGGGGAGCTGGCAGGCAGAGCAGGAGCAAAGAGCGTTGTCAGTGAAGCTTGGATTAGTTTGGTTTTGAAGCTCTGTAACTGTGTAAGTGCTGGACTTAGCCTGAGTTGCTTGACTCGGTGCTCGGCTCCTGTGGTGAGGCTGCATCTCAGCCATGGTTTGTAAGAGGCAGCCGTGTAGATCACCAATTCCCTGCCACACAGCCGACCGCCAGGTTTCATCTCCATACCCTTGGATTTAACAACAGCAGTGCCAGGCTGCAGAGATAAATGTCTTGGGAAAGAGCTCTGCCCCCAGGTGCTAAGGGAGCATTTTCCTGCCTGTGGAGACCTTTTGCCTGGGCTATGCTCTTATTTTCAGGACACACAACCCAGGGCTGCTCCGGTTGATGCCAGCAGGGCTTTTCATCATTGGTTGGGAAGAGCTTTTGCCCCCCCAAAAAAAAAAAAAAGAAATATTCCATGTGGCAGGGTGGTCTAGATGAAGAAGACCTGGCCTTAAACCTGCTGTTAAAACCAGAAACAGCAAGTTTTTGTGATGGGTAGGTAAACTTGTGTACCCCAAAATGACTAAACACACAGCATTGGAAGTAACACCTTTGTGCTAATCCTCGTATTTCCTTCAGCTGCTGCACAGCGTGTGGGGCTCACGTCAGCTGGTGGGGCTCCTTTCAAAGCTTTCTTCCTTTTTAAACTCTGGAATTAATTTATAACATAATCCAGTAGAGAATGGAGTGCTTTTACTGTGGGGTGAGTCTGTCCCTCAGCCGTACCCGTGCGTGCATTAAGAGCCAGGACAGCAGTTCTGTAAGGAGATTTTTTTTGAAGGCAATTCAAAGAGGACTTGGGCTGCAGCCCCAAAGGCAGCTGTGCACTGAGGCTCGCAGAGGAAGCTCTGAGGGATGTCACTTCACAGCATGCCCTTTGGCTCCCAGGTTTTTTCCCCCTTTTTTTTCCCCCCCTCGTACTGGCTGCAGCAAAGGCTCCATTATCTGGCAGCGTGGCATTGCTTTTGTCTATAAATGGAAGCGGTTGGCCCGTCTCCCAGTATAACACAAGATAGCCCTGTGTATCAGTTATGCAATCGGTAGCTTGATGACTTCATCAGAAGTCGGGGGAGGGCCAGGGGGTGGTAGGAAAAAGCCTTTGCCATCAGCTCTGCTGGAGACAGCTGATGTCTGTGTGTCCCCCCACAGCGAAGGAAGGAGGAGCTCAGTGACAGGGGTGGGTGAAAGGGCTCAGTGCGGGAGGAGCTGAGGGATCCTCAGCAGCTGTGATTCCCTGACCCCAGCTTGGGGCAGCCCTCGCCCTTAGGACGCTGCAGGGACCATGCTTGACCAGGTTGTAAAGTGCAAAGTGCAGCATGAGTTGGGACTGGAGAAATGGAAAGAGGAGCAGGGAGGGAACTTTCAAACCAGGGCAGATGTTAAAAAGGGAAAGAACCTAAATATCGGAGAGCTGCCTTTTAGCAGAGAGCCCTTCAGGGAATATCTGTGCGAAGTAGAGACGTGGACAAATTGTATTTTGTTATTTCCTCAGAAGGGTCCTTGAAAACCTGACCTTCATGCAGAAAGGCCGATCCTAATTTCCCAAGCTACATGCAAGCATTGATTTTAACCCTTTCACTGACTGGGTCGGGGTAGGTGCCGCAAGATCGCCTTCCCGTACGTTCCAAATCACACAATAATTGACATCACTCAAACCCGCCCGTGAAGCAGGTCAATCTAAACCTCGCTCTGGCGGGCTTTGCACAAAGGATGCTAAAGTGATACAGGTCAAGTTGGTGTTTTTAAATAAGTACCCATCCCAATTCATCAATTAAAGAGGTTTTGAGGGCTCTTCACACGCAGGAGCACCCGAGGCAGGGAATGGTCCCGGCTGGCCCCGGGCAGGCTCCGGCCCCGCTCGGGCCGGGCCGCGGGCGGGCAGCGACACCTGCCGGTGTCCCCGGGTGATCCCGGCCCTCCGCCGGAACAAGAGTTGGGATTCCCCCCCGGCCTTCCGTCGATCCCTAAAAGGCAGCAAATTGGATGAAGAACACGAAGAGAAAGCGGGGGTGGATGCAGCAGGGAGGGGAAGGAATCTGCGCCGCGTGTTGGTCCAGTGCTGCGGGGTGGAAATCTCGAATAAACACATAATGTTGGTGCAATCCTGAGGTTCTGGGGCAATATAAGGAGAATTAATGCTGCCAGCTCATTGTGTGCACCCAACACCTTGGCATCTCAATCCAGAGGACCGTTTTAAATTGTTGTTGTGAGAACTGTTTTAAATTGTTGTTGTGAAGAGAGGGAAGTGGAAAGGAAGAGAAAATGTACTTGTTTCCATAAGAAGGGAGAAAAAGTTTAGAAAAACATGACTCGGAAGTTACATGTCCTGTATGGAAAAAAAAAACCTTAGCACACAACTTCATTATTTCATTATAAATGAATTATAAAGTGCTCTTGCTTTACCTGAGGGTCTTTAAACTCCAGGAGAAAAGAGGAACCTGTTCCCTGTGGGCAGCAGCCCATGGTCAAAAACCATGTGCATCTTTCCAAGGACCCACACTCTCCAAGCTCCGTACTTCATCCACAGACTCAGTGCTTCCTCAGTTTAATGAGCTGTCACTTCTCTTGCCTGTGGAGCACCCCAAGTAACGAGGCCTTCTCTCTCTCTTTGCCCAGGAGCACCAAGTGGGGTTGTCGCGCACCACAGGGCCGATGCAGCCTTCTGTGCCGCCAGGCTCCAGCGTGGTCACGGGCACGAGCTCTGGGGGTCCCTTCCTGGGCAACCAGCCTCAGGCAGCCATCATGAAGCAGATGCTGATAGAGCAGAGAGCCCAGCTCCACGTAATAGAGCAGCAGAAGCAGCAGTTTCTCCGAGAGCAAAGGCAGCAGCAGCAGCAGCAGATCCTAGCGGAGCAGGTACAGTATCCATCTGTCCCGAATACCAGTTCACGCTGGTATGAGAATGTGAGTGCTACAGACAACACCAGCCCTTCCTTGTAGTAATTCCTTCCTTTAGTAATTTTCTCTCTGTGGCTCCTATTGTGGTATTTCAGCAATGGTTGTCAAAGAAGAGGCATCTGTCTCAGTTCTACCATTAGCTTGGCAAATATTACCTGTATTCCCAGTGGTGGACTTGACAGTTGCATGGGATTTTAGGCAGTGGGAAAGTTAACTCTTAACCTGGCATCTCATGGTGAGTTTACTCCAGCAGAAGCAGACCGCAGACTCAGTTACCTTTCCCCTAGCTCTGAGTGTGGTCTTGCACTGGCAAAATCTATGTACAGCTGCAGTGATGGGGGACAAAGAATGGATGTGGGTTAAAAGTAACCTTAGCAAAGATAAAGTTTGTGCCTTAATCTGGTTTACTGCATGCCGGTACGAGCAGTTAGGTTAGCACAAAGGAGAGATGGCAGCAAGGGGAGAGCCAGAGACTGGAGTGGGAGAACAATAAAACCACCTCTCGCAGTGGCAATGTGGAGGACCTGCATTGGACCCTATCACCTGACTTCCTGAGCTCTTGAGCTTTGCAGTATGGATGTTAAATTACCCAGTCAGAATGGTGATGTATGCTTAATTCAGCTGTAGTTTTAAAGAAGCCTAGGAGAGAGTCAGTGGAAAGTCACACTGTTGAGTTCCTATAAGATCATACCCAAAACTGAAGTTGCAGTCCCCTAGTGTTACCTAGATAATATTCTGATAGGTCAGCAGTTGCTTGAAGCTTGGCTTCTCCTCTCTTGCTGGGGAAACATGGCTTAAGACCTGTGGTCAGCTTCAATTCATGTTAGAACTTGTGCATGCTGTGCAACCACAGAAATACTGATTGTGTTCTCCTCTTCTCCTGTTGCTCCTGAGAAACAGAAAAATTTACTCTCAATGAACAGGAAGGATTCTCCTAGAAATATTTAGGATAAAGATGCATGAATTGATTCAAGGGTGAACAAGTGCATAAGAGTGAGAATGCAATAATGCATCATGGGTTGGGCTAATTCATGTGCATAAAGCTGAGAGCCAGTCAGTGACTTGGCTGCTGAAGGTAAGCCTGAAAGTGTTAAAAAGCCACAAGGCTGACACAAGTGTGTTGGCAGAGATGAAAAGTGGTAAAGTCACAGTCCTCAGGCTCATGGATTTTGGGTGCTTTGTGCGTAACAAGATTCCCTTTTTCTTTTTGACAGTCTGTAACACATACTTATGAATGCAGGGATTAGTGCTTTCGTCTTTTCCACCTTTGCCATTTTCTTACCTTTGTTACGCATCCTTGGTTTTGGACATAGTATTTGTAGAGCTGCAGATGATGCTGCAAGATATGTCCTTTTAATAAGTGCTTAGTTGAGCATACCCTAGCATCTGAAAGCTCTGGCAAACTCTGCTTTTATAATCAGCCCTTGATTCTGTTTTACAGTATTCATGAGTATTCATAGAAAACAACCACGGAGGAGCAATGTGGTCTGGACCAAGGGAGGGATGCATTTTTCAGTCAGCTGCTCCCCAAATATCATTCACTGAAGCACAAGACAAAATGTGCTTTTGTAGCCGTTTCTGGTTTGATGCAGGAATGGTCCTAGGCTGCAGTGCTTGGGTTAGAATGCAGTACTCCTTGCAGCTGACTGGTTTGAGTGCAGAGGTGAGGGAAAGTCTTGTACCAGGAACACAAACCTCTACCTTGGCAGGAATGAGGGATGGAAAGTGTATGTGGCTACAGCTGCCCTTAGACCTTGGTGAGCAAAGTTAGTCCATATCCCTCCCTCTCCTTTCTGCCTGACAACAGTGAAGTTCATGCTGTAGAGGTCAGGATGAAGTGGCTGTCAGTAAGGAGAGATGTTGTCAGCTCAGTGCTTGTTCCTTTTTGAACCAAAAGGAGTCCGTGTGCTGAGTAGCCCAAGTGCTCTCAGGAGGACTCTTCAGATGACTCTGCTTGTCTCTCCAGAACAGCTCACCAGATAAGAGCTGCTGCAGTTCTGCTGCAGTACTTTTGCCACCAGCCCCGTTCCCAGCTCACTAATTAATTAATCATCTCTTTCTCTTCTGCTTTCTTTCCCTCCTTCATTTTCATCAGTTGCAGCAGCAGTCACATTTGCCTCGGCAGCATCTGCAGCAACAGCGAAGCCCATATCCAGTGCAACAGGTCAACCAGTTCCAAGGTAAAAGTCAAACTATTTTTCCTAATTTGGAGTCAATATATGCCCCTATAGCAGGGGAGTAAAACCTCGTGCATTTTGTGAAGGCCAGGGTTTAGGCAGTGTGCCAGAAGAGGAAGACAAGTTGTTGCACACACCATGTATTTTACCAAAGGGGAATGCCCAGGTTTGTGTCTTCAATTAGGTTTATAATTTCCTTTCTGCTCCCTTCAGTGAAAACTTTATTTTTTTTATGCCTCTTTGACATCTGGACATCATGGATTCGCTGATGGATTTGTCTTGTTTGCCTCCATTCTTATGATGCCTTTTTTTTTTTTTCAGCTAGCATTTCTCACTCTATCTTGGTCTTACCTCTCTTAATTCCCCACTTTACCTAATATGATGAGTAGAGAATTTCAGAGAGGGCATCCTTATCTGGAGAAGTGACTGATTAATGTCAGGTGTGGGAAACACAGTGAAATACCTGAGATGTAAATAGAGATTTTTTTAATTATCTCAGAGAAAGGAAGGACTATTTTTATGTGCTCCAGAGTAACCGAAGAATGTAAGTACAATAATTTTGGCTTCGGAAAACAAGTTAATTCTGAGATTTTTAGGTGCAAAGCATCATCTCAGTGTTTTCACTAACCACGGCTTCTCAATAGACATGAAACGAACACACACTTGCACTCTATATTCATGATGGTGTCATGTAACTGCAACAGTTCTGGTTCCCAGGACATGAACAGGCAGCCACACCTTCTGCTGGTATATATCAGGGTGGCTTCTTCTAATTGCCTTCTCATTTTTATCTTTGGCAGCATAAGTTCTGTATGAAATTATTTTTTTCCACCAATAATTCATTTGCAAAATCAGAAAATGTGTGTG
Source organism: Lophotriccus pileatus (assembly GCA_035583135.1). NCBI lineage: Eukaryota > Metazoa > Chordata > Aves > Passeriformes > Tyrannidae > Lophotriccus > Lophotriccus pileatus. The sequence goes on along the minus strand of JAWWES010000133.1, from coordinate 10,525,068 downwards.
CACTGCCACACACTGAGATGCACACATACAATCTTTCTGCATTAATACATCTTCGAAACCTTTCCTTCAAATGTATTATTTAAAAGAAACAGAGAAGGGAGTTTGGGCTAATCTGACAGAGCAAGGAATTAATTTTCATAAATGAGCTAATTTAAGTAGTTCACCATTTTTTCCTACTCAGTCACACGAATGTAATCCAGTGCAGTAGGTTATGTGTAAATGAGGCCAGAAAGTGGCCCAAAATCTTAAAATCTGTTGCATCTCTCTTTTAACTACTCCTTGTCTGATCTCCTGTCTCTTGCAGCAAGCACAGTAGTTAACAAAAGTAGTATGTGAACTCACTTGCTGTTAGTAGCTCCTGTGGAGCTTTTCAACTGCCATTTTCGATTAAAAACTACCTAAAGATCCATTAAGATTTCAACATGATCTATATCTTAAGCACTTGCTGGAGTCATCTTAAAAAGAGACTGTTTCTAATCATCGAAGGAGATGATCTAAATGAAGAAAAATCAAGGGGACCCCGGTGCCAATCATTAAGAAAGTGGTTAAAGGGGCTAAAGTAAAAGCTGTTGCTGCATGTGCCCTGTTCAAGTGTGATCCAGATGTTCTCTCTTCATGCTACAAAATGTTTCATTTATCTATGTGCTGGAGCTAAAAGCATCTTTCAGAAGCTTATTACGGTGCAGCAAAAGGGAGATGTATCCTCTGCACTATGTGCAACAGTGTAGAAATGGCACTTCCTTTATCCAGACCCATTTCTCATGGGAACCAAGCCAACAAAAATAATAGGGACCAGTATCCTCCACTCTCCATGGATGTTCAGGTATGTTGTCTGCCACTGAGGGACAACAAACGGGGGCTTACTTAAGAACATTCTGTTCTTACATTCTGTACATTCTGTTGTACAATTCTGAACTTTTAAAGCAACCATTTTATGTTTATACCTCACATTTAATAACATTTGAGCCAGGAGCAATCGTGTGCCTCATACACGCCAAGCTTCACCTGCAGAGCATTGCATTTAGTTCAGTATGGTAGTGACTCAAACCTACAGTGAACCCATGGCATAATCCAAGCTCCAGGTAATTGTTTTTAAATAAAGATAGTGAATACAGAAGCCTATTGGTTTCCCAGAAATCGATAGCCCCCCCCCCTATCCCTGAAAGGAAAATGCAAGCATGGTTCAGTTATCTGCCATGGTGTGGAATTTAACAAGGTTAGGATTTTCTGGTTTCCCATCACTGGCCTAAGGTGAAGTAAAATGTGCTTATAGTATTGATTCACTAATACACTCTCTCTACTTTAAATGCCCACAAACCCCCAATTTTTCTTCTTTCCATGGACTTAATCAGTAGCAATGCTATAGAAAATCCATTCATTTATGCCTCCTGAGCTATTAAAAAATTGATTGGCCTTCTGAGCCTGACATTTCCATTTTCAAGGCTTACTTTTGAGAGACAATGGAGATATTTAAAAGAGAGCTTTAAATGGTAAACTGAAGTTCAGTTGCTTTGCTGCCACTGAAGAAGACCAGTGGAAGCTTTCCCATTTGCTTGCTAGAAGCTGAATTAAGTGTAGCTGAAGAGGGTAAGTGCTACTGAATCACAAGGCATATGCAGCTTTAAAGTCTTAGGGACTATTTGGTTTTTTTTTTCATGGAGGAGGGTGCACATTGTAGTGGATCCTGGGGAGAAAAAGTACACATGAAAAAGAAAGGCTCACATTTACTCTTTACAAGGGACTTTGACTCCCAAGTTGCTTTTTAAAAATTTAATCCCTGGTCCTAACAAAGTAAGAGAAAAACCTGTTTTAGCCCTGCAGCTCCTGTGGCCATCAAGCTTAGATACTTGATTATGTTATTACCAGGGAGGCAACCCTGGCTGTAATCATGTATTAAACATGCAATTGTGTTGCCTCGATTGTTCAAGAATCTGAAGTCATGAATCCCTTTGGGTACACATCCCAAAATTGTCCTAATTGAGAATTACTTAGTGAGTAAATCATTGGCCTTTTAACCTTGCCAGCCTCATTTTAGGCCTGAAGGGAAATTAGGTTGGAATGGAATTCTCTGCTGAGCAGTGTCCCGCTTCACCAATTGAATACACAACACGATCAGCGATTCCTGTTAAGGAACAACACTGGAGCTGTGTTGGCTCTCACCCTCCGACTGAGGAGGGAACTTGGCAGTTTAGGACAGAGGCTGCAGCCAAGGTGAGGTGGGGAACATGTAGCCTCTGAAAGGCAGTAAACATTAGGCAGCAAGCACATCTCCCAAGGATGGGTAACCTTCTGGCTCTCTGCTAACCTTCACATGAAAGGTTGTTTTATTTGCTCGGGAAGCACAGCAATCTGAAATGCTACTGCATTGCAAAAGGCTCCTACAGATTCTCTCTTGAGCAAAGACGTGTTAATTAAGATTTACAGGGTTGTGGCTTTTTTCTTACCTTCCTCCCTTTTTGGTGTAGGTTCACCCCAGGATATAGCAGCTGTGAGAAACCAAGCAGCGCTCCAGAACATGAGGACGTCCCGAATGATGGCCCAGAACGCGAGCATGATGGCAATGGGTCCCTCCCAGAACCCGAGCACGCTGCCCACGACTGCGGGCCAGTCGGATATGGGCATGGCTCCTTACAGCAACGCCTCCTCCAGCCAGCCGGGAATGTACAGTATGAGCACAGGGATGAGCCAAATGTTGCAGCACCCAAACCAAAGCGGCATAAACATGGCACATAACGCAGGCCAGGGGACAAGGCAGCCTGCCTCCGGACAAGCGGTGGGAATGGTTGGCAGTTTTGGTCAGAACATGCTGGTTAACTCTGCGCTTCCCCAGCACCAGCAGCAGATGAAAGGACCCGTGGGCCAGGTCTTACCAAGGCCGCAAGCACCACGACTCCAAAACCTGATGGGGACTGTCCCTCAAGGAACACAGAACTGGCAACAGCGAGGCTTGCAAGGCATACCTGGAAGGACTAGCGGTGAAATGGGGCCCTTCAATAATGGCACCACGTACGCCATGCAGTCTGGGCAGCCACGGCTGTCCAAGCAACACTTCCCACAGGGGCTTAATCAGACAGTTGTGGACGCAAGTGGAACAGTAAGAGCCCTGAACCCGGCGCTGGGGAGACAGTTGCTGCAGCCACTCCCTGGGCAGCAGGCAGCCGGCCAGGCCAGGCCCATGGTGATGCCAGCAATCAGCCAAGGGGTCCCCACCATGTCAGGCTTCAGCCAGCCCCCAACGCAGCAAATGCCAGGTGGTAACTTCGCTCAGAGCAGCCAAGGCCAAGCCTATGAGAGGAATCCCACTCAGGACATACCTTACAACTACAGCAATGAGGGAGCAGGGGGGTCGTTCCCCAGTTTAGCAGAGGGTGCAGACCTCGTGGACTCCATCATTAAGAGCGGACCAGGGGATGAGTGGATACAAGAACTTGATGAGTTGTTTGGAAACCCCCAGTGAATGGGCTTGTATAGTCTGGAGCTTTGGTTGTTACATTTGAAAAAGAAAAGAGAGAGCTGGATGTTCTCCCCATCCCTGGATGGTTGTTTTTTTGTTTGAATTGATTTGGTTTGGGGTTGTTTTGTTTTTTTCTGTTTTTAATCATGCAAACTGAGCTGATCTGTAGCCAATCTTGGAAGATTCAGGGGACAATGACAACACTGGCATCTCAAGGCATTCTACCAGGCAACCTCTGCTGTGTGGCAGCGCCCACTCTGTGTCTGTGTGAGGCAGGGTGGGAAAACTGGGAAAGCCAGCTGATGCCTCTGGTTGGGAAAATTTGTTCTTTCTCCTCTTCAAATGAGGTTTCATTGCACAGTGGTATGGGGTGGTCCCAGTGTCTTCCACCTCATAACACTGTGAACGCTGCAGCTTTCAGGGGAGCATATGAAAAGCCTGGAGCAAAGCCTACAGATGTCCACGGGCAGTCGCACAAGCCCTGGTCAGAAATGGGCTTAACCCCCGGGGGTAGGCAGGTCTTGGTGAGCCATGGCCAGGCCCCATGGGCCAGCTCTGGGCTGTCATAAAGCAACGTGCAGCACTCACGTGACAAACCTAAACAAATCATAGAGAGGTCACCATTTTCACTGCAGAGAGGTAAAACTCCAGTACAAGTGGAAGAGAACATAAATTTGTCAGTGTTGTGAGGACAGTTTGATTATGGGACTGCTGCTGGAGACAGGTGGGTAGGTTAACTTAATGAGCTGCCTTAGTCCCCTTGGGACTTGCAATAGTGCTTCCCTGTCAGAGCACTTTGGCATGTACCTGCTGCCTGGGGGTGTTGAAAGGGCTGAGAGGTACCAAGAGACATCAGCATAGGTCCTGAGCAAGTCCCTCCCTCTCCTTCCTTCCCAGTATGTTCTCAGTTCACTTCCCTCCCCTCCTGTCCTTAAATGTAAAGCAAGGTGAGCTGGCTGCAATTTTTTTCAGGTGAGCCACAAAGGAGCAGGCAAGGGATGAGAAAACAGGCGTGAGAACATGTACAGCGAGGGTCTGGCACACAGAAAGGAGTTTTTCTTCCTCACTTGAAAAGTGCAAGTTTAGCAGGTAGTATAACCCCGGGGTGTCTGGGCTCTCAACGGGCTGTGTTCAGTTTTAAACAGATCTTTGGTCTAATCTCTCTGGTTTGCTGGAATAAAATTCAGTGCAGCATTTGAAGAACAGGAGACAGTGAAGGACTACTGTAAAGACTGTTCATGAATGGGTAAAATAATTGATATTACAAACATGGGCTCTGCCCAGCTAAGGTTTTACGTGATAGCAATGTATCACTATCTCCACTGTGTGGGCCAGTGCTGACCGGCACTGTAATGAAGTTGTGATGTATCTCGCACAATATCAAGTCACCAGCCATTCTGAATGTGTAAAGCAGCAGTTCCCAAGCTGCAGTCAGAGGCTGAGGAAAGGTGTTCTCCCAAACCTCAAATTTTTTCAGTGTTTTCAGCTGAGAGCTGCTTATCAGGTTATACAGTGGTGCATAAAAAATGTTAATGTGATCCAGAGTCCAGAACTTTTGGCACCCTCTGACATAGTGCTGGCCTCTGTGAGCCATCAGCTGTGCTCTGCAGCAAAAGTGTACAGCCACCAGTGCCACCTCTCCAGCTACTGATTACCTCCTTGTGTGCTGCTCTCCTTGGGCCTGGCAGTGGGAAGTGCTGAGCCACTGAAATCCACGGAGGCTGAGGGCATTGGCACTTGGCAGTTTCACATCCTGCCTTTCCCTGTGGAGCACAGATATGCATCATGTTAAAGAGTGGGAGCAAATGGGCCTGGAACCATCTCGGCGCCCCACTGGGTTCCCTTTTGCACAGTATCCCCTTGTAAGGCTTTCCTAGAGGAAGGGAATTGCCTGTTTTAAATGCTATGATATCAGCTGGACAAGCTGCATTTTTAATGTCCTCAAGGTGAGCTGTCAATCCAGCTTGCCCCGGCTGCTAAATTTTTTTAAAACAGCTTTAGTTGCATCTCTTTTAGCTAACCCCTTTTTAAAACACAAGGACCAATTCCAGTTTCTGTTGAAGACCATCAAGGTTTGCCTGTCTCTGCTTCAGCAAGGAGCCAGGTTGGGCCCTGATTCATTATAAAGGGAGCACCAGCCGAAGTTTTTGGTCTCTCTTAAGGGTGAGCTCCTCATGGTGGAATGGAAGGGGGGGGCAAACAATGAGAGAAACAGTAACCAGGGTGTTGTGTCTCCGTGTGTCAGGCACACATCTGGCCAGCCCTGTGTGATGGAGTTGTGACAGGGTGGGGAGCCATCCCCAGCCTGCTGGGTGGGGGACAGCGCTGGGGGTGGCACAGCATCCTTCCTTGGGTGCCAGAGCTGGGAAAGGAGGGTTTAGAAACACACAACCACCATGCAAGTCCCTGTGCATCAGGGAGAGTCAGGCTTTGGTGAATTAAGGGTGATGAAGACAAGTCTCTGTCGTCTTTGTAAAGCTTCCTCCAAATACTCCATACTGGGATCAAGTACTAGAGAGTAGATTTTATTCGATTTGGGGTTGTTTTTTTCTTCTTTCTTCCTATGGTGCTGATGTATATGTAATGTTAAAAAAAAAAAAAGTTATTTGTAAATATGTTTTTACAATTCTACAGATATCACTGGGTCTACTATCTGTAAAATATATACATATAAATATATATATATATACTGTTTGTTTAAAATAGAGTATTTTTATTTCATTCCTTAACTCATCCTTACTGCAGTGGTATTGCACTTCAGATGACGTCTAATTACTAATTTGTACTGTATCCCTGACAGCAACTTGCTCCATTTTATTCAGATTTTTCTAGTTTTCTGGTTTTACTTTGTACATTAAGCATTGCTTATTTCCTTTTAAGACCTGTACAGAGCTCTGAAAATGTAGAGAAAGACCTGATGTTAACATACCACTTTTAAAGAAAAAGAAACAAAACAAAAAAACAGACAAACACACATAAAAAAAAAGAAACCCAAATAAAAGATGGTTATCTGACTCATATACATGGTGTATATGGATCATCTCTTGCCCCACTCCTGCGCCTCGATGAGTGATCTTCCAAGGAGGGGAGGGAAGCTGGATGCAGGCAGGCATGTGTGAATCTCTGCATCCCAGGCAGCCCTGCCAGGCTTGTCCCTATCCCTGTGGCAGCAGAGCCACAGACTGCTGAAATGAGCTGCTGGCCAGGGACTGCTTACCCACCTTCTGCTGTGCTTTGGGGCCACGGTGCCCCTTTCTCAAGCAAGGTGAGCTACCCAAACTTCCTGTGCTCTGAGGTGAGGCCTGTGCTCAGGCAGATATTGGGGCAGCTGGTCCGTAATTGGACCCGTTAAATGTGGCAGCTCCAAACTTTTGCGTTTATTGTGTGTAAGGAGCAGAAGGGGGGAGTAGGGGAGTGCTTTCAGGGGAGGAGACAACACGGAGACCCTAGGATTTGGGAGTCCCATGGCTGAAATTTGAGGAGATGAGACGGGGTGGAAGAAGGGAGATGCGGGGTTGGATATGAAAGTTGGAGAAAAGAGGTGGGGAAAATGGGGAAGCATAAAGACACAGATTAGTTCCCTGTCACCTACTGCTATTACAGTGTGAGAACTGTGTTGTTTGGAACATGGATGTGGACTCGTTGAATGTGTATGACCTGTTCAAGGTAAGCATGTCATGTAGCCTTCAAGGCTTTGACACCATTTTGTGCATGTTTTTCCGGCCTATGGAGGAGTCGTGAGGGATCAGACATCGGACCTCTGTTTAGGATGCCAGCGTGGCTTGGTTCCACGTACAGCCTTAAAGGTGAGGTTCCCGTTCTCTCCTTAATGCCAGTCCAAGACATTTATCATTCTAGGTATGGGTAAGGAAGAACAAAGAAGGAGACTGGCCAAAGAAGGAGAGCAGCTTGCTGGAGTGTACCCCTCAAGCCTGTGCTTGCTGAGAAGAGATGCTTTCAGCAAGAGGCTCCTGGGTACCAACTGGCTTTAAGTGGGGACCATCATCATTTCTGGTTGTGACTGAGAGGTGAACATTCACAACAGAAACATTTGCATCAACTCACATCAAGTGCATGCTGATTGTGCATTCTGGTACTGACTCCTCCACCAGCAGGCAAGAAATGGTGTGCTTCTCACCACAGTCATACCAAAGACTGATACTGCCAGCATCCATCTGTTAGAGGTGTGTTTTGATTTTAATTATAGATGTGTTGGTCTTTAACAGACATTCTGTCCTGGCTTACTGGGGACAAAGCTGTGACTCAGAAGACAGGTGGCATCCTCAACTCCAGGCCTACCTCTGCCCTCTCATTAGCTGGTGGAGCTCCTAAAATGTTAGGTTCATGTTTATCCCCTTGCACTCTGGCTTTGTGCTGCCGGATAATGCTTTGCAGCCTCACACCTGTCTTTTTTGACATGTGAAATTTTCCCTGTGTGTGAAAGCAGTTTCTTTCTTTCTGTGAAAGTGGAGGGGAGGAGAGGGAAGCTGTCTATAAACACACCAAAGAACTACAACAGGTAAGCTTAGAATGGTATAACTTTAGAGCCGAAGAAAGACCTATTTAAACACAGTTAATGACTCTTGGGTCTCCTCTAATCTGTATTTCAAATCGGTTACATGGTTTGGACCTTTGTCTTTGTTTTGGTTCTGGAGGCAGCACTTCTTGCAACCTGTGGCTGACTGAAGGCATCACTGGCAGGTGGGCAGGTGGATTTTCCATATTTCAGCCCATAAAAGAAAAGTTACCGGAAGAATTCCTGATGATTTATGTGGTTGTTAAATCTGGCCCTGTTGTACTTTCTCCCTGAAGGTAAGTGATGGAGAGCTGCCCTTTCCGTAGCTGTGTCAGCTCCAGCCTGTTCACCATCGTGATCTGTCCTTTATCCCTTTGCAGCCCTTGTTGGACCCAGGTCTTGCACCTTTGTACTTGTTTAATTTTAATATTTCAAATGCCATTTCAGCCTTTGCTACCTGCAGGCATTAAGTTGTGTCTTTTTATCATGAGATGGCTTCGTAGAATCACAGAACGATTTGGGCAGGAAGGGACCTTAGGACCATCTCATTCCAAACCCCTCCTCTTGATGTGCCTTTTTCATATGAAAGGCTACTGTGGACCCAATCCACCTCTCAATTATTTTGTGGTTAGGTTATCAACCTCAGTACACTATTAGAAAGCTTCTGGGTCTTCTTTTTGTCCGGGCTGTCTCTCCCCTTCGGAAGTGTGATGTTGTGGCTTCAGCCTGCCTTCAGGAGGCTTTCTGGGAGGACCGGGGGGGGGGGGGGGCACTTCTACAAAAGAAGAGTGTTTGAGCGTGTGTTGAACTGTAAACATGTATAAAATCAAAAGTCCTCTGCAGAAACACAGGGCCAAGTGCAGCTTTAAGAGCTTTCCTGAGAAAGCAGTGTTTCCATATATATGCTTATACAGCAGTGGGATTGGATTTACTTGGGAAACAGGGACCTCTCGGCAGCATATTGCATGGAATCGTGTTCCTGCATTTGGCACTGCTGGGGGAAATGAAGAGGAGTGGAGGGAGACTACAGAGGCACTGGCAAAGCTGAAAGACACTGGGTAAGATGCCTGTAGTGCCAGTTGCAACTAAATTACTTAGGGAATTAATGGGTTTAGTTTTATGTAATTTGTTTAGGGATTGCAATACCGTACCGGGGAAGGAGAACATTTAATTGCAAATGTAGATGTGACATGACATTCTGTCTTACTGACTTTTTCAAGAGTGTAGGGAAAGGAGAAAGTGTAAACAGCTCAGGAAAAACATACATTTTACATTGCAACTGGCTGTTAGTAAAGAGCTCTGATGCTTTATTCACATGCAGCTTCTCGTCTTTTTGGTGTCCAGGGAAGGCATCCACATTATTTACTTCCTTATTTCTTAAAAAGACAGCCAGTCTTCAGAGCAATTTACGGACTTTCTTCATAATGCTGAAGTCCAGGTATTCATCCAGAAAGCTGTTAACAATCCCAGCTGCACCCAGGGCTATCAAGCAAATTAGAACCATCAAATTCAAATAAAAACCTGTTAATCTAGAAGTGGAAAGCAGAAAAAAACACTGTTATAATCTGTACATGGTATATTACAGTGAAACTGTTTGTCCACAAAAGTTAGGAAGAGGTCTGTGGAATCAGAAAGAATCACTGCTGCAACACTAGCTTGGGGGGTTTTAGTAATAAATCATGACTTTCCACATGACACACGTGGCTTTGGCTATTGGGCAGATACCCACTTCTATTTGGCAAATGCCCTCTGCTGAGCTGAGAAGTCTGCTACTGGTTATCACTTTCACTTGGAGATGGATTTTTGGACGAGAAAGGAAGAGTATCCTGAGTATCCCACTGGTGCCTAAAGGCTTGATGTAACTAGCCTTTCTGGACATGCCATGTCTAGATGCAGATTTGAAAATCATGAAGTATGGGATTTTCTCAGTTTCAAGAGAGCATGAGGGAAGTCTTTTGCTTAGCCCTAGTTGTAACCACTTCTTTGAGCATGCAGTCTAGGTTTGTGATTATAACTAGCAGGCCTGTAGTCAGTGATTAGGATTGAGATTCAGGGTGAAGACTAATTACTTTCTTGCCAGTAAGGCTGCTGGAGGCTTGTTGTATGTTTTGGGGCCAGGTTGTGCATACCTGCCTTGTGCTGACCTGTTGCTAATTGAGGCTCCCGCTGGAGGTTAGCACCAGGCAGGCCTTGGGAGCAAAGCCACTTCCCAGGGCTGCCAGGCTGGCTCTCAGCACCCTCTGTTTGATGCAAAGAAATCAGTCTCACCAACATGTGAAGCTCTGTCTAATAGTGAAGCCAGCCACTGCTTTATGGCTTCCTTGAGAAGCTGGATTTATTGTTTTAAGAGTACTGAAGTAAAACATAGGAAAGATCTCTTGAACAAAATACTTTTTTTGTTTGTTGATTAAAAAAAAATCCATTATGCTCTCCTTCTTCATTTATTTACATGTCTGCTCCCCAAACTTCCTTAGCAATTGCAGCTCTTCTGGCTGCTGTTCATTGCACCATTCGAATGATTGCATCTCTTACTGGGAGATATAAAACTATCTCCATATATTTCCTCTGGAAAACATAGCCTCCCCCTTCTCTCAGGCAGCAGCTCTTCCAAAGTGGGTAAAGGATCAGTGGAGCTGTAGCAAAGGAGAAATGGTAGCTTCAGTACACAAACCATGGAAAATAACCCTGTAGGACAGCCTTGTACTGCTGCAGGATTATTCACTACTAAATAATCTGATTGTTTTCTGTCTTCCTCTGGAAGACATCGCAAGTCTTTTAATTTTTTGACGAGCATATATCTTGCTATTTTCTTCTTATGACTGATAATGGCTGGTGGAAGAAAGCCTTAGGTCAGCACATAAAAGGCAGTGCAGTGGCTTCAGTGAAACCAAAAATAAACCATGTATTTCAGTGTTTATAGTGGAGGGTTTGCCAGTTTATAGTTTGCCAGTGTGCAAGTTTGTTAAAGCAGAATTCATATCAGGAGGTGCTGTGCACTAAACATTTATTAACATATTCTTATCTGAAGCCACGTTCTCTTATCTGTTTGGTGAAGGTTCATCAGCCTACAAGGCCAGATAGTTTGCTTCCTTTAGGGCAACTTGTACGGCTAGAGACAAGGTCTTACTGTGACAAACTAAGGAAAAATGCAAATAGCAGACAGGCAGGCATGGTGCAAGCCTGGCATGAGCAGTCTCCCACCCCGATGAGGTGCAAAAACTGTGCTTCTGTTTCCAGTCCTCTCTGAGTCTGGTTGTCAGTTATGCCCAGCCCAAAGCAGGTGCCCACAAGGTGAGCATCAAACCTTTTCTCTCTCCTGACCTGTAGCACATGCTCATCTTAACCCAGGCTTCTGCTGTAACACCCATCCCTTTTCCCCGAGGTTTTTCTCCTTCGAACCTCTTGCTGACACTTTACACATGTTGCATTCAATTATAATCACTTTTCACTCCCAGTCCTTGGCTCTCAGCCCAGCTTCAGACCACTGCCTGGAGCTGGTAGCCGGCGTTCAGTTGGTAACTCCTTACCTTCCTTTCACAGACTGGACGTAACCGTGGAAGTACTTGTAGCGGGCAAACACGTACAACACACCCAGAAAGGAAGCTAATTCTGGGAAAGGAAAGATTAGCAGGGTGGGATAAACAGAAAACTAAAATGGAGGATGGCAGTTCACCACTTTAACTATGTTTTCTAATTATTAGCTCTGGGCATTTTCATAGCTGTCCATACACTGGGAAGTTATCTTGGGAAAGAATAATTCAAAAGAGAGATATATATATTCTTAAATACTCACTGTAGGAGGCTCTTGGCATGGGTTTACAGGTAAGGTGGATATAGAACTGCCCAAAAAATCTAAAAGAATTCCCTGAAAAGGAGAACTCGGGAACTGACAGGAATCTGTATCCTCCCTGGTTTGGTGGTTATCCCAGAGACAGGATAGTGGTTTGGAGCACTGTGGCTTGACCTGGCGCTGTTATTTCATACTGTTATGACAGTCCATGCTAAAGGGGAGTGTTTGTTTTGGAAAGAGAATCTTATTTATGTTGTTAATAAGCTGCTTTGCATTTATATGGCATCCTTTATCCAAGGACATGAAAGAAAGCTGTAATGAAGTTAGCTTCTGACCTCACTGAGGGAAGAGTATAAAGTCACCTCCATTTGAGAGATGGAGCAGGTTATGGAGGTCCGTTGTAGTATCCAGGACCAGGCAGTGCCTGTTAATTCTGTGTTTTCAAACTATGTGTGTGTGTATATTACAGAGGACAGCTTTCACTGTGTTCTGGACTAACTCATATAAACATACCTGTGGGAGATAACTAAAAGTTTACTTAAAGGGGAGTTTATAATCATCCTTCATTTCTTACATGTGACAGTACTTGTGTTGCTGGTTAGCAACTGTGATTTTTTTGGCTTAAGTGGATTTACAGTGGATTTACAATGGAGATGGGACTTCTGTCTGTAAGAGAGTTCCAAACTAAAATGACCATTTTGGAGCAAATATAGAAAATGGAGGAGTTGTTCAGGAAGGAGAGGAGTGATGGGCATGAGGTAGTTATCCTTTACCAGCCCACAGACTTCACGCTTCTAAAACATTAGTTGGGAAAGGGTTAATGAAGCAGAATGCAAAAGTTAGGCTCTGTCACAAGTTCTAGCTTAATGAGAGACCACCCACCATCACTGTTAGGAGATATCACGGACCGACCTTGCAAAGTCCAACAGAGTGAGAGGTATGAAAGTTCTGTGGTGTCTGAATTCAGAACATTTGGCAAAAAATGCCCCTGTGCTAGGTGCCTGAGAACACAGTAGGTTTTCATGAGTCCACAATACATACCAGAAGATGCCGCTGCTGTGACTGAGCTTCAGTGCTCAGTGCTGTGTCCCACAGCAAGCAAATGAGTCACAGCCCAGTGACTCATGGGGATATAAAAACACAAAGGTTTGTTGACTTGAGCTCTGTCTCCATCAGACAGGCATGAGTGCTCTGACCTGAGTCTTTTCAGGCTGCCTCCCCGCCAAGGGACATCAGCTGTGCCTGATGTTCTGTGAGAATTGCCCCATAATGTGCAAGTAACTGTTAGTGGGGAGCATCTGGAAGCTGCTTTTCTGGATGATGCACCCTGAAAATCCACTGAATGAATGATAAATGTGTTGTACTGGCTCCTGGTTTGCAGGGAGAAGTGAAAGCTGGTGGGACTATATGAAATGCCATGACTAAGTGGGGATTTCAGCGCCACTGAGCAGTCTTCTAGGAAGGCTGTGCTAAAGTGATGCAGTGAAAATCAGGGGGAAAAGATGCCTCCTTCCTGATGAAACTAAAGTGTTCTAAGAAGTTACACAAAACTTCTCAGTCCAAAACAAAAGCAGAAAGTATTTACCTTGATTAAAAAACCATCCTGCAGTCCAGAGGCCAACAAGAAATACTGGGTAAAACTCCACACAGTTTTGTCTGCAGAATAAATTTGAAAGAACATTAGTCTGGAAAGGCAAATTATGGGGATTTTCCAGGAGAATCAGCTTTGGCCTCATTTTTTGCCACTAAAGTTAATGCTACCGAATCCAGTAGAAGCACGGTCAAGGCAGCATTAGGTGCTCTTAAAATTCTCTCCTTTGTGATCTCCAGTACAAACTATTTAAAGTATTTTCCTGGTATTTAAACTTAAGCAAGGATCTGGATCCCAACTACGTGGAAGTAAATAGGACAAATAATCCTTAAATCTAATGCCTGTGCAGCAGAGAAAGGCAGGAATTCCATCACATGGGTGTCATGTTAACTACTTGTCTCCATACTCGGTATACAAGTTTTGTGGGTCAGCATTCCCAGGACTGCCAGAGGAAGCACGGAGCTGTGCACAGGCAGCCTGGGTTGCTCTGCTGAGGCCAGCTGCCTTTATGAAGTGCTATCAGGCGCAGACAGCACACGACAGATCTTCTTATGGTGAGGACCTTTATTTGTGGACATCATCACCACTAATATTTTCTTGGTGTGTCTTTTCTTGGTTGTTCTGAATTAATTTCTTTTTAAGGAATTAGGCAAGCTTTTTTATCCAACGTATCATGTGAAGCAATAAGTTGTCTAATGTATTCTATTTTTCATTATTGTTATCCACTACAACTTCAGTTACAGCAGAGAGGGTTGTCTGAAATAAATATAAATAATTTTGCACAGGGTCATCAGTTAATCACAAACTGAAGCCCTTTAGGAAAATAGTCTTCTTAGATTGGCTATTCCCCTATTATCCACTGTGAAGACAGGGATTTTCTTTGCTCTTCGTTCACATGTTCGATGTCAGCCACAGCCCAAGAACTGACAAGCACAGCTTGCTAGATCCAGAATATCTGACCAAGTTACAATGTTAGCTTTCACATCCTACTTAAGGTTGGGTAATCTGATTGCCTAGTTTGATCAAAATTTGAGCAGTGACTGTGAGATGAGCTGAACTTATCCCATTATTATTAAAATAATATCTGAACCATTTGAAAAGCTATTTGTTAATTTTCTCTTTTTTGTTTCTTTTGTTTTGTTTGGTGGTGGTGGTTCTTTCGAGCAAAAGATGAAAAGAAAAGGTGACTTTTTAAGATAAAGTTTTTGCTTCTCTTCTGGACTGAATTGTTATTCACTGCCACCACCTTAACGATCTCTAGACTTACTGTGCTCGAAATGTTCTGTCAAATTCTGGAGCTCCAGTGGCAGCTGGGGGCATGACCTTGTGCTTCATTCTTGATTTCCCCACCAGCCAAGCGAAATGACCTGCAAGACAGAATAAGAGCTCACAAATGACATAGTCCCTGAGTTCAGTAGCACCTCTAACACACAATTTTTTCATTTAATTTTTTTAATGGAGATCATCGTTCTTCTGCTTTCTCCATGTCATTAGACACAAAGACACAAATATTAAACTAGGTTTTCCTTACAAAAATTTAGATCTTATCTTCAAGAGTGACATTGATGTGGAAGGGGGGAAATTCTTATTTCAGAAATACATTTGTTCTCTTTTTGCATTTCCTATGACTTAAATATCCTTCCACCTCACCTGAATCCTAGAACCACACAGCCCAGGAGCAGTCTAGTCACGCTTCAGCAGCAAGGTCTTGCCTTAACAGCATCTCAAACCAAACTGCACTGATGGAAGCCACTTCCCCACTAGTCTGAAGGACACATGGTCATTTTGTTCTAGTGACACTAAGAGGTGTGAGGCTCTGAAGGACGGGACAGCCTTACGATCTTTGGAAACAAAAATCTGGTAGCTACCTTATTAAAGTTATTTATCCACATGTTAGAGTGCATGCTTTTCCATCTGTCTTGGACTCTCAAAAATTCAGTCTATTGGAAAGAGCAGAGAGACTTGCAACTGGCAAGGCTGTATCCTGTTCCCTGCTCTCCACCTGATCTACTGGAGAGCTCTAAGAGCTTCCTGTTGGAGGAACTTATGCTATTTCTCCTCCGCTGATAGTACTTACCTGTCATGTAGAAGACATTTTTTAGAACTGATGCCATGGCATGAAAAAGAGAGATTACTCACTGTACAGTGACTAAATATAATTTACTTACCAAAACACCCAAAGCAATCAAACACTATCTCTACACTTCTGACCAGTATTCTAGGGTCCCATCCTACATGTGTAGGCATACCTCATTTAACTGATGTCCTCATTGCAGAAGTCTCCCCCTGAAAGTTGAACAGAGGCTGTTGCAGGGATAAAAGGAGAGCATTCTGCTGAATGCAGCAGAGCTACTGAGCAACACCCTGTTTGCCTTTAAAACTCTTTGGGTACCTGGAGTTGTTGTTGTTATTATTATTATTATTATTATTATTATTATTATCTCCAAGTTATTTTCCTGGCTGTGTGATAGCCACCCTGAGAAGCTCACTGCTTACCTTGCACCTAAACTACCTGGATCCAGAAACCAGGCACCCACCTTAGTCCACTCAAAAGGCTTGTCTAAGATGGGAGCCTAGAACATACCTTCCATCTTCCCTTTTGGGAGCAGTGGCACTAAAATGCAGCTAGAGGTATATTAGTGGTGCTGTCCCATGCAGCTCTTATGTCTTAGCCTTGTGGCCAAAGCCCTCAACCCAAAAAAAAATCATTTTCCCATCTGTCTTCTCCCCATAAAAGTAATTACAGGCTATGCTCAAGCGACCTCTCAACCTTTCTCTCCAGAAACTAGTCAGAGCAGCTCAGCTGTCTCTCTACAAGCTATGTTTTCAGGACATTGTATTTGCATCCAGCAGGAAGAACCCTCTCTGCCCACACAGAGCCTGGTGATTGTGCCTGATGTTTCATTTGTTATTTGCCACCTTGCAGTCCTTTCAGAAGTAAAGAATAGCACTGGAGAGGGTTTAGGAAACATGCTTCATGGAGGCTGAAATGTACAGAAGAACAAGAATTACCTCTGAGAAATGTTTTCCCTGAAAACAACTGAAAAGTTGCTTTTTAATTTTTGTTGCCCTCAACATGAACCGGTTTTATGACAAATGCTACACGCTGGGAAATCCTGCCTGGCTTATCTATCAAAGAGGTAGGTGAGCTGTAGTGTTTTGTGCAATGGCATTTTTTGCCAGCAAAGTGCTCCTTATTTTCTGGCTGCAATGAGCCATTCAAGGCATACAATCAGTTACTGGACCAGCTTTTTTCTACTGAGGAGCTAAGGCAAGCCAAGGTAGCTCATGGCATCCAAATCAGCTTTTTTAAAAAAGGCCTTGAATGGATGCTGGACAAAATAAACTTACTGGGGAAAATAAGTAAGTTGCCCCCCCAGTGTAGAGGCCAAATCATCCTTGTTTGTTCAGTGCAATTATCCAAAGCAAATCATCGAGGCTGTGGTACAACCCTGGCCTCAGCTTTAATGTGACTTGCCCTTGGTATTGCTTGGTCAACAAGGTTTGAGGGGCAGAGACTGGGACATGGGATGCTGGTTGAGGCAGTGTGCTAGTACAGCCACCCATCATAAAAGGCACTTATTTAGTGGCTTCTGCTGTGATTGATGGGGATTTGGCTTCAAATGGGCACTAGTGGGCTTTTATACACCAGTGAAAGCCAAGCTGTGGCACTGCGAAACAGGAGAACAAAAGTCATGCCTGTCATCTTACAAGAGAAGGTGAGGCCGGTGTGCAGAACAAGATAGGTGCCAACCAGGGAGGCAAAAAGATCTCAGGACAGAAATGATTACTGTGGGTTTTGTTAACTGCATAGGACTTGCCTTTTAGTTACCACCACCCCCCACCCCCGGGGAAAGGGAAGTGGTTTAACAAGGGCTAGACTAAATAAAGCAATGGGTGAGCTCTTCTGTCCCTCCCACTGGAGGTGCTGTCGGGAGGACTCTGGAAAGCAGTGCAGCAGGAGTAAGTCAAGATTTTCATAGCCTCTTCTTCCCCCTGTATCAAGTTGTTCTATTCTAACAGGCTAAATTACATGACTGAGGTTGTTACAAAGTATGCTTGACTTGCCTTTGTTTGCCTTTTTTTTTTTTTTTGCTTTTATCTTCAGGTGGCATTTATGGTTACTGAGTCAATACCTTTACTCTGAAAACATGGGACAAAGCAGGCTTTCAAGGAATGTTACTCTCAAACATTTTATATGTGTAAGAAGCCTGCAGGGAAGCTGCTACTTGTATCACAGTGTATGATAGTGCATATTAATTTGCATGGCCTAGCCTCACAGTCCGTGAAAAAAAAAATCAAATACTTTTTAATAATGTCTTGCCAGGCCCTGCAACTACTGGAAGTGATTTTAAAAGTTGCTAGTTCAGAGAGATGATTCAAAATAGAGGAGTAGTGGGACTCCTGTGTCCCTGCTCTTTTCTGTATCAATGACTGGGATTTGTTCTGCCCTTTCATTGAATGTCCTTGTATTCCCATCAGTCTACAAAACACTAATATCTCAAGCAAATCTCAACTGCTTGAAACTGGATTCACGACTGGAAACCGCTTCCTGTGTTGTTTCTGCTCCTTCTTTCTACCCTGGGGTATTTCTTGCACCACTTAATCTTCGACTGACCTGATTCTTTGAATAACTCGTGGTTCTGAGACTCAAAATCTTGTACCTCTAATAACTGCTGTGTGAAACCCGACTTCCCTCACTGCTTCTGGGAGGTGGTATTGCTCAGTAGCACCTTCCCACCTCAGGACTGGAGGCTTAGCAGAATAAACAGAAGAGCAAACAGTGCACTGAGTGCTGTGTATGTCGTATTTAGTTCACAGCAAACAGTCACATGCTGAGCTGCTCCCCTCGCATGAACTGGTTATAACACATGCTTACAGCCCTGGTTTCACAACACTCATTTGAACTTCCATAAATTAATTTGTGTTGGATTACCCATGCTAGAAAGCATGCTGAGAGTACACCAAGCTGTGATAGTTTAAATCGGGTCAGCTAATCAGAGTCTTGCACGAGTTTCTCTTTGGGCTTGATGTCAGACTGCTGGTGTAAATTAAACCCCAGGTTATTTCATCTTTTCTGTAATTTTAACTAAGATTAACTAATATGGATTATCCATCATAAGGAAGTAGGTATTTTGCATCTCCTTTCACATTCTCAGTATCTGTACAACTCCTTGAGTTTTCAAGCTGCAATTTTTTTTTCCAAATAATGTCTGGTTTTTTGTTTGGTTGGTTTTAATCCTTCACACTTTTATGTTAAAAATAAAGGCAGGCAAGCTGAATTTTCCTGGAAGTTGATGGCAAATATTGCCACCAGGTAGACACAGGGGTATACAGACAGAAAGAGATCCCAGGGTATATTGTAGCTGATCTGATGACAAAGAAAGAGAATGTAAATTTTCAGTGCTTTATATTTGCCTTCTGTTGTGCTGAGGTTTTTTTAAACTGGAAGGGTCAGATTCTCAAGCTTTATCTTCCTGCTGGGTACAGGTGTTATTTCAGTAGCTGAGGCTTTGAGAACAAATAAACAATCAAGTCACATCGATAGGTTGCTAGGTAAGTTGGCAGTGCTATAGATATTTAGGAAAAAGGCAGGGTTATTATTTTTAACTTGCTTTAAATCTCATAGCATAAATGCCTTCAAAATGTATCTTCTCCCCGGTGTAAACACAACTATATGCATCAACATGTTTCAGAGAAAATAATGACAAACACTGAAAATAATACTGCAGTTTTAGTTGATACACAGCAAAACCAGCCTCTCAGACTCTCCCACTTCTAGGCCAGGATTAAAACTATCACAGAAGAGAATCATTAAGGTAGGAAAAGACCTCCAAGATCATCCAGTCCAACTGTTAACACAGCATTGCCATGTTCACCACTAAGCCATGTCCCCAAGAGCCACATCCACACTCCTTTTTAACACTTCCAGGGATGGTGATTCCATTACTTCCCTGGGCAGCCTATTCCTTGATTCTCAGAGGCATATCTGCAGGGCATAAAATAAATCCATTTAGATCTTACAGAAATGTAGTGATGAGAACATAATATGGAGTAGCTCGTGTTTTTGTTGCCTGGTATGAAGGTTTGCCTTCTCATTTCATTTCAGATACTAAATATGTAGCCCTATATCTGAAACATTTTTTTTGCAGTGCTTTCAGTCCAGCATTGGTGTATTCGATTTCACAAATTTACTCTCACTTTTGAGGTTTTCAGTTGTATAGGTGCTTAAATAAGAATCAAAACCAAGACACAATGTGGCTTTGAGGTAACTTTACAGCCAGTTATAAGCTCTGATAATAGTATGATTCCAAAAAATCAATAAGCAAAAGAGAATTGAAAACAAATTAGTTCCTCCCCACAGGGAAAAGTAATCTGTCCCACTGAGCCAACTGCCTCTCAGACTGCAGAGAGGGTAAACAATGCTCCTGTGGAAAAAAATCTTAGGAGTTCTCAGTCACAGAGCAACCAATTTATCACAAAATAAATTCCAGTAGGGTGGAAACCTCCCCAGACCCCAGCCACGCAACTCACAGCTCTTTCTTACATTGCTGGAAGGCGGAAAGAAGAGAGACAGCCGCAAGTAAAATTAAATCACCAGCCATGTTCTCGGCAGTTCCCGTGTGCAAACAGGATGTATGTGTGGGAGAGCCTGAGCGAGCAATGAGGAAAAACAACAGGTGGGAGAATTAGAGTTCTTTTCAGCATCGCAACAAAGGTCTGCCCTGGAAACAAAACAGACTAGTTTTTAAAACAAGAGCGCAAAAGTTATGGCCATTTTTCGTTCCTGCAAAAGTTCAGCCCTGCCTGCTTCTTGCCTGTGTGAAAGCGCAGCGAGAACAAAAACAGACCTCCCCGCCTCTGTGGATTCAGCTGTTCCTTTATGCCTTAGATTTCAGTTTTTTGGGGGGCGAAGCCACTTTGCTGTGTGTTTGCGCCCATCACTCGCAGCGCCACTCGAAAGCAGCAGGTGCGGGAGAAGCGAGGGAGGAGCGGAGCTTTTGTGCTGCCCCCGCGCTTGATTTACGGGGTTTGCCGGACACGCACGGCACAGGCTCTGCCGGCTGGCACGGCAACGACTCCTCGAGCAGCCAGCACGCAGAAATGAATTGTTCAGGAACAGTTCAAAGGGTAAAACAACTGAGAGAGACAGAAAGAAATATCTCCCCTGGTTTTACTGCCTGGAGCGCACTTCCTATAGCTACTTCCTAGCCTTAAAACCGGGAGAGATTCTCTCGAGGAACATTTTTTCATCACCAAGTGCTAACTAACAGGAAGCTTTGTGTCATTAGACTTTATGGTCCTATGAGACTACTGGAACAAAACTAGTGTGATGTTTGTTGTAGCTCAAGTATTGTCTATCCACTTTGCCTCCAGACGATGTTAAAGTGGCATATTTTATTGCCTTTTGTCAAAGTTGCTAATTTTAAGGGCTAACACACACACACACACACACACAAATACTTTAAATCAGATATTTTACCTTCCCAAGGTTTACAAGGTTATTTCTTGGGTATCAATTCAGTACATAGGTCTTTCTAAATATTGGAAGAGCAGACATACTGTAATAACAGTAGGTTGGATTTCGTGCTTAGTAACTCTTTAACTGCTGATTTATGCCCTTTACTTACAATTCTTGGTGTAGCATGGGTTTGACTCTCTCACCACACAGTCTATACTTTTTAGCAGCTGGCTCAGGAGCGCTTAAAGAAGCATTGTCACCCTGATGATAGAGGGATGTGAAGGAAAACTGACAGAGCCAGTCATTTCAAAAGTTAAAACCACAAGGGTTTAAAACCAAAATTTTTTTAGGACCAGGTGACATGGAAGTTATTGGGTTTTTTCTGTCTTTATACAAAAGATGTGAATTTCAAAATGGAAATGGATATGCAAAATCCAGCAAAGATTGACAAAAGTTAGGCAGGGATACATTTTAGGGCATAGCATTAAATCCATGGAAATATTCTAAGTTACATGTCCATTATGGCTGAGTTAGGGTCTGCTTAACACTCTGTTCACTTTCCACTGGTAGCAGATAGTTTGTAGTTGCCTACAGATTTATAATGCTTTTAGTCATATGCAGTCCACAGCCGATGTTATGTTTCCTCTTGGGGTAACCTAGAATAGGAAGTCGGATCCCATACAAAGCAAGGTTGGGCTTATTTATGATTCTGGAAATACAAGTAGTGCCTCGGATGCCCAAAATTTTATGATGTATACAAATAAATTCCAGGATTGACCAAGCTATTTATCCAGTTATGTCAGGACATTTTGACACCTTGTCTGTGTCTGATTTCTCAGCTTGCTCCTGGTTGAATGCAACCTGATTTTGCATTTCCTCCTCTTGCTCATATTTCCTACATGCTTTTCTTAGCTCTGCTGTTGTAAATGCGTGTTTTTTTCTGCAGCTGCCCAAAACTCTCTCCAAAACAAGAAGAGAGGTTTTAAACACTGAAAAGCCAGTGGCCCTGGTGATATCTTAGCAGATGCAGGTCTTTCCTATTTGAATGAGTGGTATTTTATTGAGGCACCGTACTTTGTATGTGTGCCCTACAGGGAAAACAAGTTTCTCTGACCATATTTCCCCGCAGTAGAAACCAAGACACTGGGTAGGGGAAGCACTAGATGTTTTCGCACCAGCAGCTGCCTGTCAGAGCTGGGCGTCTTCCCAGTCCTGGGATTTAAGGCAAATGAGCGGTCCTGCCTCTCGCTGACCTGTGCGATCCTGACAGACCTCTCCAAAGGGGCTGGCTCTTCTCTCTGGAGAGAAGCTACTGCTGACCAGCAGCGAAGGCAGATGCCCACAGGGTGGCAGAGCTGCTGTCACCAGAGAGCAGATGGTTGGGGCAGTGAGACCAAAAGCACTTAGAGTGTGAAACCAGGCTGATCAAATAAGCACTTTTAGTGGAGCTACTCTGTCAAAGATACTCAGTTTTTGTCTCTGGAAGAGCTAAAAAGAGCTTTGCAAAGGGCAATGCTCGGTCTGTGTCTTCTTAAAGACCAGTCACAAGTGGCAGTGCAGCATCTTTTATTCCAGAATACCTCCTAGAAGACAGTCTCTGAAGAACAGAGAGGCCCCTCTGGTTGGAAGAGAAAACATATTTGAGCTCTGATGTATTTCACTGGAAACATTTATAGGGTAAATCAATGCTGTTATAAAGTATGAGACTGGCTCATGTATCAAAAGCAGTTTAGCTACAGCAGGAACAGTAGTGGGCTCTGCAGTTTATTAAGTTACTCTGCTTTTCAGCAATATATTACAAATAATATAGGCCTGTGTAGCACCGGGTCATAGTTAGGCTTTAAATTTATCAGGACTATGAGATGGGTGAAAGAGGAAGAAAATATACTTATTCCTTTAATTCTTCTTTCTGCCTCCTAAATACCAGTTGTAACCCATGTCTAGGGTTATTTCAAATATACTTTGTGTGGGGTCTCAGAGGAAGGATGAATAGCGCGTTTTATCCAGTTCAGTTTAATGTCTGGTTGTTCAGAGTCCCTGGTTTGTGACAGTGTTACCACAATAGATCCTCATTTTCCATCCTCATTTTCCATCCCCATTCTTGGGACACTGGTGGCATGAGAACAGACTATTTTTGATGGTGGTGGCAGAGCAGACTTAAAAGAGTACTAGTCAGAGGTTTGGATTCTTCCCTGAGCTGCACCTTTTACACAGCCTTAAGTCACCTCCATCAATATCGAATATAAGTCATGAAAGAATTGGTTCATACTGTTCTCATCTGGGTGTACAAAAGATTGATGTGCTTTAGGCACATAAATTCCCAAATGCCCACAGGCCTCTTGGATCTCCTTACGGCCTTTGGGGATCATTACATTTTTTTACTTTGGTCATTGTAAGAACATATCTGGGTTGCAATTCTGGACTGCAATGGAGAGTAATGTAGTTTTGCATATGTATATAAAACATAAACTGTGCTAATCTTGCATAAGATCCCATTGTAATCACAGCAGGCTTTCAAGGTGGCAGCAAAACCAGAGTTTAGATTGTTATAAAAAGTACCTTTATGTAATTACAGCGTGGGGTTGTCTTTTTTTGAAACAGTGCTTTTCTGCTAAAAAATGTGTTTACATTTTTAAAAAAACCTTCACCTGTTCTCAGCTCTGAGAAGCTCACGAGTGCAATGGCTTGGGAGAACCCCTTCACAAAAATGGTGCACACACAGGCACACCTGCACTGCTATACAAGAGCTCTGTGTTTGTGGTCATCAAGGAACACCTTGGGCATGCAGCTGGGTAGAGGCCAAATATTCCTCACCTCCCATGTCTCAGACCTTCTCCTCCTTCTAACTTGAATGTTTCTGGAACAAGCAGTAAATCTACAGAGAAGTACAGCCTAACACAAGAAGTGAATTCTGCAAACCCTGCCTGTTAGCAGCAGAGGAGGAGGAAATGCTGTATACAAAGCCACTCTTTCCTTTGACTTTCCTTGTGAGAGACTTAATGCAGACTGCAAAACCTACCAGCCTGGAGATAGGATGTGGTGAGCCTTGCAGTCACATGTCTGAGGAGAGTCACATTTAACCAGTGCATGTGATTATGCCTGAATTAGAGGCCACTCTCCCAGATCCTTCACCCTGTGGAAAATCAGCATGGAAATTACACTCCACACCTCACAGGCTAAAGCTGCTGAGGACCAACATGGTCATTTGCCTGACTGCAAGACATGTAATAAGGTATGATACAAATTGGCATCATTTCAGCCACAAGTAAGTACTCATTAATAAGCGATGGGAGCTGGGAGGTGGTGATGCTTCCACAAGTCAGAACGCTTTCCGCAACACACAGTCCCGCTGGCTCTGCATGCGGCGTCTCCAGTTTGCAGCAGGTGGTCTTGAGAGAATCAAGGGCTGGTCTGCAAGCTGTGAGCCTGCATGACTTATCTCTGGATCAAAAGGAGGTTTAAAGATTTTCCTGTTGGTATTGACCAACTGGAAGCAGATCCCCAGGCCAACACAACTGCTCTGATACCTGGGATGCAGGGGATTAATGGAGATTCAGCAAGAGATTTGAAGGCATGTTGGCTGCACATCCCTTGTCTCCCTTCACAACACCTAGTAGATTTCTGATAACATAACAGAAAACACTTGCTGTTTTCCGACTTCCTAACCTCGGACAAACAGCTATTTTAATTAGTGAACCACTTCCACTCGAGGCAGGCTTGTCATCCATACAGAAGTTTTACTTCATCTTTGTGGCAGTCAGCTGTGCTTAGGAATCAGGAGGTAAACTGTGCTAGTGTTCAGCCTTATCTGATGCCTTTAGGCAATGAGGCAGATCTCAGCACTTGCTCAGGAAGCTGCTCCTCCAGGCAGGCCATCCAGCCTGGTCAGCTCTTCAGCATGGCTTGTGTTAGAGACAGTCACAACTGTGTGCCATGATTTATGGCCTGCACCTTCAACTTTTCTGGAACACTGTTGGTAAATCTTGGTTTTTGGTGTCAGGGTGATGCTTGCTGGACCCCAGCTACTGAGGAGATGTAGCACCTCCAGTCATTGTCATAACTGAAAAACTGACAGTCCTCCAAGGTGCCTGCTGTAGTTACACATTCAGCTGCTCCCAGATTTCTATCAGGTGGGATGCCTGATTCCCTGAGAGTCACTTGGAAGTCTTGTTTGACTTGGCTGTGCTAACAGTGGAGGTTAATGGCTGCAGCCCTTGAGCTTTGAACTCCAGACTCATCTGGCAGGTTCTGGAGCATGCAGGGCTGAGATGTCAGCTCTCTTGAGAAAAATAACCTAAGTAGCTGATGTTGTGAGTGCCATATTTACACGGGTGTGTTTTAAAAAGTAAAAAACACCTCTTCAGAGTATCTTCCTTCTCTGCTCCTCCATCTGTCTCTCCAACCAGGGCAGTCCCACTCAGGTCCAGCCCTTCCACACAGGAGTGGGTTGTGGTCCAAGTGCTATCCGATCTGCCACGCTCCCAGGTCAACCACTCCATCCTGGTTTGGCTTCTGTCTATCCACTCAGCTCTTTTCTGCATGCCTCCCTGGCACAATTGCCATTTCTTCCCCTGGTCTCCACAGCCTCTCCTCACCAGTTAGAGTCCCTCATCCCCTCTCCTGCTTGCTCACTCCGCAACATGTCCACTCTCTCCTGATGAATGCCGGCTTAGCTCTCAGAGCAGTTGTACCGGGAAGCTTTGTCTGCTCCCGGGAAGGGGAGGGGGTCCCCTGGCCGGGGTCTCGTGTTGCTTGGCAACGTACTTCTCTCTCTCCTCCGACAGTCATTTTCCCTCACAGTGCCTGCTGATGCAGGCACAACAAATGACAGCAATATTACAGCAGCAGTTGCTCCTGTCGCTGTTTACTTGTTATTGACAGTTACTGTCGTGAAAGGGTTTGTAAACATCTCTTCACGTCCCTCCTTGGTCAAAATAGGTATTATTTTATGCTTTTTTGGCACGCCTGCATAATTAATGAATGGTCACTGCATTTCAGGGCATGTGACATACAATATTATTTGCAGTTTTTAAAGTGGTAGCCAGTTCTGGATGTTTCCGTTTTTCAGCCCCAAACTGAGACATTCAAGGTTTTATACTTAGAAGTGCAAAAATCCAGCAAAAGAGAGTCCATCTTTAACGGCCTCAAATTGTGGCTGTCATGTTTAGGTACACATATACCTGACAAAGTCTGCTCTGAATTGCTTTCTATCCCTTTCAAGAGGACCTTAAGACTAACACTGAGATTTCAAAATGAAAATGCTTCCATGGACAGAAATAAAGCAGCCAGGGTTTTTCCTGATGTCTGAGTCTCCACCTTACCTGTTTGCCATTTCCTCCTCCACACTAACCACTTCCAGCTTAGTCTTTCTGGTTTGCATTTGAGGATGTGCCAAAGAAGACATACACTTATCTGTCTTCTTGAAAAGAGCACAGCGAGAAAGCCAAGCCACATATGGGTTTTGATCTTAGGATGAAAATCCTGCTGAACCCTTTCTTTACTTAATATAATATTATTGTCACTCAGGACAGATCTAGAAAGCTGTGTTCGTGCTGCTGGCTAGTTACATGCTGCCAGATCTTCTACTGGGCCTTGATTCAGCTCAAGATAGGATTTATTCCATTTGTTAGCACCGCTGATTCCCGAGCTCGTGACAAGATCTGATAGGCAGGGGAGATCTTAGTTTTCTATTGCAGGGTGTGCTTTGCAGCGCCAGATTCATATGTGCATCTGCCATTGCCCTCTGCTGGGGTGTGCCAGAACTACTGGTGTATGCCTTTCGTTAGATCAGCCACAGAAAACCTTAGAATTTCCAGAGTAGAAGACTCTCTTCTTTACTTTAAGAAATTACCTCCTTGGGAGCTACGGCTGCCTGCGTGTATCTGGCTGTCAAGAGAGATCCGTGGTGTTGTTCTGCAGGTGACTGTCACACAGAGTGGGTTTGTTATTGTTTGTACGTTTGTGATCAGCTGGAATTGAATGCAGAGATGGTTTCTGACCACAGCTCTAAGGCATATTGCCTGCATGACATCTGCTCACTTATCTTCCTGCTGAGTACAGACAGATGAAAATCTCTGTCTAAAAGCAGTTAGATGGAGATTCTGAATCCACTTTAAAATCCAGTTTTCCCACAGCAGGGATTATTAAGGAGAAACTTTTTGAAATGACTTTTCAGAATGGATACCTTTGAAAGTCTTTGAAATTAAGAAATTAAGGCTGAGAGAGGTATACCTGCAAGGAGGGGACAGCTTGCATTTTTGTGGGATTGTGCCAGGTGAGCAGGAACAAGAGACTATGGCCCAACTGTTCCTCAGAGAGAAACAAATCAGGCTCACTTAGCTTAGGCGGGCTGGTTGCTTAGGAAATCAAACCAGGACAGAAGTGATCTGCAGTAGTGACCCACTGTCAGCCATTTCTGTCCTGAATCTACAGCAACTCAGAGAACAGTATATTATCTATGAGGTTTTGTTTGTTCTTTTTATTCTGCACTCCTTCCTGGAGTCCAAGCATGGACTACTCCATAGCCAAATGGAGACGTGATAGAGTTTCCCAGCCGCCTACTCAGCAGTGGCTCTGGATACTCTGGTTGGGTTCAATAGCTTACAAATGAGGAGTTTTGTGAAACTCTGCAGAGGCATGTGGAGATTTGCTTTGAAATCCTTGAATGAGATACTCTGGTTGGGGGTAGTTTTCGCCTTATTCAGCTTGAAAATCCCTCTGTGTTTTCTGGTGGAAACAGAAGTGGAGGAGTGTCAGCTCGATGCATAACCTGGTAATGCTTACATGGAGGCTGGAAGGAGTTAGATCAATATTAGGGTGCAACTACCATGGGCTTTCATGAGTCACCTTACCCCAGTCACTGACTGGATCAGCTAACATCCTTGTGCTGACTGATTTGCCTTTCTCAACTCAGAGAGAGAGGATCTTGCAGAGTGCAAGCTGATAAATTAGCAGATTTTAGAGTAAAAGCCAGTCCAGTTCCAGAAAGGCCTTACCACTCTTTTAACAACCCAGATGTTTCTTGATATAGTTCATTTAGCCGGCTCTGAAACAGGGAATGCAGAAATAGGTGGCATTGACTTGGGACGTTTATTTTTAGGTAATGCTTTTGGTTTCTCAGCATAAGAACTACTTTCATCTTCTTCAGAGACAGAGTTATAAATATCTTCCATTGTGATCCGAGGCCTCTCAGATGAGTGTGTAGCACTTCTCCCTGCTGCCCATGGCAGTCGTATTTCCTTCCATTCCGCAGCACTCTCTCACCCCTCTGACAGAAAAAGCCCTCATCTCCTAAAATAAATTAGTTATTTTCCTGAGGAAGAGGATGCTTATGGAAGACTGCGCATTATCTATATGAAATATAATATGTCCCATTTCTGCCCACTCCTAACCAGTCTTATACACTTCACTTGCTTGGAATTCAGTGGCCTGGTTCTTCTTTGTGCAATCAACAGCATGTGCAAACTGCTCCTGTCCTTGCTCTCCTCTTCTCATAAAGTGCTTACGCTTTGCAGTCCTTGCCCATGACACAGGCAACAAGACTTGTCAACACGTGTTGTAAAAGGACCAAGCAAGAAACAATCACAAGTCTGTTGATGGCAAATTTACTTCCTGCTCCCAAAATTTGTGACAAACCCCATATGCACCCATTGTTGCCCTGGAGGACACCCAAGACTTGCCTTCTGGTCCATTTGCTCTGACTGGTACTGCTCCTTTAGGAAGCCTTGCTTGCGTAATCTAAAAGAAAAATGACTGGAGAAAATAAATAGAGCAATAAATAAAATGGTGGGGGAATGGCTGCCTGACAAAATCTGGAGTTGCAGGTAGGGAAGCAGCATTTCAACTATCTTAACTTTCAAGTGCATCAGCATATAAGTTGTGCTTAGTTTCCCTGGTGGATAGAGCTATGGGTGCTTTACCATACATGGGCATGATTGTATAAGCAGTGTTATAAAATACCTGTAACCCAAAATAAGCATAGCATGACCATGGACAGGGAATATTGGGATGCACTTCAAGTTGTGTAGACTTTCAGCATCGTTCATGATTTGTGCTACTTCAAAAGGAAACAAAAGCATTTTAGGTAATTTTGAAAATGCATCCAGTTTTAATTTCCTATGGGTATTATCGTGTCATTTCCTAACCAAAATTTCATTTTGGCTTTTGCTAGCTTAGTATTATTTGAAGATTTTTTACCTGTCACTTTAAATCCCACATTTCCCTGAAGAAGAGCAGAAAGAGGTTAACTCTTTAATGGGCAAAAAAGACTAATATTCCAAATATTTATCTATTTTGGAATTAAAACACTAATTCTACATGGAGAAAAAATATATTTTAATGTGCTTTAAAATATAAAAATTCAGTTTAAAAATAAATTTCATTTTGGCCTTTCTTGAAATAGTTTTCCTGCTAAAAGCACACTAGTGAAAGTATTAAGATCAGTGCAAAAAAACAGGTATCCCAGTAGACACATTGCTTTGTTAAATCCCTGCTTTTTGTATTTTTAAGTCTGTTCTATTGATTATCTAAAATCATTAGGGATGTAGTGTGTATGAAAAATTGTTTCTTTCCAGACTGTAAACTTTTAATAGAGTAACTTACACAGAATACAGGATGGGATGCATTTTGTTTTGAAGCGTGTCCTGGTATCAACACAAGTCATGAATTTGTGTCAGATCCCCTGTATTTTAAACTTCACGAAGCATTCCCTGTAAAGGCTTAAGGCAGTTCCTTTTCTTTCCTATGATCCAAACCAATGTCAATGTGACAACTTCCAGCACTCATTTTTTGCAGGCCACCTGCCTTTTAAAGAGAAATGAATGAGGTAGCACTTTTGGCACTGCAGACATGCTGTTGAATACATGATGTACTGTAAAGATCCATACATTGATTATTGTATTTTGTACAGTTGACAAGGCATTGCATTTAAAACAGCAAATAAACATACCCCATTGTTTTCCCTCTTTCTCTTGACTGTGGTAGGTGACTAGCATATTGCAAGAATGAAGTGAGGCAAAAATTGGATTTAAAACAAAATATATGTAAGGAAAAACACAGTAGTCAAATATAATCCGAATTAAACCATTGCCTGATGTAATCTGGATCATTATTAGGGGTTGAGCTGACCCTGCTTGAAAAGCACAAGAACCCCTGCCTTTGACTGAAAGGCCTTTGACTGTTATGCTGCAGCATTCACTCTCTAATTGAAATCAATGATCTCATACCCTCGGGGATCTGGCATGAAGCATAAATTTGCCACAGTTGTAGTTTATAAATTAGCATCACTACTTTACAGTGATAAGAGACCAGGGCCACTTGGCCTGTTCCCTCCCATTTAAAAGTGTTCACAATGCACAGAAAGGCTCGTTGTTTGGTGCTAATGCATGCTATCTCTTTGTGCTAACTGAAATATCTTTACCATTTTGGCACCAGACAAAGTAAGTACTTTCCATTGCTCTTTCCAGGCTCAGATTGGTTTTATTCCCTTGCTAATCTGAAGAGGTACCCTTGAGTCAAGTGGGACAGTCTAAGCAAATCCTCTTCTGCTGTAAACCTCTGAGCCTGTATTTAACATAGAAATTAATTTAATGAATCAGCCTAGGAACCAGAGGAAACTGCTGGAGCCTAGAAGAGCCTTGCAGCCTCCGTGTGTGCTGTAGGTGTGTTACAAGAGGGCTGGCCTAGGGAGCCATGGAATGACAGTTCAAATTTGCCCCCCAGCCCCTTGATTCCAGGAGAGGGGTCACCAGACACTTTGTTTGACTCTCTTGCACTCTGCCTTCCAAAATAACCCACTTGGGGATCCTGAGAGGCTGATTGCCAAGTGCTGGCATTTTTTTGCTGCTGAGTGGTTGGTACCTCAGGAGCCATCCCAGCACACTTGTGACGTGGCTGCACGGCAACCTCTGAAGCGCTGTTTAGTCACGTTCCTGGTTCGTGCTCAGGTGCATTCATAGCTGCAGGGGAAAAAGTGAGGAGATGCTCCTCAGCCTGCAGCTCTGCATGAGGCTAACCCAAGGCCCCATTCCCTGTTTGCTTCTGCCAGAGATGCTCGTTTTGTGCCAACAAGAGGGAGGTCTTAGGCTCACTGGCATCATTAATATTCACTGGTTTAACAGAAGGGATAGGGCTCGTGCTTTCTAAAAATCAGCTTGTCCTCCAATGCCCTCTGGTGACGGGAACTAATTAGATGCCACTGCTATTGCTGACTCCAGTGGAAAACATTAATGTTATTTTATTCCTATTAAATATTTTAGGCAAATACTGAGATTTAGCACAAACCGAAGTCTGTGTTCACTGGCTGGAATACAAACCTCCCTCTGTAATTCCTACAGCACTTCCTAGGAGCTGAAAAATAAACACCCTCTAGACATACCATAACTTAGGGAATCTCCAAAGCTTATTAGGTTGATCCCTTAAATACTTTAGTCCTGATCCTTACTGCAGGGAAGTACACTTGTGTGTGTGTGTGTCTGCATGGCTGCCGAAATGCCTCGTTGTCACTTTCCACACTTAATCTCTCAGGATGGAAAAGCGGTGGCCACAAAAGACTGTCAGGAAAACAGGTTGCTGAAATGATCACAATAGCTTGCATGTGCTGATGTGCAGCTTCTGTCCCTTGCCTGCCAGGGCTCATGTGAGTGAAGGCACAAAGCAGCCAGGAAGCAAGAGGGAGGTCAAAGTGGGGAGATGAGTCACCTTACCTGGTATTTGAAGGTCTGTCTGCCTAATAAATGTGTGGACACTTTTCAGAATCCTACAATAGAAATGGCAATATGTGACAGCTTATCCACTAGCTCTCTTTTATTCTTAGCCTGACTTTACTGTTGCACCATCATGATAATAGGGAAGCAGGTAATAATGCTGAAATACACAGCCACTGGTTGGGGAAAAAAATATTGTAATAACTTTTATAAAGCAGATCAAATTTTCATTTTATGAGCCTAGTGACCTCCTGAGCGTATCTTTTTTAATAATTGCTTCTCCTACTATTTGCAATCTCTGTTCTTCAAAAAACAAACCCCATAGAAATAGCACGTGCTTTAGGAACAAAATGCTCCAAGACTTTGGTGCCACAATGTGCTGCCATAGACTGAGAGCTTGCGGCTTAGTTATTAACCTGTGATAAAGACAGTTTGTAATTAGAACAGCCAGGGGAGCCTTGATTACTGAGGGGGATGTAGGTTCAAGGATAATTTGATAAGCTCCCAGGGCATGCAGCCCTGCAGCCCTAGGTAACTGCCTCCAGTGGCATGGAACATCCATGTAGTACCTCTACAGCCTCTCCACACCCATAGCCAGCACTGGTTGCCACTCTCTCCTGCCCTTCCCTCAGCAGCAAAGAAGCTGTGACAGGATTGCAGGATTGCAAAAGCATGCCAAAGTTTATGCTCCAGCCTATGTTCTGTGGGGGAGAGGCAACAAGTGGTTAAAAGGCAATATGTGGTAGCTGCAGGCTTTCTGCACCCTAATAAGGAGATCAGGAGCTTCAGAAGTGATGCCAGCCTTCCTCGTGTGTGTTAGCAGAAGGTACTGCCCAAGACATGTGCATCAATGAACACTTTCCGTACTGTGCATCACAGCAATTCTCAGAGGAAAGGTGGCCAGAACAAGCTGGACATCAGAGTGTGCATTCATTTATCCCTCCTGCAAGGTCGGGGTATGTAGTCTCCTGTATTTGTGCAGTGGCCTTCCCAATGGTGCACAGAACTCTTACTTCCACCTTCCAGAACAGCTTCCTTCCATGCCAGCAGAGCCCTCATCCTGTTCTGAGGGCCATCAAGCCAGTTACTTTGCATTTTATACATGAAATAACCTTTTGCTTGAGCCATGCATCTGTCTAACAAACCCACTGGGGCTTTAGAAATGAAGACAAGAGCTAGGCATTTTATGAGCTTTTTGAAGAAGGAGATCCATCTTAAAATTGAGTTGGGCATAAGCAAAGAGTACGATATAAACCTGTGCAGATTACCTCACCCCTGTGCAATGGAAGTTAATCTTTTGGAAAAGATGGGTGCCTGTTCATTACAAGCAATTACCATCGGTCATAATCCTTTTAGGATATACATGGAGAATGACTCAGTTCATCTGATGAGTTATGCTGCCAGTTTTCCCTGAAGCACTGGCCCAGCAGCATTACCAAGGCTGGCCCTAAGCTTTAGGAATGAAAGTGTATTAGGGCAGCATTTGGGTTGACTCACGGTAGCAGGCAACTAATGGGATGGGACAGACCAAGATAAAAGAGGCAGTGTGTGAACACTCAGCAGAGGTGTGGATCTCCCCCACTGTGCATCTGCCCACATCACAGGCTTTTCAGGAGTACCTGGAAGTGCTTTACTCCTGCACCAGAAGTCAATGCCAGTAAGTAGATCCAAACCAGGGCAAAATGCTGTGGAAAGCATTGCCTGAAATGCCTTGTAGTGGGGTCTCCAGGGAGTCTGTCACACAGCCTAGAATAGATCCTTCATCAAAGAGCATTTTGCCTGCCCCTAGGTCCAGTGATACTGCCAACCTGGCATTTCATAGGAAGAAAGGATTTGCCATCTATATTTTTAATTGAGACTTAACCCAAATTTTGAGTTATTTTGAGCACTGTTTCTGTGCAGGTGGATGTGTGGATGTCCTTGCTAACAAGATATGGGTACTCTGAACAGAAGGCATATTTTAATGGCTTTACTTTGCATACCTCTGTGTGCAAACTGCTCAGAATGCAGCCCTTCTGTCAGCACTAGATTGGTGCATAAAACATTTACTACTACACTGGGAAGCACCACTATTAAGAATGAAGTAGCGAGTGCTCTCAGCAAGCACTCTGCACAGCTGCTTCACAGCAGTGGCTTTAATTTTCTGCCGTGGCAGGACACAGCTGACCCAACATTAACTGTGGGTTTGCACAGTGTCAAAACAGCCCTGGCGATTTCAAAACAAGGCGTGTACATCAAAGGAAAAATCTGGCAGGGAAAACTCTGCCCAAGACAGATTGGTGTGAAATAGTTGGCTCCAAGACCCTGGCTACCTCGAAGTGGGAGCAATAGGAGGGCACTACCAGTCCCTGCTTCCATATGATGCCAAATAAATTGTGTGTTGTTGAGGCATGTTTTCAACAGCAGCGTGGAGAGTTTAAGTTAGGACAAAGCGGCATTCCACATGACTGGCCTGCTGATGGCTAGAACAAATCCAGCTTTCCACATGGGCTCTGTGTACACAGCTGCAGCTGAGCACTGTGAGGATTCACAGCTGCAGTTAGACCCCCCCTCAATCCATGACAGTGCTTGTGTATACATTAGGCTTTCTCACTGGTCTTAACACAGATTTGTAGACCAAAGATTAAATGAAAATATACAGGTTCTTAGCTTCTCCTTGCAACACCATTCTAAGTGCTGGCTGTGCTTCTACAAGTATCTGGAATAAATTATTTTTGTTCTGTTGATGTCTGAATGGCCTGTGCATCAATGAATTGAAAGGATGTGATTACAGAGTGAGTTTTGCACTCTGTAAAGTGTGAACCTTACCTTTCTTTCTCTTTTGTTAGCAAGCCAGACTAGTTTCTGTCAAGAGTAGTCCTTTTGAAAATCTATGAAAAGTGAGGGACATATGTAGAGATAAAAAGCTTAAGACTGAACGCTTGCAGTCTGTAAAACTTAGAATTAAATAGTGGCACAACCGAGTACACAACTTTTATCATTAGCTGTCTTCAAAAAGATGGGTTTATAAAAATCTGATTTTCTGTAGGAATAGATAGTTTTGTGCACACACTTCTGGCATATTACTTCTATCAATAGAAAATGCAAGTGCTAAAAGCATACCCATCTGCTTCTCAAACAAGGCAGATTATCAAAAATCCCTGTGGTAGAGATAAGAGCTTAAAAGAGTAGTACCCAGATGCATGTGCACATGTACACGTTCACCATGTCAGTTATTCATCCTGCTTGCCATCAGGTTGCCATTCTGTTGCTTGCTGCAGTGTCTGTTGGCAGATGTGATTCCCCACATCCCAGACCCTGAAGTCCCACTCCATGGCCATGCATATGAACAGTAGCTGTTTCTATCCTATGGTCTTCCTGTGCAACTGCAAGCTCTCAGCTGCATCTCAAGAGGGCAAGCACTAGTTGGGGAAGGTGTTAACACTATGTAGTCAGACAAGATTTTGTCCTACACTATCAGATCTTGACTGAGCTTGCCTTTATACATTATACATACATCCTCAGGAAGGAGGAATCATATTTCTCTCTCCTCTCTCCTTTCCTCCACTTCCCTCTTAAATCCCTGTCCAATGCCTTGTTTATTTTTACAAATGGTCCATGCAGAGACAGGCCAAGGACAGTCCAACTCATTGCATCTACAGCTTCATGGTCTGTGCACTATGAGGCAGAGCTTACCAGAAACAGCAGGACATTCAGTACCAGGAGAGAGTTTGTTGGTGCTGTCAGCTGAAGACTCAGCAGCTGGAGTCACATGTGCTGGCACCTTCAAAGGAGCATCAGTCTCCATTCTCACTGGCTGGTCCCAGAAGTACTTGAGGTTCCCAGAAATCGTGGTTGGTACCAGTTATTGAATTGTGTTTTACTGGAAAGCTATAAGCTTGTGCAGGCTTAACCCTGCACATACTGCAGAGACCAGACTGGAAGCAGATAGGAACCTATCTTGTTGTTAACAAGTGTCAGAGAGTTTCTGTTTTGAGCTTAGTCATGCTTTGTGCAGTACACAAGTCCAGCATTATTTGTGTGGATGAGCTTGGCTTCCTCTCAGGCTGACACAGATGCTTACACAACTGAAATCAAAGCCCCCAAGTAGCACAGGGAGGTCATAGCTTAATGAGGTGATATGAAATCACACAGCTCTGTGCAGCACTCACATACTAACAAAGGTTTTACAGTAAAACGTCTTATTCATCACAACTTCTGAAATGAGATCATTTTAGCAGACCTGTCACAGATTTAGAAGTCCTTAGTCAGTGCTGAAAATTAATACTCTCTTTCAGAGGGACAAATAAATATTGGCAAAGGCTTTGTAGGAACAGCAAGGTCCAAGAGTCCCTTTGGCCTTTTTCCTTTGGCAGGGTATTCTTGTGAAGCTCCAGTACTGAACTTTAGCAAACTGTATGTGGAGCTGCTCTGCAGCCCTGTCAGTAACTGAGGCTTTTGCTGAGGTGCTGTGCAGAAAAAGGGTCACCCTCAAAGCTGGAAGCTGGGAATAAAAATGGGCATATGCCTTTTTCTTCTTCTTTCAGTCCTCTGCTTTAAAAATGGCTCATGATGAGTTGAGTGAGGGGATAGGTAGGTTAGCATCTGAAAGATGTTTCACATGAGTATCTTTGGCATCATAGCACCCTAAAGTGCTGGTCAATGGTTACAATCCCATCAGCATGTATGTTCTCCAACACAAACAGAAACACTCGAGATAATCAGTCATGTTTGTAGGGCTGAAGGAGCATGAGGAATAAGTTTATGGGTCTCCACTCACTGCTAAAGAGCTGAGAGTTGAGGAAAATAAGGCAGCTGCAGCAGAAAGGAGGTTTTAAAGTTTTTTGTGAGATTTTTCCTACCAGGAAGAAGGCTCCACAGAGGGAAATGAAGTAAAATGTCTGACGGTCAGAGCGCTTTTCCATAACCCTGTGCAAAAGTTTGTCTGTCATATGACCCCTAAGCCAAGGCTGTGAAGTGTGCAGAGTTATTTCTTAACTGCCAGACACTGCCTTGGGTTGGTATAACATTTCCATACATTTAGCAGTTTGCTATTTTTTTTAATAAGAAATCCCAGTGGATCCTTAAGGTAATAGAAGGCAAACTCACTCACTGATATGCTATCCCTGTCTCTGCAGACACCTGATATTGCACTCAGAGATGTACATAAGAACACAGCCATCTTTCTAATCCCTAATCTCTCCAGCTACAAGTGGGACTGGCAGTGGCCCGATGGACTCCAGCCAGCTTTCACTGCTCTACTGTCCAGATGCTTGCGAAGGCAAAGGCTGTGAGACTGTTCAGGCTTGCAAATGGCAGCTCACTGGAAAAACTAATGCAATGCTATTTTGAGAGAGAAAATACCAAATACCAAACCCCTACTCAGTGGAATTACGTGAGAAACCACTATGTGGAGCCAGACACTAATTATTTGGTGGATGAGAAAACTGGATTCAAACAGGCTTGTTACCGAAATTTCAGCTGCATGTGGACCATTGGCTTTTGCTTTACCTGTCTGAAAAATCTAGACATGGGAAAACTTGCTGCAGTATAAATCAGATGCATAAAACCATCTTAGTAAAGTGATGCTGTGAAGACAAAAAGACACATCCCTTCCCTGTCTTGGGGAGAGAAGTGTCCACCGGGCTTGCTGTGCATCCATCTACCTTATTTCTTGTGGGGCTCCCATCTAGTCTGAAGTCTTGTGGCTTGTGAAAGAGACTAAACAAGAAAGCAGAGTACTGCTTGAATGTCCTTACTGACAACACGTTGTGGTTTGTGTAGTTCATCTGGCGGATGCAGAGCCTCTTCGGCCATTAGATTAGGATGGAATTTGATTTGGAAAACAAAATAGCTTCCAGATAATGTGTGCATTCAAAAGGCTGGGAAATATGATAAACTTCTTCAATCTCAGGCATGACAGGTAATTTCAAATGTTAGGGAAGGGGACAGTAAGAAATGCACACACCAAGCAAACCCTATCTGTTACACAAGACTGATCAGTCATGAGAATTTATGGACTAAAAGTTCAAACTCAGCTTTTCCCTGGAAACTTTTGTCACAATTTACTCCCTTACTTAATATAACTTACTTACTTTCCAAAAGTGAGTTTAGAGATTTTGTCACAGGCAGGCAAATGACTGGGGTATAGCAAGATGCAGGCACTTTTTTTGTTGGGGGAAAAAAAACTTCAAGGAAAGAAGAATCTCAAGAATAACTCAGGTTTTTGTAGTAAGGTCTATCTGCTTTATTCCTCCACTATCTCTGAGGAAAGAGAGAACTGAGATATAGAAGAGAAAAATTCTGACACCCTCAGCAACCACCAAGCAAAATTTATTAGTTGATGCACGCATCAAGAAACCATACAGTCCACGTTTTAAGCATGGCTTGTGCATGCTGTGATATTATGATGAAAGAAATCGGGAATGTATATATATATATTTCTTCCCATAGCATCCATTCTCCGGATTTCTCCTCTCTAACGTATTGAGCGATCTTCCACATAAGTTCTTCACGTTAGTGACCTCAGGCTGCTCATACAATTCACGCCTGTGAATGGCATTCACTGCTTTTCCTTAGGCTTGGTGATATATTGCCCCCACCCCTTGAAGGCAAAAGGGAAGTTTTGGGAGTATGAACTGAAAAAAATCCACCTGCAAGCCCCCTGCCACTTGATGATGAGGCTGGACACACCGCCAGGCTGTACTGCTTTTTGCTGCCATCTTCTCAGTCAGTGTCCTGGGGGCAGAGTTCACAGTTTGCAGTTTGATAAGATACTTCTTGACTTATCAAGGCTCTGGGGTTTTAAAAGCCCAGCTTTTATGGCTTTTTTAGGGATAGCTCTGATCCTCCCACAGCAGAAAGACTAGAGGAAACTTTGGTCCAGCCACCCAGTAAAACCCACTGTCCCAAGGTGTTCATACCGAGACAACCCTGAAGGCCTGACCATCCATACCAGCCCTGAATTTGGGAACATCATATAAAAATTGGACAAAAATGGCTGCCTCTGCATGTGCTGATGTCGCAACTTTAACATATCCATAATGCTACATATCCTCAGCAGATACCCAGGCTGTTACAGCCCTGGCCAAAAAATATCAACCACAGCTACTCTAACTTGTTTTACAAAGAAAGAGTGATAACCAACCTCAGCAATAAGAATAAAATGAGAGTGTTTTGAATGTAAATTGGATTAATAAATTATATTGCTGCTTTGTTCAAGGGATGAAAAAGTTTTCTTTGTGTTACAGGAACCATTTCTGTGTTAAGAATGTCTGAAGGAACATTGTTCACAGCTCAGGAATCACAAAGGAACAATCCATTGTGCCTTGATTTAAGCCCTCAAGCCCTGTCCTCCATGAAACAGAGTATCTTGTAAACACATTCCAGATTAGTTAAGCAATAGTCTGGAGCGTTGAAAGGGTTATTTCTTATTTTCACATTTCAAGTAGTTTTAGGAAGTGGTCATTCCTTTTTCTGTCTTAAAAAAGCTTGTCCTACTTAGAGGTGACAAGAGCCATTTGCTATGAGGTGACAGTCTGTACCTGAGCTCTGTCAGAAAGGGCAGTTGAGCAGGGCACGCAGGGAGGCTGGGAGAGAGCTGGCAGGGCTCAGTGCTGAGGGGAGGGAAAAGAACCAGGAGAAGAGCAAGACGGGAAAAGCTCTAAGGAAGGGGCAGAAAGGCAGACCGTGAGGGATGAGCAGATTTAAAATCACAAAAATCTTCCAGAATCTCAAAGACACCGAATCTCCAGTTGCTCTCTGCAAGCAGCTCCAACAGCCCTTTGGAAAACAGTCACTCCTCCTTGCCCACCCGTCTCCTCCCAATGGGTGACAATGTCCTGGTGCTACCAGCCCCTGCATGAATTCTGTGACCTTAGGAGCACAGATGGGATTCACTGGGATACTTTTTGTTATTTTAATTAGGCCTCTTCTGAACTTAAATTAAAAGAGATCGTTACTGCTCTTCCAAAGTGAAATACAAAGCAAGTAAAGGAACAGACACTTCATGCCCAACCTCACCACATTATTTTGTGTGTTTTACTCTCTCTTCCACTGTGAGCTTGTTTCCAGAGGATCCTTACCACAGTCAGAGTAGGGCAGCGAGATTTAGGGTGCTTGTTTCCTCACAGAGGCTGGCATTAAATAATAGGCAAGGCAAGGGATGTTACAAACAATAATACGATTAGACTGTTGGATGTGGAGTTAACATTTAAGGAGGGCAAGCCAGCATCAAGCCTCTGCTTAGAAGAAAATAAGAGGCAACCAGCCTTAGCAGCTGGAAGAAGCTTGAACAATGCCTAATGATGTGAAGACATACTGTGAGCCCCAACGCATCTGCTTGTCTGTTTAGGCAGGCAAGAAAGCTGAACACCAGCCTAGAGGCGCCCCTGCAGTCTGCCAAAACAAGTCCAAACTGATGAGACCCCTCCACACTGCAGTGTTTGCTAGGGGTTTTCTAGTCTGATGTTAAGATTTCCCCCCCACTTCTTAATACCCAGCATGAAATGCCAAAACAGTGTGTTTACCGTCGTGTTCATTTAGCGTTGCTATGCTGCTCTTACCGCTGCATTTGAAGTTAATGGAAATTCCTCTTTGAACATGTGAAACGCTGTGTAACGCTAAGAACTCTTGACAACAATCCGGCACTTGATATTTGCCAGACACTTGAATAGCTTCAGCCCAAGTCTCTTAGTTCTCCTGCTGTGGGCACTGATAACGTGCCCGTTGCCATCGCTGTGCCGGAGAAATAATTTAATTAATGTGGCGGGAAGCTGGGTGCCACAGAGAGAGAAGCACAGCATCTCTCACAAGAGGCTGTCACCCTGTACGCAGGGAAGGGTAGTAAATAGAATGAGCGAGGCCTGAGGCTGTATGTGGAACGATCAGGGCAAAAAGGCAGCACTGTAATCATACAGCAAGGCGTGGGCCCTCTGAAAGAAGAGTCTGTGGTTTTGCAGTTAAGGCAGAAGAGCTGGTACACAGAGCTAGGCACATTGCATCTGGAGGGGTATTTCTTCTATTTGGATAACTTGCAACCTTCGCATTTTTATTGTGTGATTTTGGCCAAAAGGTGTGCATTTAGTCAGAGTGCTGCTGTCTCGTATCCTGATGAGCTTCTGTAGGTGAGCACTCCCCACACTACCATGTTTAAAGGTCCTGTTGATCTGCACTTTCTTATTTTTGTGTGTAGGTCATAGCAGTGCCCTTTTCCTTCCTTTATGTTGTATTCCCTGGACTCTTGTTATCTCTTAGTGAAAAGGGTACCTACCATGTGTTCCAGCTCCAGCCTCACAGCCTCGTTTCCTTTCTGCTCACCAGGCATGTTCATGGCTTAAGCCCATCTCCTTTCATAACGCCAACACCATCTATGTGCTGATCCTGAATTAATCTCTTCAGAGACTCACAATTAGTGAAACAAAACACATGCTTTGTATAGGGGGTCCTCTTGTGCTCAATACTTACTCTTTCCTTTCTGGAGGGTTGATATCAGAATTGTACTAAGTATATGGGCTTTAAACCACAAATCTTGTCTTGTAAACAGCAAAACTGACTGTCCTTTAGTTAAATTAACCACCGTGATACAGAAGCAAGCCCTGCTGTTCTGCTCAAGCTTTCTGTACGTATCAAATCCTCCCCAAAGCTCTTGAACTTAATATATTATAAGTTCTTATGTCAATTAGGTCAAATACTAACCTCATTATTCTCCCGTTTAAAGATTTCTAAACTCTCTTTCTGCAGGCATGTCTAATTATTTTGTTTTACAAAGCTGTAGCTGTCCTGTTTTCCTGGTGGGATGCTGTCCCTGACTTCAGCAGCACTGCCTGGCAGCATGTGGCTGATTTGGCATAAACTTACTGAGCCCCTCAGGTGGGAAGGGACCCCAGGGCATCCCTGCTACAGCTGCCAGTCACAGCAGGGGCAGCTCTGAGGTCAGATCAGGCTGCTTGGTGCTTTATTGGGGTTGTGTCCTTAAATGCCCCCAAGGATGGAGACTGCAGAACCTTTCTGGGCAGTCTGCTACACTGCTCAGCTGTCCTCACAGGGAGCAAATTTCTCCTTATGTCATGTCTTATGTAAA
This sequence comes from Lophotriccus pileatus, assembly GCA_035583135.1. Taxonomy (NCBI): domain Eukaryota; kingdom Metazoa; phylum Chordata; class Aves; order Passeriformes; family Tyrannidae; genus Lophotriccus; species Lophotriccus pileatus. The sequence continues at coordinate 10,483,492 of JAWWES010000133.1, read as the reverse complement.
GTTTTCAGTCATGCCTGTTGTCTCTTGTCCTCCCACCACTGTGAAGAGCCTGTTTTCATAGCAGTGCTGGTGGGCTGCTGCTGGGTCTCCCTGAAGCTGCCTCTTCTCTGGGCTGAAGAAGCCTCATTCCATCAGTCTCACCTTTACAGAGCCCCAACTGTCTGGGTCACCTCCAGTAGGATGGAGACACCTCCTGTTCTCCCAAGACAGCCGGCTGGAAGACCTAGAAACACTCTGACTTTCCTTTAAAGCAATCCCTGAGCTGTGGTGGAGGCTGAGGTCCCTGCAGTACGCTGCCCATGGTGACAGAGCACTGCCCTCACAGCCCCTGGGTGAGAGCTCCCACACTGCACCCTCTGCTTAGGGCTGTCACCCTCCCTGCAACACTGAGATCCAGGAGTGTGATCCCGTGCATTTGGTGAATTAAACCCCTCGGTGTCATGAGGGGGAAGTCCTGCTTGCCAAACCTGATTTCCTTGTACAACAGGGTAACCCACCTAGTAAAGCCAGTAGATGTCATCTTTTTGGACTTCAGCAAAGCTTTTGATACTGTCTCTCACAGTATCCTTCTGGACAAAATGTCCAGCACACAGCTGGGTAATCATGGGTAACGGGTGAGCAACTGGCTCATAGGCTGAGCACAGAGAATTACAAGGAATGGGGTAACATGAGGATGGAGTCTGGTCACTAGTGGGGTTCCACAGGGCTCCATCTTAGGCCCAGCTCTCTTCAACATATTCATTAACCACCTGGATGCAGGACTCAAAGGAATACTAAGTGACTTTGCTGACGACAGTAAATTGGGAGGAGCTGTCGACTCCCTCGAGAGCAGAGAGGCCCTGCAGAGAGACCTCAATGAATTAGAGGGCTGGGCAATCACCAACCATATGAAGTTTAAAAAGGGCAAGTGCTGGATTCTGCAGCTGAGATGAGGTAGCCCTGGTTGTGTGTATAGAAAGGGGAATGAGAAGCTGCAGAAAGGGACCTGGGGATCCTGGTTGATGTCAAGTTGAATATGAGTCAGCAGTGCCCTGGCAGCCAGGAGGGCCAACCCTGCCCATGGGGGCATCAGGCAAAGCATCACCAGTCAGTCGAGGGAGGGGATTGTCCCGCTCTGCTCTGCACTGGAGCGGCCTCTCCTTGAATATTGTGGCAGTTTTCGGCACCACAATATAAGAAAGATTTTAAGCTTTCAGAGAATGTCCAAAGAAGGGCCACAAGGATGGTGAAGGGCCTTGAGGGGAAGCCATATGAGGAGCAGCTCAGGGCACGTGGTCTGTTCAGCCTGGAGAAGAGTGAGAGGAGACCTCACTGCAGTTACAACTTCCTTCTGAGGGGAAAAAGAGGGGCAGGCACTGATCTCTGCTCTGTGGGGACAGCACCTGAGGGAACAGCACGAAGCTGAGTTGGGAGAGGTTTAGGTTGGATATCAGGAAAGGGCTCATCCCCCAGAGGGTGGCTGGGCACTGGAACAGGCTCCCCAGAGCAGTGGTCACAGCACCAAGCCTGACAGAGTTCAAGAAGCATTTGGATGATGTTCTCAGGCGCATAGTGTGCCTCTTGGGGATGGTCCTGTGCAGGGCTAAGGGTTGGACTCGGTGATCCTTGTGGGTCCTTTCCAAGTCAACATATTCTGCGATTCTATGCTTGCAGGACTCTGCTATAAGAGCAGCAGGTCAGTGCTCCTTGCCGTGAGGCGGGAGAAGGGGCGTCGCGGCACCGCCGAGGCCCCACAAGGAGGTGAACTACAGCGATGCCAACCGCGGTCAGCGGGCCGAGGGGGCTGTGCTGGTGTTCTCCGAGCCCTCCGGGCTGCCCGCTGCCGTGCGACAGGGCCTGCCCAGGGTACCTGTCCCCGTATCCCCGTGTCCCCGTGTCCCCCTGTGCCCCTCACCGGGCTCACCCCGCCCCGTGTCGCTGAGGGGGCGTGGCCGCGGCCGCGGGGGGCGTGGTCAGGGCGCGGGCGCGGCCCCTCCCCCGGGGCGGGGCGTAGAACGCGCGCGCCCGCGCGTTCCACCGCGGCTGCGCCTCGCCCTCGCCCGCGCCCGACGCTGGTGCCACCGCCGCCATGGACAGCGACGAGGAGACGCTGGAGGAGGTCGTGGAAGGTGCGTGTCCCGCGGCCGTGGGGGGCGCGCCTCGCCGGGCACGGCCGGCGCCGCGGGGCACCGGCGGTGTCGGTTCGCTGCTGGCGGAGCCTGGGGAGGAGCGCGGGGCGGCGGCGGCGGCCGGAGCGGGGCGGCCGGGGCCGGCGGCAGCGCATGACATCAGCGGGGCTTATGCAACGGGCGGGCCGGGGCCGGGGCCGCCGCGCACATGGCGGGGTCTGGGCCGGGGGGGAGCCGGGGCCACGGTACCGGGAGGGAGGGCGGGCGCGCTGGGGGCCGCCCGCCGCTGAGCGCCCCGGGCGCGGAGGGAGGCTCCGGACCCCGGGCGGCGGCGGCTGCTCAGCTCTCAGTGTCAAAATTAACTGGTGTCACAAATAAACAGTGGGTTGGGTTTGTTTGGGTTTTTTTTGCCGCTGCCGTGCCCCCCACCCGCACTCCCGCGGTGCCCGGCGCTTTCCCCCCCGCCGGTGGCGGAGGCACCGGGGGGATGCCCTTCCCGGGGGATAGTGCAGGGAGCCAGGCGCTGCAGTCGCGTACCTGCAGATGGAGAAGGGAAAAGGAAGGGCGACTGCAAGAGGTAGCCGTGGCCATACCATGGGCAGCGGGGCGGGAGCCATCCGTGAGGGAGCGAGGCAGGCCACCTCCTAGCCAGTATACACACGCTGTGTGTGCATACACCTGTGTATACACCTGCATATACACGCCTCTTGTGAGCGGAGGACTAACCCCTTGGAGAGTTTTAGACCAGAGGAGTGAATTACTCTCTGGGAGTGAATTAGCGCTGGAAAGCTCCTCGGCACGCAGGAATGCGGCTTCTCAGCGCACTGTGCCATCCCGTGAGGCACCCGGGAGCCGGGCTCTGGAACAAAGCACGGCATCTCTGCGTGAAGGCACCTGCTCCCCAAAAGGTTCCTTTTTGGAACGCGGGGGAACGCGGCCCTGCCGGGAAGGGAGATCCTGGATTTTTCAGATGCTGGGATTAAGCGCACACGGAGCAAGGAGCTGCCTGCGATAAGATGCCGGTGTAATGCTCATTGTTCCGCCATGGGCTGCTCGTATCCCTGTGGCAGGAGGATTAGGCCTCAAGAGCGTGTTGCTCCAGAGAAGGCATTTTGCACGGCGGCTTAGTCTGACGGCAGATGCGAGCTGAGCGGCTGCTGCTCGGTCTGGGTTTGTTGTCTCTAGGTATGTGGTGTCGGAGCCGAAGGGAAGCTTTGCTGTGTAAAACGTGGGTGTGAGGGGACTGAGGTACGGGTGGGGGGTGCCCTGTGCCCTAAGAGATGTGGTTTTCCCCTTCCTTCCCTCCCCACTCCTCCAATCTGCCGATTGCAATTTTGTCTGGGACGAAGAGTCATAGTTTTGATCCCTGTGTCACAGATAAAGACACATCTGCCATATCCTGGATTTGCTTAGCATTCAGCTAAGGAAGCGAATTTTGGAAGTGTGTTTTATTCAGCAGTGTATATGAATATCCATATATGAGTATCTCTATTTGAATATCTGTATGTGAGTATCTGACAGGAGCAGGGTGCTCTTTAGGGGTTAGGATGACTGGGTGGTTTTGCCTTTACCCAAAGGAAGTTAGAAATGTGACAGAAATCAGCACTTCTTTTTTTTTTCTTTTTATGGGGGGAGGTTGATTGACTGTTATTCCAAAAGCACCCATCTGGCATCTTTGTGGCCAGAATCTTTTATTGATGATGCACGTTGTATGTCATCTGTTAAGTAATACCGACAATAAAGGGCTTTTATCTTTGATTTGTGTACATGAGTGGTTCCGGTAAGTGACCCCATTGTGAACTAGCCCCTGTTAGTGTAATTCCTTTTTTTGAAAAGGCTGAGCTTAAGAGGAAATCTTGAGAGACCCTTAACGAAGTAACAAAAGTGAGATTTTGCAATAATTTAAAAATATGTTTAAGACCTTTTAGGTTTGCTTTTCCAGATGGAGGAGAGTTGTGAGAAAGGGAAGTGGAGCACACTGCTCCCACTGAAATAATGAGGGCTTTTTCCATTGAATTAATCTGAAACAAAATTAGGGCCTAAGGCCTCATCCGTACAGGAAAAGTTGCATCTACATTATGAAACTTGACATTTCTTTTTTCCTTCCCTATTGACTAAGAGAGACTGTATGTTTCTTGTTTTGTTGGAGTGGGGGGGTGGCGATTTTTATTCTTTTTTTAATAAGGGGAAATCTCTGGCCTGTTAGAATAACTGGATTCTTTGTATTGTGGCTGAGATTAAGACCCTGTATAGAGGCCATGGGATCAAAGCTGACCATTTAAGTCTGTGATAGAGTCTCTATCCTACTGTGCTAAAGTCCTGACATGCGCTCTGTGTGTAAGCGTGGCAGCTTTTGTGCTGCGCTTTGCATTCCAGCAAAATCTTGACAAAACTGAATAGTCACAGGGAACAAAGTTTCAACGGTTTTTTGTTGTTGTTGTTGTGTTGTTTTGTATGGGTTTTTAAATAGTATAAGGTAGCAGTATTGTCAGTATATTTTTTAAATCCTAGTGTTTTATAAAAGTTTTTCCTCTGTAGTGAGGGGGAAAACTGGTGCTGTATTGTTTAGGGTTTGTTAACTTACACCAATGTGCCCTTCCCATATTGACAAAACTGAGGCTTTTAGTTAGAACTATAAATGTTGATATAGGTTTTTTTGGTCCTAAAAGAGGTGTCCCCATAGAAATTTCACTGACCTTAAATTAACATAACTGCTAAAACGTTTCCCTTCTACAGAAAGGAGTATCTTGACTGAATGGGAGGAAAAAAAGCCTTTCTTCTGTTTGGAAAGAGCAGCCTCTGTTTAAAGGGTTCTTCTTCAAAGTTATTAAAAGCCTTTAGTGATGGAGCTTTTTTCCTTCTGCGTTTTGTTCTCTCTTTTTACTGTTATTCCTCTCACTTCGGACTGTAAGCAGTGCCTGATTGGTTTTATTAACTTCTTAAAACTTTTAACTGTTTTCAGTCTAATTGGGAGTGAAGACTTAGAGAGCTCAGTGACGTGCAGGTGTGAGAGAAACTGTGTGGAGCAAGGGTGAAGGCTCTTGGATGAGTTCAGATATTTCACTGGTATTTTCTCCTGTACACCTTTCTTGGTGCATTTCCATACTTGAAGTATCAAGTGCAGGAGGTGGGTAATGAAGCTGCACAGCCTAACTTAGTTACTTTGAAGAATATTCACTTATTTCTTTTTTTCCCCCTTCCTATATTTCTCTCTCTCTCTCTCTCTGTTTTTTTTTTGTTTTAAGGTAATTTTACTTTGAAATAGACCAGAGTTTGGAAATAAATCGTGACCAAGCAGCCTGTGTGCATGTGACATTCTGCTGTCAATCCTTCTGGTAATTACAAGGCCTGGGCAGGCCGTGTGCCTTATAGGAGAGGACTTCTGAACCAGATGTTTACCATGCCCTGGCTGTGATGTCCCTGAGGGGCTGTGGATCATCCCAAGGAAGCGGTAGCTTATGGTGATGTGAGAGGAACACATGGGCACGTGTGTGCTCTCTGGGTACCCTTGTCCCTGCAGAACCTTCAGGGCTTGCATAGATGGACCTCTGAAGCCACACAGGTGGCTGGCTTTTCCCGCTGCTGTCTGCACAGTCCTGTTCCCTCTCTGGCCACTGGACTGGAGGTCTGGTAGTACCGAAGTGTGCCCCTGGTTGCCTGCGTCAGCCTGGGCTGTAATTGCTTCAACTCACACTGAACTTTGTTTCTGCCTTTCTATGTGTGTGTTGAACCTTTTCAGTTTAGGGCAAATTTGGTCAGGGAAGAGCTTGACCCAAAGCCTGTAGAAGTGGAGGCATGTGCTGTCTCTCATAAGCTATGTATGCATCACCAGGAGACTTGAGGAATCTGAGGTCATTTTTTATTTAGAAGCATGGAAGAACATAAATATAGGCTGGCATTTATTTTCTTGACAGTTTTCATGCAGAATTTATACCTGCTGAAATGTCACGGTGGGAGTTTGTTACACCCTCCCAGGTGTATCACTGTGCTGAGAGCAGCCGGGCTGAGCTCTGCAGCCACAGCAGTGCTCAGGACTCCAGCTTCACACAGGTAAACCAGGCAAGAACCACCCTTTAAATCACTCTTCTGCCGTTTTCTCTGGGCTTTGTAGGGGCACTCAGAGGTGTGATAGGACCCTTTAACTTAGTCAGATTGCGCTGTTGAGGATCCAGGTATGTTGCCCGTTTGCAATAGCTGCAAAGGGGAAAACTGATATGGCTAGGAAAGGGAACAGGATGTCAAGTGAACGCATCAGGAAGGCATTGGAGAACAGCATTTAAAATATTAAATACCGAGTTGACTGACGTACTGTAAGCATTATAGATATTACGTGCTTTTATTTCTTTAAATTCTTTTGGATATAGCTGCAAGGTGGCACACCCACATTATTGTAAGGCATCTATTTATCAAAAGAAAAAATCAAACCTTTTTTTACTCTGTGTATTGAAGTGTAAATTTATTCTTTTCTCACCAAGAAATACATGTTTTAGACAAAGAATTATTATATTTTTGAAGATGCATATTAATACAAGTTAGAATAATATAAACCTTGTTTCTTTTAGAAAGAAACCCTTAGTATTCTCTCTCCTGTCTCTTATCCTTTTTCTTTTATCCTGACCCTTTTTTAAACTATGTGTTACACAAGTGCAAACTTCACTTGCGCTGAGTCTCTGATCACTGTTCTAACAGCAATGATTTGAATTACTGTTTTGTACTAGGGAGCTACTGCATTTCAAGCATCCACAGAATCTGAACAGGTTTGAAATTTTATATAATAATTAATGTGTTCTGTTGTTCTTTGTCTGGATTTTATTTCAGGGCATCTAGATGATGACGGGCTGCCACATGGATTCTGTACAGTAACCTATTCATCGACAGACAGATTTGAGGGAAACTTTGTGCATGGAGAAAAGAATGGCCGTGGCAAATTCTTCTTTTTTGATGGAAGGTAGACTCTGCTGCTTCAGTTTTTTTTCTGTGTTCTTCCTTCTACTTGCAACAATGCAAAACTAATTTACATCCTTTGTGTGCTGCTGACTTTCTGGATAAGGTTTCTGATTGAAAACTATAGCTGGAAAGTTTATTGTTCCTGTAGCCATTCCTCTGTAGGCCTGGGGGCTTTGTGTCTAATGTGGTGGTTGTATTTGTTCCCTGGTGGGAGAATGCAGTGGTTTGAGCTCTTTTAGCACTGTCAAGTTATGAACTAATTAGAAACCATAAGAACTGGGAGGTGGTCAGAACTATTAGAAACCATGCTGACAATGGCTTGGACGTCAAAGTTCAGGTCCGTAACTGCAGGTGGAATTCTTTGTCTAACAGTGCTGTACAGAGAGTGCAGCTGGACTGGGAGCTCCCTGTGCCAGCCCTTGAAGAGAGGCTTATCCTTTGTTTGGTCTCGGAAATTGTTCAGTGGTTCAAGGACTGAGTTAAAGACAGGTTTGTTACCTACTCTAGTTAATCCTCTCTCAGTTGCTTGTGGCCTGATTTACTTTCAGAAAAGCTCCTATAATTTCCCCTCTTTTCGCTGAGAACTTGACAGTGAAATCATGCCAGTCTGTGCCGATGCATGTGTTTTCTTCCCAGGTTTTCTTTACGAACACCTTGTAAATCTTCCCCCCGCCCACTGCAGCATTCCTCTCTGCAGTTGCCCAGAACTTCCTCCAAAGGAGCAGCAGATGTATAAAATGACACGATTCTTCGTGGTTTTGCAGCTGTCGGTGGCACTATGAATAGCAGCTGTTAAACTGACAGTCGTGCTGGGTCTACTCTCCGCCTGCTCAGCAAAGTTCTGAGCAGGAGTGGAGGTATTGTGCTGTCTCAGTGAGTCAGCTCCTTGTCTGTATTTGCCTTTGCAGTTGCTTCATACTGGGGATTGTGTGTTTTTCTTTTTTTCATGAGAAAGATAATATATTCATTCAGTGATGCAGAAACTGATTGGGCCTCCAAGCCTGGATGAAGAAAAATCCCCACTGTTGTTGGTCACGGGCTTATTAAATCTGCTCTGAGTAACTGAAAACCAGGACTGCCCAGCAGCTGACTTTTCCAAAATAGCTTTTTTTTTTTTTTTTTTTTTTAAAGTTGGCAGACAGCGTCTCTGTGGACACATGTGCATAATGTTTCTGTGCTTGTGGATGATCTCAGCAGAGCAGTTGCTGATCGTACAGTCAGAGGAACTGACCTGCTATTTTGTTTGTAGGGCTGCTCCTCCATGTAATCCAGGGTACAGGCAGTGCTCTGTGGGAAAACTCAGGTTGCTGCTGAGCCTTTTCTCTACTGCTTCAGTGTTGCCAACTCTTCTCTCTCTTTTTTTTTTTTTTTTTTGATTGTATAATTTTCATAACTCTAAAAAAAAAAAGGAACAGTTGGCTACTGATGACTTCAGGAAGCAGCAGAATGAAAATATGCAAAAATAGTCTGTAATGTGTTTTTGGAAGATGGGGTATTTTTATAAGACATTACGTGTTTTAATTTAGCTTAAATGAGCAGTGCCTAATTACTGAAGATGTAATTTACCTAGCCATGCCCAGCTAGCAAGACTGAGTTGCTGTCTGAAATGGATGGTTCAGGAATCGTGATGTGTTGCAGTAAGAATGACCTGGCATAGAACAGGACATGCTGTTTCCATTAACTGTGCCACGGGCAAGGCTCAGTGCTCATGAAGAAGAGAAGGCAAGGCTGAGTGCTCATGAAGAAGAGAAATTAATCTCCAAAATTTCTCCCAGCACCTCTCCCTTTGCAGTCAGTTAGCTGGTTTCAGCACTCCTGGGCCTGTTTCCCTGGCAGGCTGCTGGTAAAGGCTGACAGCTGCACTGCTGTTGTTGGGGAGTAGCTGAGTCCTGTCAGATATTGGACAGGCTGCAGTGTAAGCACTCTCATTTTTTGAGTATTGGGGGATAGGACTGAGTGCCTGGCTGCCTTGTTTGGTCAATGAAAACTTTCCCCTTTACTGGAATAGCTGCCCCCTTCCTGTTGATCATTTAAGGGAATGAAAACCTGGAATGAGATAGCAGTCGGGTTTTTTTCCTCCCCCTTCAAAAAATGCAACAAACCCCAACATATTCTTTCAGAGAGAGAAGTTTCACCTCTGGCATACTCCCTGTTTTGCATTGTGTACTTGAGCATTCCGTGGTGCCAGCCCTTCTGGAGTGTGCTTTGCAGTCCACTTGGCGCAATAAGGGTGAGCATGGGAGCCATGCTTGGCACAGAGCTGCAGCTGCCCTTCTCCCTTAACTGGAAACTCCTGTAAACTTAACTCCCAGAACACAGTAGAAACCTTTTCTTTTTGGGAAAAAGACGTTCCCATATGGAGGGAGTGAGAGATGAATAGAGCAGTTTCTATGGATGTTAAGGTACTACCTGGAGCAGGGAAGAGCATTGCAGTTAAGTATTTTTCCCCCTCCCAGCTCTTACCACGGGTTTATTTTTTAGGTAATGAGTATCTTTGGTCTCCTCTAGGCGTAGTGGATAATGGGAAGACAGCACATCTGACTGATCTTGACTTTAGAAAAATTTTACACTATCAGAAATATATGAGAAGCAAACTGGAGAAATATAGGCCAGCTCAGGGTTTATATTAACAGGATTTTGTTTATGGAAGACACAGGAGCTATTTATTCCTCTTTGTGCTGGTCAGGTCTTAGTTGCAATTATCATGTCTGGCTGCAGAGACCACACTTTGAGAACTTAAGACAGAATGTGGAGCAGGGTGGAAATAACTCAGAAACTATGAAAAGTATAAAAATTGTAGAGAACCTGAGTTTGAAGGGCAGTTGACTTTTTTCTTCAGGTATCTTTCTTTTGATTTCCTTAGATGAGGTGGATCTTTTGGAGCTTAATGCAAAGATTGAACATAGAAATTTGAGTTACAGTAAAAGATATTTCTCCAATACTGAGGCACTGTTGTAATTTAGCAACTTGTTAACTTCAACTAACACAATTAAGGGTAACAAGAAGGGTTTTTTGGTGTATTTCAGTACTTAAACTGGGGGTGGCTGCTTCTTTTAAAGGATATTTCTGCACGTGGACTCTGTGTGTGTTGTCAGCTACAATGAAATTCAAATCTAGTGATCTGTGATAAACTAGAGGGGAAAGCGGCATCATTTATAGTCAAGTAAGAGCACTGATTCCCGGTGTTTCCTTCATCTACCCTGCTCCTTCCCTGTGCTGTGGTGCAGCTCTGGAGCAACTTGGATCAAGAATTCACTCGACTGAAAAATAAAATAGTTTTCCTGCCCCTTCCTGTTTTGCATCTGGTTTGCACTGAGGCTTTTACTGTAATATATTTTCCCTTGGAAACCTCAACCAGCTTGCCACAGTTATGTAAAAACAGAGGATGAGGCTTTAGAAACGAGAAAGTGAATTCTGAAAAAAACATTCCTTCCACAACTCTTGAAAATCTGTTTTGTGAAATCATGTAAAACATGTAGAGTCATGTGCTCACAGACACATGTTTGGGCTTATATCCTAGATGCCTGCATCCAAAAAAAACCTAAGCAGTGAAAGTATGTGTGCTGCAGCTGGCTGTTAGCTGAGTGTGCTGGAGGAAAAGCTAAACAGTTTGTATTCTCTTATCCTAGTTCTAACATGAGAAAGAAGTAACTGAGTAAGACCCCCTTTTATAGTTATGCCTTTATTCTTTGTCATGCAGACTGCAAGGTGTTACTGTGCCCTGTCTGCAAGACAAAACCCAAGTGAAGCGTTTGTGTATTCAAATCCAAGTGCAGCACTAGTTCTGTTTGACAGGCTGTGTTCCATTTTAATAGAAATACACGAAAAACAGCATGCTTTTAGCAAAGTCCTGTACAAATGGCTGCCAAGTGAGTTGCTGGGGAGCTGGCACCGAACTGCAGCAGGTTGCAGTTCGTACTCTGTGGTGGTTCATCTGTGTGGCAGCTCAATCTCACCTCGCCAGAGAGGTGTCAGTAAAGATCCACACATGGGAGGTAGAAGGTCCTAATGTGAGAGCAGCCTGCTTGAGCAATAATTTCTCCTTTGACCAGGAGCGTCCATTCACTGCTCTAATTTGCCATTCCAGCCTACAAAAGAATGCTGAGCACTGTGATTTAGATGAGTGATGCTGTGTCCCTGCAGCACACTCTGTGATGAAAGGACACTGTAAGTTGTTTTCTGCCTTTGGAGCTCCATAGAAACAAGTTTCTGGTTGTCCTCTTGGCTTTCCAGTGTGTTGAGACTTTGGATTCACCCCAGAGAGAGGTGAATAGTCTCCCACTGCTGTTTTCTTTCTCTCTTTACCAGCACCCTTGAGGGGTACTACGTTGATGATGCCCTGCAAGGCCAGGGAATCTACACTTATGAGGATGGAGTGGTCCTTCATGGCACGTATGTGGATGGAGAGCTGAATGGACCAGCCCAGGAGTATGACAGCGACGGGCGGCTGATATTCAAAGGGCAGTATAAGGACAACATCCGACATGGAGTCTGTTGGATTTATTACCCGGTAGGCCTGGCCACCTGCTCTCTTTATTGCACACCTTTCTTTTCTCCCCAGCTGAAACAAATACCCACCATGACCCAGTTATCCAAGAGTCAACACACAAAAATCTGGGTAAAAGGTCTGTGCATTCTGATTTTTGGAAAACCCAGTGCACAGTTAAAGTGTTGAATGCTTGCCCAGTAGGCGAGATTCAGCTAGACTGCAAGATACCTCCACTGTTTTCATCTTCCAGGCAACCCAGCCCCTTGGAAGTGCATTTATATATAATTTGTATGTAATGTATGTATAACTATTTATGCATTGTCTCTTTGAGAAGGCTGGACCAGTAATTTTGCCACCTTATAGTGCTAGCTGCAGGTGAGGAGCATGGAAACCATGCAAGTTATTGCAGCCTGCTGCTCTTATTTAATAAGACCTTGTCTCCATTTCTGCAGGGTATGCTGTGAAGTCTGGCTTTGCCCAACAAATCAAATATAAGGGGTGTAAGAACTGTGCCTCTGAGTGGAGTGTGGACAACTGCTTTCTAATTAATCAGACCATAATTTTGGCTTTCTAAATTTTCATAAAACCTCAGATATTCCTCTGGAAAACTTCTGGAAAAATTTCTGTTGTTTTTCTACAGCCGTTAAGGCAATAATGGTTGTATTAGTTTTTAGGGTTTTTTTTAATTTTAATTCCTATTCCACCTTACACAGAGTTCCAGAGTTGAACCTTTCAGTCTTTACCTTGTGCTGAGAAGGGGGAAACACCTGCCTGTAATAAAGCTGGTGGTCAAAACCGAGTCTATATCTGTGCCACATGCAGCACAAACTTTAGTTGTAGATTCATTTCTAAACGCTTACCACTGGCTGTTCATTTTATTTACTGGTTTTCACTATTGCCGTTAAGCATGTGCTAGGATCAACAAATGCTTTGTGTACACTGCCAAAAGATTTTCAGTTCTGGTATATAAAATACAAACAGCTGACCCTTCAGTTCATGTATCTCTTACTTCATCTTCCAGCTGACAAAGTGTTGCTGTACCTTCTGGAAATGTGGGTAATTAGAGGTTGTTTATCATCTTGCCAGACTTAAGGATGCAAAGTGTTCCATAAAAAAAACCCTTTGCCATGGAAGGAATTCTTTCTTCATGGTTCTTTACATGATGCTATGTGCACAGATTTTTTTCCAAGACTTCAGGTTCCCTGTTCCCCACTACAGCCTGCTGATACTCTTTTCATCCTTGCAGCTGAACAAAATGGTGTCACTTTGAAATAGAGTCTGTGCGCAGTGGTCTTGATCTAAATCAGTCTGTTGCCACATCACACCTGCTGATTTTGCTCCAGGGTGTTATTTGGAGAGGCTTCCTTGTCCCTTTTGAAATAAGCACCTGAAGTGGTTAGACCTGTGCTAATCCATGCATCTCATTCTGCAGTTCTGTAAATAGAGCTAACCTGAGTTGCAGGCAAATCACAGATGGCAAAGCCCAGGGCTAAAATGTGTAAACCTGAGAGAGGAAAAGTGTTGCTGCTGATGGCTTTCAGCAAACAGTTGTTCTCACTGAGCACCACTTGACGTTGTGGAGGGAATGCTGAGACAGAGACACTTTCCAGTCATCCAGCAAAATTTCTTTTTTTCCTTAATAGGCTCAGGTCTTTTGAGGTACCATGAATTAGCAGCTAGCCAGGCAGTGTTTAAATTTTTTCTTTCCTCCAGCACAGTATCCTACTAACCAAACTTGGACATCTGTGTGGCTTTGGGCCTTGATTTGCAGACTCTTCACATAAAAATTTTGCCTGTAGAAACTCAGTATTTGTGTCACATGGAAGAAAAGACATTGGGTTTTGCCTATTCCAAACAACGTAGAAAACCCTGTTCACTTCTATTACCGATTTTATCCTAACTGGAATGACTTCATTCGGATTCTTCTTTTGTCTCCTTTCTCTCTCGTTTGCATAATTTCACATCTGAACTTACTGTAGTCTAGATTGCTTTTTAAAGAAGTTAGGGGAAATCATTTTCATTTACTGAAGACAGCATAGTATAACTGAATGCTTTGTCTTTTCTTTCTTGCCTGTGCTTTCAGGATGGAGGCAGCCTTGTGGGAGAAGTGAATGAAGAAGGGGAGATGACTGGAGAGAAAATAGCCTATGTGTATCCAGATGGAAAGACTGCATATTCTGGAAGGTTCATAGATGGAGAAATGATAGAAGCAAAACTGGCAACTCTGACAGCTGTCGAGGATGGGAAACCTCAGTTTGAAATAGTACCAGGCAGTAAGTTCAGCTAACACAGAAAGTTGTATTCTACTGACTCTTTGCTACGGGCAGCTTGGTTTCTATGATGCTGCCCCCGTAGAGATTCTGGCTGTGATGAGCTAGTAAGTCTGTTAGTGAGAGTCCCCTTCTCTAAGTTATAAAGTTGGGCAGAGACTCAGGTGGAGGGATTCCTTTGCCCTTGGAACAGGCAGGAAGTGACCCCTGCATGGTCCTGCCAAACTGGATTTCATCGCCCTTCTCTCAGTCATGTGCTTGTGGGCACAGTCCTGTTCGTCACACACACCATTGTCCTCTGTGGCAGGAGGAGAACCTGCTTCGCCACGTTACTGCTGGCACAGTTACAGGCCTTTTGTTAGTAAAATAACTACAAGTGGTGAGGGAGGCTGTGATTTGGTTTGTAGCCCTGAGAGCTGGCTCTGTGCAAGTCAGTGTTAGCACAGTGAATGTTCTGGCACCTGTGTCACCAGGCTGGAAGGACATGGGGACTGGAATTAGTGAACCAGATTCAGTCATTGTGTAACAGTCTGATTCACCAGCACTTCAGTCTGTCTAGTCCTGCTGATAGAGAGTGGCTGTGAAGTGCGTGGGGGCAGTGTGGTGCCTTTGACTTGTGTAGCCAGTGCTCCTTCTCTAGTCCAGTGGTGGCTTGGACCTACAGTTGTGGAGTGGTTTTGTTGCTCTGAGGTGTATGTGATGTTTTGGAGGTGTGTGGGTTAAGCTGCAGGCCATCAGTAACAAGAGGGACCATGATAACGCATTTAATTACTTTGCCAGCAAAGGTTGTCTCACTTGATATGAAACAGGCACGTAAAACTCATTGACAAGCAAATGCATGTGAGTTTATTCTTTAAATCTCTCGGTTGTGATAGTCGAAATTTAACTTAAAACTTACCTTCTAAGAGGGTACAGTTGGGCTTTATAAATAGGATTAAGTTATACTCTGGAGGAAGCTACCTTAAGCCAGAACAGATCCTAGACACCAGGGGCAATGGCCTTTCATCTAACTTTGTAATACTCTGTTTTGTGGTGGTTTTTTTTCCCATCTTACTTCCCCCTTCATCTCCCAGATAGTCCTCTGGCAATTGAGAGAGGGATGTGGGAATGTAATTAGAGGTGTATCACTGAATTGCTTGTTATTGGCAAGAAATAAATGACTGTAGCATGTGTGCTGTCTGACCTTATCTTCTGTCTGAAGTCTCTTCAGGATTTGGACAAGAAAATACTTCATATTTTAAATAGTCCAAGATTTTTTATAATTAATGTATTATTGAATGTATTGTTTTAAATTTTGCTTTACTTTTAAGTTATATTTTGAGACTCTGGGAGGGTTAGTTTTGAAAGACTCTCCAGTCCTCCTTTACAAGTTGATAGTATGAAGAATATGTATCACCTTTTTGTGTTAATACTGATAACTCTAGTAAGTTGAGGGCAAGAATCTCACTGAAGGCTTTTTACAGGTACAGTTCTATTTAGTGCCTTTTCTTGGAAGCATAACATTTTTTTTCAGCCATTAAAATTTAATTTTTGAATGTCGTGATTAAGTTAAGAGTTGCATGCTTTCAGTGCTGCCAATTAGTTTATTTGCTCTGTTGATGTCTGGTTTTTTTTAGGCCCAGTGTACACTTTTGACAAATCTACTTCATCCTGCATTTCTACAAATGCCCTTCTTCCTGATCCTTACGAGTCAGAAAGGTAGGCTTTTTTCCTTCTCCCAATATTTCTTTGCTGTTATATATTTAGGGCCTAATTTTGCAAACCTTTTCTCATCTGAAATTTTTAAAAAGAGGTTTTTAAGGGTTTGTGAAATGTACATCAGTCAGCGTTTGACTTGATTGATTTTCTTTGATTTACAGAATAAAATTGCACTCTGGTGGATGAAACACAAGGATACATTTTAAGAGATTAAACTGGGATAATTTCTTAGCATTTCGAAGATGTGTTCAGTCCAGCCCTGGACTCCACTATAGCCCACATATACAAAATGTTCTGACAAAAATATGCTGTTCCCCATTTTCTAGATGTGTAAACTAGCTTACAGGGTGCTGCCTTCAGTGTCTCTTGCTAGGTGGCACGCGTTGTACAAAATTTTCTTCCCTCCCTATAGATGTAGGAAAGCAGCAAGAGTAAGTCATCAACCTGGAGGAAAGTGAGATACTGTTTGTTACAACCCTGTAATATCAAAAAACATTGCTCAGGAATTGCACTATGATAGATATTCAGGAATATCTCTTCTGTGGCTATTCCGCAATTACACTCTTACCTAGACCTTAAGAGGCCTTGCTCTATATGTACCTCACTTGTAGTCCTTTTCTGATAGTCTGAAGTATCTAAATAAGTGGCATTGATTTGCATTGAGTCTTTGAATATGTATACATGCACTTTATGTTCAGAACTCTTGCTGCTCTGTGCAAGTGTGTACCAGCAACCTCAGCTTGGTGGGGACCTCTGGGATTTCTGGGATGTTATGGAGGGCGTTCCTGAGTTGAAGCCATCACTGGGGAGTAATAGTAGATTGGCACTTGCAAGAAAGTAATTTTCAAATTCACCCCCACTTCCCACCAAATTTCCGTTTTGCCAAAATAGAGTGTATGGAAGAGAGGAAGGGAAGGAGTTCCATTTAGAGGTTCTGAATTGTTATTATTATTAGCTTTATTGTTGTATTGAGGTATTAGTCTTTATCCAGTAGTGTTGTGATAATACTTCTTGAAAATTAAAACTGTAGCCAGTCACTAATTCCTTGTCCTCTTCCTCCTGTAGAGTGTATGTGGATGTCTCTCTCATTTCCAGTGCTGGAGAAGGATTGTTTTCAAAAGTAGCAGCAGAAGCCAGTACAGTGATGTCCTTTTACAACGGAGTGCGAATTACACACCAGGAGGTAAAGAAGAGAAAAAAGTCAGTCTGAATTTTCATTGCTCCTTCTGAAGTTTTCTTCTCCTGGGATTTTATACCCATCATTTTCCCACCCTTAAGATTTAATAATTTAAAGGAATTGCATGTTCACTTCTGTATGACTGAAAAAAAAAGGTGGTGGGTCTTTTTTAAATGGCACACAGATGAAAAGCCTTAGTTGCATATATTTTGAATGTTGGCTTTCAAACTGCTGACAAAAGTGACCCCGCAGACACTGGATTTTTACCTTGTAAACTAGGTAGACAGCAGAGACTGGGCCCTCAATGGAAATACAATATCCCTGGATGATGAAACAGTCATAGACGTGCCAGAGCCCTACAACCACGCTGCCAAGTACTGTGCCTCGCTGGGGCATAAGGCCAACCATTCTTTCACTCCTAACTGCATCTACGACCCGTGAGTAGAGTCCTGTGTTTTGGGGTAGAAGCTGCAGCCCAGCTGTCTGGGCTCACAGGATGTCTCTGGGCAGCTGGATGAGGAGCAGTGGTGGGGTGGGAGCAATGAGTTCAGGCACTGAAGGAGTTTCTGCTCACCTAGGCTGAGCTGGAAATGGGCTGGCACAGCAGGTGCTTGATGTCTGTTGGGACTTACACCATGGAATATCTTGAAGTTTGCAGCTGTGTTAGTTTTGTCAGGAAATTTATGAGCTGCTTCTTGATTCTAAAAATGCGTAATCACAGCTCTCTAAATCCTAGCTTGGCTAGGACTGCACTGTCCTTTGCTGAATTACTGATGCTTGTCCAGCACCATCAAGTGTGCTGTTGTTTTTGAAGCTCAGAAAAAATAAGCTTCTTGCTGCTCTGCACCAGGAAACTTTTCATATAACTGTATCCTCATACCGAGGTATAAATAAACACACTGTGGATGTTTCTATAGTAGAAAATAGTTTTCCTGCATTAAATAAGCCAGGTTCCTTTGCTGTGGGAGCCTGGGAGAAGAAGTACAGAAGTGTGTTACGATTGTTAAGTGGTTAACCTGTACTAAGGTGAGCAATTTTGCCTGCTTTCCAGTCTCTCGTCGTCTGTACTGTTTTCCTGTTGTGCAGATGTATCCCTCTGCAAACCCCAGGCATGTGGCAGTGATTAACTGTTTCACTTTTTATTACAAACAACCAATGTTGCAGGACCATTGAAAAACTTCAGATAATAGAGCAGCACCTACTCCTTTTGATATACCAATGTTTTTGCTCTTATTCTTAAATCTTTATAAGGTTGGCTCAAAGCAGTTTGCTCATCTAATATCAGACTATGCAATGTTACTCTGAACCGTGAGGGACTTCTGAAGCTGCAAGTCTGTAAATTGACAGCTGAGCCTAGCAATGATACTTTTTTTCCCCTAGGTTTGTTCATCCTCGTTTTGGGCCCATCAAGTGTATCCGTACCATCAGGGCTGTGGAGAAGGATGAAGAACTGACAGTGGCTTACGGATACGATCACAACCCCGTCGGGCAGAACGGGCCAGAGGCACCGGAGTGGTACCAGCTGGAACTGAAAGCTTTCCAGGCTGCCCAGCAAAAGTGAAACGGGAACACCTTCTTCGTTCAGCAAACTGAAACAGAAACTTGGATCTATGCACTACCTTTATACTGAAAACTGGACAACCAGGGATTGTTCATGCTGTTGCATCATAACTTTGCATTCTGTGTTAAGAGATAAGTTTCTTGCATACTAACTAGGTTTGACTGTGTTACTCATAGCAGATTTAAAATTAGCTAGCGTTGCACCAGTCTTATCTGGAGAAATTATTTAATATTCTATACAAGATGTGGTATTCTTTGGTAGCTTCTGCTTTTGCACCATATGCAAAGATGCCAAAAAACTAGACAGAAACTAAAATGGGTATATTGTTCACTTTTAGTCGGCAGACTTAGTGTTGCTCTCTATCTGCCTAGGCATTATTGTGCAACTGCATTTTGCATATATGCCACTTGTGATGATAACAGTAATATTTTGATATTCTCTAATAGTAGCATAATTTTGCCTTTTTAAACCTTTGATCTGAATCTTGCAATAGAGCAGTTTATTTATTAGCATATAGGAGGCTGGGTTTTAACTCCCCTTTCCTCTTGTCTGAACGTTGTTCTTTCTACAAAATCCTCTTTTGCAGGAGAAAATCCTTTCTAACTAGTGGAAAGGCTTGTGTGTGTATGTGAGAGTGCTGTGTCTTGGTCTTTGTGGCTCTCTAAATAGTATAGCAACATGTCCAAACATAATATTTATCTAGCCTTTACGGCTGGCTTATTTTATTTCATTTATTATTATGACATGCAAATGAAGCTGTTCTTTGCATGAAGATTTTCTGAAAGGAGAGAACAGATTCGCTCATCGAAGGACTTTCAGAAGTTCGTGTTCTGGAAGGCAAGGCATTGCTTGCACTAGTGTGTCCATGAGTTGGTTTGTGTATTTCACCTGTTAAAGCAGCCAGTTCTCAAGGCAAAAGTTCTGGCAATGAGGTGCGTGCATCTCCCATAAATTCTAAGAAAGGAGGTGTGTATGTATTTGAGGGCAGGCTGTAGTACTTGGAAAAGGAGAGCTTTGTGTGTGTTTAGTTGACAAAGAATATAGCCTTGTAGCCATCTTTTAGTAGTGCTGGCTTAAGACACAGTGAATTAATATAGTACGAGGTATCAAAATAAGACTTTTTTTTTTTAAGAAAAGATATGAAAAGATTGTTTTTGAAAGACAAACAATGAATGTAAAAACATCGCTCACTGCTCATATTTAGAAACAGCAGTCAATCCATAGCTTTGTTGTAGCCAACAGTGGGGGGGTTGTGAATATTCACCTGTAGGGCTGTGTTTTGGGGTTTTTCAGGGGTAGGGAAATTGTTGTGCATTTTTCAGATACTGTACTGGTCTTGCCTAATGCTGTATAAGAGAGAAATAATGTATCGTCTCGGTCTGGATACTGGAGCCTTTCTGGGACTCTTGATGCTCTCTTTTGGGTTTAGCAGCTTAGGGAAAAACTCAAATGCATTTGCAACACTTTCTTTAAATGTTTGTAGTTTAAAGAAGTTTGTATATATGTAACATAAATGATTTGGGAATCAGACCTACCTTTCTATTGCAACACATTTTGGTTGGTTGCTTGAACGGTCAGAGGTGTCTGGCTGTCTGAGGAGCTGGGCAGGGAGGATGTGCTGGGGACCTGCAAGTGGAAGGATGAGGTTGCTGGTTTGTGCAGTCTTGAGAATCCTTGCTTTGGTACCTGAGCAAAGGCAGGAATTACTCATAAGAACCTCTCTAACCTGGGGCTCTGTTTAGCCCCTGTGACTGATCACAAACCTTTTCCAGCACCTTGCCATTTAAGCTTGCACAGAAGCTACTCTGTGCTTGTGCTGGGGCAGGGGACAGGTAGGCTCAGGGCATTTTGAGGCTTTCAGTGGTGATCTGAATGTGAGCTGTGGCACCTCCCTTCTCCTCGTGCCAGACACTCAGCTCTGCACCCCATCCGAGGCAGGTGGCTGGCAGAGGTGACAGCTCAGAGACTGAGCTGAGTGTGCAGAGACAGAACTGCACCTCGCAGGTGAGGGAGAGTTCTCAAAGGTCAGTCAGGAGCACAGTCTCAGCAAATAATCCTCAAAAAGAAATATGCATGACTTGATCTTTCCCTGCCTGCTCACAGGTTGTTACTTAAATCATTAGCCAACTGCAGAAAAGCATTCCTCTCTGGTGGGGAGCTGTCATATACATCTAGTGGATTATTCTGCCAGGACCACGAAGTTTGCAAAATTGAGGCTTGAGTTTAAGTGCAGGGAAGAGGGAGAGGGAAGATACGTGACTGAACCCTGCTGTGAATGGATTGTAACTCCTTCCACAGTCTTGATAACCTGCTTTGGACTGCTGGCCTCTCCGTGCTCACTGGAGAATTGTGCTTAATATGTTCTGATCTCTAGAGCTCCTTTAGCTTCATTCCTGATCAGTCTCTGATTCCTCTGCTATCTCCTCTTTGTGTGGAGTTGCTTCTGTTTTGATAGATTTGTCAGTCTTCATGTTGCCTGATTTTTGAGATAAATAGAAAATAGGTGCTCTTTACATGTCAGGCTTGAAGATTGTATCCTAAAACAGGGAAATTCAAGGAAAAAAAAAAAAAACAAAAGGCACTGAGGTATCCTGTGTGTTCTCCAAAAAATTGGTGACAGGCAGATTCTTTTGCACACTGGTGTAGCCTGGTAGCATGCCACAGCTGTGGCTCTTGTCTCTGTTAGCTCTGCTGTCCTTCTCTCTGCTCTGTAAAATCTGTTGGTCCTTCTATAGCTCCCTTTTTCGGTGACCAACCTTCTATAAAAGTTGTGATTATGAAGCTGCTTCGGCTTGATTCAGGACCAAGCCTTTTAATTCTTCCTTGTTTTCTTTCTCTTTCTGGTCTGTTGGAGTGGAGATGGCTGGGATGGTTTTTACCACTGGGTAGCAAAAGGGCTCAGTGTGTCCTTCAGAGGTGTGTGTTGGCAGCCACTGGTTCAAACACAGGTTAGTTACAGAACTCCAAATAATGCCTTAACTCGGTCAGTGTATTGCAGCTCAGCTTTTGGGGCTCACTAGGTAGGAAGACCAGCTTTGCAGAACTATTTATCAAGTTGTATGATGACATATCTGTAGACATGAGACCCACACCAGGCCACGGTTTTAATTTGGGGCAGAGGAAGAAGTCATTTTGCAAAAAAAATCCATTTGGGTCTGTGGAATGCAGCTGACTGTTGGTGAATATGCAATAATAAAAGAAGCTCCACTTCTCTAGAGTCTGGCCAAGGACCTGTCCTGTTGGCACAGAAACTGGGAGAGCTGATGCTTGTCAGCTGAGCCTGGGTCAGCAGCTGGCTCTCAGAATACTCATTGTGACTAGGATAGGAGAACCTGGAATTGTTGCTCTTTTCAGGTAGGGATCAGTTCCCATTGGCCTTTAGTCTGCAGTGCTGCACGTGGCTCCTCTGTGATGGGAGGGTTGTTACCTGAGTTCTCTTATGAGAAGGAGCCTGTATCAGCCTGTATTAGGGGCTGCTGATTGTCTCTTGAAAAGAAAAGGAAATCTGAAGTGGATCTTCCTGCCTAGGCAGCACAGTGTTGTGTCACCAAGAATACAGAAGCCCAGTCTTCTGCAGAAGTGAATAATCTTGGGAGACAAGAGAGCATGAGAAGTTAGAGCTGAGAGCTACCTGCTGCTGGGTCACTCCTCTGGATAAGAAAGAAAAGGGCTTAAGCCGTGGAGGGGGTGTCTCAAGTTGAATCTCGAGCTATAATTTTACTTTTGGGGATCTATTAAAATACCTGGCTTTCCTTCACAAATCTAAAAAGGCTTTTCTTCCTTTTCTGATTTTGGTTTTATTTTTGTAGTAATTATACAAACCTAACCTTCATAAAGACCTGCAAGTCTTAACTGTTGAAAAAGTCAAAGGAAATGCATGGATAATGCTCTTCAGCAGTTGGAGTGAGAGCTTTTTGACTTTTTCCACAGTTGCGACGGTACCCACAGGGATGGCCCATGGTTTTAATCACTCCTGGGCAACTCCCTGTGCAGGTTTTGGGACCTTTTGGAGGTCAGCTCTCGGCCGTGCGGGGCTGCATGTTTTGGGAGCGACTGGGCAGCCTTCTCCTCAGCGCAGCCCTTCGGGATGCAGACTTTGCAGCCTTGCACACAGTTGGCAGTGGCTGGGGTTTCTTTCCCAGGGTTGTAGCCTGTTGCTGGTGTGTAAGCAAGAGCTCCATCAGGGATTTCACACCCTCTGCCAGGCACTGGAGGAGCAGAATAGCCAACATATCCTGTCTGGCGAGAGAAACTGAGAAATGGTGGAAATTACCACTTCTCTGTTTCCTTCCCAGCTGGCTGCCCCTGTCCTTCAGTCAAAACCAGTGCTCACTGCTTGGGTTGCACCAGGGACTGTACAGTGCCCCTTCTGTCCCAGAGACCTCTGTGATTTTTGTCCTTTCACTCAATTTGATAGTCTTCTAGGAAACTGCTGCCGTTGCGATGAGGTAACGTGTCGTACAGAGCCGGTTTTCTGCGGCTTTGTTTTCCTGTGGCACAGCAGAATCACCGGAGCTGTGGGTGCCTGAGGAATTCACCTCCATGCACTTAAGAAAAACCAAATTGTTTTGGACATAATGCTACTGAAGTGTCTCCTTACATGCTGGGGTGCTGCATTAGACGCCTCTTCCTCACTTGGCGCTGCGCTGTCGTGTGCTGAGAGCATCTGGGCGAGGAGAGCAGGCGTGGGGGCAGCTTTACCCGTGGGTGCCGGTGGGCTTCCACGCTCACCTGTGCCCCGGGGTGAACTTGTTCCTTTTGCTTTGTGTACTGGAAACATGAGAACTCTATTTTTTGGACAACGAATTTCTAAGCTGTCTTATAAGGGATTTTTAAATAAAAAAAATAAAATAAAATAAAAAGGTGCAAGAACGAGTGCATGTTTACTTGCCCCAGGTCAAAGGTTTTGAACAGTAAGGTCACTATCTGCTGAATGGACCCTCCTCTTGGCGCTTTTCTGTCTTCGGGCAATGGAAGCTCCTGCTCTTTTCCTCTTACCAGTTTTACTGTAACTATATTTTTTCCCCCTAGGAGAAATATATATACACAAAAATTGTAAGCAATTAAATGCTCAAGCCATAAAATCACGAGTGTGGGAAGACCCTCTTCACAAGTTTTAACGTTTGTATGTAAAATGATGTTTGTATGAAATATTTTCATGGTCGAATGAGTATTTAAACAAAAAAGTTCCAGTAAGATCTAAACCAAATTTAAAAGGATGTCTTTTTGTAAGACGGACGTGTAATTGAATACCAGTAAGTAGATAATTATTTTTTTAAGGGGAGATGCAACAAATGATCCTTAGAATTACAAGTTTCTGCTATTTGGGAAAGTATTTATGCAGCATTACAAGCAGCTGCCATAAATAATTGCAATAGCAAGGCTAGTCACATCTTCAAGACATACCTCTCAGCTCATCCCTTCATGGTATTGTACAAACGACCCATCCCTCCTTTCTGCAGATTCCCTCCTAGAAAACTTTTCCTACTGTAACTGTAATGAATTTAACTCTGAGCTAAGATCCAGACTAAAATTGTGTATTACTTAACAGTTTCTGCTGGGCCTTCTGCTATTTTAATACTCTTTAGCCCATAATTACTGGGTGTCTCTGTTCTGAAGAACTAAGTGCTAAAGAATAATCTTTGGGGTAAGCTTATACACGTGATAGCGGTTAACCCCGGAGTATTTAACTTGTATACAGTACTTGATAGGTGTTTTATGACATTTGTACTCGAACTATGAGCCTTACTGAACATCTGTAGGTTTATTCATGACTTTTAAAAATGGATAACTCTAAGAAAGATGTTTACATGAATGATGATTGCCCTTCCTTTGATGTTACGAATGAGGTTTTTATAGTGTGTTTGGGCGTATGTGCAAGGAAGCAAGAGAAGTGTTTCTGGGGAAAAACAGACTTGACAAACATTTGTAATAAGTGAATTTTAAAGATTGCTTTAATTGCGCTATGAAGGCAATGCAGATATTAAAATATTCAACAAAAAAGCGTTGTGTCTCCTTGTTATTTGCACGTCACATTTTTGGGCATCCTCTGACCTCTCCCCCTGGCTTGTGTGTGCTGAGTGGCCATGGTTGTTGCTGATGCAGGGGAGCAGGATTTCACACAGTTAGCACACGTCTAGGCCATGTTATATAAATAGTGAATGAAAAGCAGAACGCTCCTTACACCACTGCATTGTTGTTTTTTTTTCCTGGCACCTTTGCTACTTATTCTCTCTATTTCAATGCACATAAAATGGGTTTCAGTTGTGTTGTGGTTTGGAAGAACATCCTCCTTGTATATGCCAAAGTGTCTTTTAACAGTTGTATTTTAAGACATGTGAATGTGCACTAGTGTGTTTTTTCTCTGAGGCAGTAGGACGTGCAGCAGTCGTGCCTTCCAGGCAGGTAACCTACTCCTGTCTCCTAATTCCATGTGCACGTCCTGCTGGGTGAGTGGGGAGGAAAGGGAGAGCGCTTTCAGTGCTGCCCTGCCTTCCTCAGCGCTTCAGTGCTTGCCTTGCTGTCCTCCGTAGGTTTATTCACACTTGCTGTGCTCTTGGCCTCTCATGCCTATGTGCAAAGGCTGTGCCCTCCCCTCTCCACAGAGGGGATGTTTGGACCCCCTCTAGGGTCAGAGAGGACATGTTTGGCCTTGACATTGCCACTTCACAGTCCTCGAAACTGGAAGGGTGGGTGCTTGAGGTGTATTTGCAGTGTGGGATTGTGGATGGTGCCGTGGACTGGCTTCACCCAAACTGACTGTGTGCCAGTCCTACACTGGTGTAATAACCCACTGTGGAGGTACATGATACCTAACCTGTGAATTGATTTCTTAAAAATGTTTAAGGGGCAGGCAGGCTTTAGTGCCGTGCTTGTTAGGATTTGGCTGGAGGTGCTTGGGTGGGAGAGAATCATAGAATCATCCAGGTTGGAGGAGACCCTCGAGATCATCCAGTCCAACCGTCCCACCCAGCACTACCACTGTACCACCCAAACCACTAAACAGTATTACCCAATGCCAGATGTCTCTCAGGCACCTCCAGGAATGGTGACTCCACTACCTACCTGGGCAACCTTTTCCAATGCCTGGCCACCCTAACAGTGGGAAAAAAAGATCTCTAATCTGAATTTCCCCTGTCTCAGCTTACGGCCATTTCCTCTGGTCCTCTCGCTGCAGGCACGGTAAGAAGAAACCAACCCCACCTCACTACAGCCTCCTTTTAGAGAGTTGTAGAGAGCAGTGAGATCTGCCCTGAGCCTCCTCCAGGCTAAACAAACCCAGCTCCCTCAGCCCTTCCCTGTAAGGCATGTTTCTAGACCCTTCACAAGCCTTGTTGCCCTTCTCTGAACACACTCCCGCACCACAATGTCCTTTTTAAAGTGAGGAGCTCAAAACTTAACACAGCACTCGAGGTGTGGCCTCGCCAATGCCAAGTACAGGGGGACAATCACTTTCCTGGTCCTGCTGGCCACACTATTGCTGATTCAGGTCAGGATGCCATTGGCCTTCTTGGCCACCTGGGCACACTGCTGGCTCAATTCTATCAAATAGCACCCCCCAGTCCCTTTCTGTTGAACAGCCCAGGATCTTGTGCTGTTTCCAATGGAAAGTGGGCGCTGATATGCCAGGGGAGCCTTTGCCTGTCAGTCCAAACAAACTGATCACATAAGTCATTAAACAGCACGTATTGAGAGGGTTTCATGGAATCTTGCCATCACAAAAAGGTTTAGATCAGAAGGGGACCTTGAAGATCATCTAGTTCCACCCCTCTTTCATGGGCAAGGGACTCCTTTCACCAAACCAGGTTACTCAAAGCCCCATTCAACCCGGCCTTGAACACTTCCAGGGGCGGGACATCCAACAAACTTTCTGGGGCAACCTGTACGGGCTTCCCCAACACACAGTATTGCGCACGTGTGTGTCGTGCGAACCAGCACTTTGGGCTGGGGGGGGGAGGGGGGGGGGGAAACAAACGAAAAGAAAAAAATCAGCGCCAAAATGCTGCAGGCACGGGATGGGTGGAGTGCCCGGTCCCGGCAGCCCA
>JAWWES010000133.1:10393500-10457097 GCA_035583135.1 Lophotriccus pileatus | reverse complement strand
GCTCTTTCCCTTCACAATCCCCTCCCAATCCCCTCCCAGTCCCTCCCAGTCCGTTTTTAACCAAACTCTCTTTATTTCCCCCCATTTTTAATGCTCCGTGTTGGGGGAGGGGGCGGGGCCTCCTCCTCCCCCCGATTGGCCCCGCCCCTCCCGGGGGCGGAGCCTCCGCTCGGCGGCCTCCCATTGGTCCTTCTCGGGATCCGACCCCGCCCCTTTCACCCCATTGGCTGCGAGGGTGGAGGGGGGCGGGGCCTCGCGGGAGGCGGGGCCTGAGATGGGAGGGGGGGGGAAACAAAAGAAAAGAAAAAAAGCAGCGCCAAATTGCTGCAGGCAAGGGATGGGTGGAGTGCCCGGTCCCGGCAGCCCAGGAGTGCCCGGGGCAGCCCGCGGTCCCGCCCGGGGCGGGGTAGGCCGCTCCCCGCGGAGGGCGAGGCGAGGCGAGGCGGGCGGAGCAGGATCAGCCCCGTCCCTGAACAGCTCCCGGCCCCTGCACGTCACCCGGCAGGCACGGCGGCGGCTCTCCCGGCCTCGCCGAGCTCTTTTCGCCCGGAAAACGCTCGGGACTCTTTTCCCCCGGAAGCGGAGCCGGAGCTTTCCCGGTCCATGCCCGGCGAGTCCCCGCCGCAGGTGAGCGTGCCCGGCGCAGCGGCGCCTCCCGGCCGGCGGGACACCGGGACGGGACACGGGAGGACACGGGAGAACACGGGGCTAGAGCCGCCCCCGGACGGGGCGTTCGGTGACCGGCACCAGCGAGGAGGGGGAGAGCTGGGGCTTTGCACTAGCATCTTCCTGGAGAGGTGCCGAGCTTAACTTCCAAATGGAACAGAACCCTCCGGGCCGCCGAAACCCCGCAGGGAAAAGGACAGCAGTGGAGGTGGCGGTCGCACCTTCCTCTCCAGAAGCGTCAGGAGCGGTGTCCCAGGCACCTGCCAGGCAGCACGCCGAGGGATTTCCCAAAGGGCCGCTCACCTTTGCTCGCTGTCACCGTTGGCTCAGGCAGATGAACTCCCGGTACAGGTCCTGCGCACCGGCCGGTGACCCCCGCGTGCTGATGCTCCTGTTCCTTCTCTTTCTCTCTTGTCTAGGAAAAGCTCTTCTTCCTCCCCTGGAAGGCCACTGCGCCGCTTGCCAGCCTCTGTGATTTATGTGTGACTCGGAGCGGAATGGATCGCTATCGATACTTCATCTTCAACCAGAGGAACATGGTGGTGCTGGGGATGTTCCAGATAGCCCTCAGCACCGTGTGCGTCGTCAGCGGGTTCATAGATAGCATTTTCAGAACAGAGTCTCAGCTGGGCAGAACCAGAGCTCCAATTTGGGCTGGGATGGTAAAGTTGTACTATATTTCCTCTGCTTTTTTTCCCCCCACTGCTGTCTTCTAGCACTCATATTGGGAGTAGGAGGGAAGCCAGGATTTCTTGCCAGCTCTTCTCTGGTTTTCTGCTTTGAACCCAGTTAAACTTTCCTTATGATCTAGGCAGAAGAGTGCAAGCAGACTTCCCTCTGAAGGAGCTAAATCAAATTCCATTCTACTGGATAATGTAGGAAGTGGGGCATAGTGACAAGTGACAGGGGTTTTGTTGCAGAAGCATAGTGACCTCAGAGAAGCCACCAAAGATGAGGAGGGGAACACTTTGTCCTCACGTCAGGTAGATGAACATCTGGGTGATGATCTGTGTCCCACAGCACAGTGCCCCTAATCCTCTGTACTGCAGCAGGGAGCGGCTTCCGGGCATTCAGGACCCTGATGTTGCCCTGCTGAGCCACACTGCGAGGAAATCGTGCTGAAGAGCTCTCTTCAGTCCAGAAGCTGCCCATCTCCTTCCAGTAATTTCTTTCTTTCCTCTGCAAGAGGCGAGTGGACTTGGGAAAGCAGCGCACATTTTTAGCACTTTAAATCAGCCTTATCAACCTAAGTCAGCTTCATTATTTAGGCAGAGCCATAAAGCTCCGGTCAGAGGCAGCAAGGCCATGGGGAAAGCAAGTGGGCAAGATGCATGTCCTGGAGATGCTGCAGAGGAAAACAGAAGAAATGAGCAATTCTCTTCCCATTTCTGACCCAATAGTTACTGGACTCCAAGCCTTGAAAAAAAACAAGGGCTTTTTATCTGTGCTGTAGTAGTTTATCTTTGAAATCTGATACTGGTCTCCCAGTTACCGGCTGCTTTTGTGCCCCGCAGGTGATGGGAGTCCCAGGCGTGCTGGCTTTGTTCTCCTCTCAGAGGAAGAATCCAATTCTTGTAAGCTGGAGGGGCGGATGGGTGGCTCTGTGTGTATGGGGCGAGGGCAAGATGTTGGGGCAAACAAAAACTATTTGAGTAGGGAGTGAGCTGACTGGTCCTTCTGCAGGTTTAAGAGCCTATTTCTTTGAGTTTACCTGCAGAAGAGCTGCTGTGTTCATAAGCAAAAGGAGGATGCAGTGTTACCTGGCTTTCTGCTGCAGCAGACAGGCACTGAGTCTAATTACAAGCCAAAATCTGTAAAAGCACTTGGTTTTGAATGCTTTTCTTTTGGTGGTCCTTCATGTTGTTAAGGACTGTTTACACTAAAATAGGAAACAAAGGCTTGCATTTCCTGGGCAGGTCTCTCCAGCCATGCCAACTCCAAGGGGGGATATTGTAGGTAAATACAAGATCTCTAAGGACAGAGTCTTGGGGTAGCACCTGCGATTAAGATTTGGCACTCAGCTGTAGCTCAGAAATTCGGTATCCTGGAAACCTCTACTTGTTTGTGTTTGGCTTCCTAGTGACTGTTGCTACTGGGTATGTTGTAGTTTTGTGGGAGGTCAAAGGTCAGTAATTATAATGCTTGCTAGTACATTTGCCATAGGATAGCTGTAATTCTTTTTCTCCCTGAAATTCTCTGTCTAGGTGAATGTACTGATAGTTGCTTCCATAATCTCTTGTGTTGCCATCCTCGTCGTAATAGGTTATAGCTCCTTCACGCTGAACTATGGTGAAGAGGAGGAGCTGAGTTCTGCCCCAGTCCATGTTATCCATACTGTAAGTATTGATACTGTGATTATTTCTGGGGAACTTGACACCCTTAATCTTGCAAACAATACCAGGCACAACTTATAGACAGAACCAGACTTCCAGGAGGTGTGCACACTAGGCCAGGTTAGCTGCTGGTGCTTCTGAGTGCAAAAGGGTGTGGATTGAGCCATGAAAAAATGCTGGTGCTGCTCATGAAGAAGTGCTGACTGTACCCCTGGCCTGGTTTGAGACAGCGATTCCTTTCCAGCATGCCCTTTAGGTGATAAAGTTACAGCAGTTACAGGTCAGCTGGTTAAACCTGGGTATTATTTCAAGTGTATCCTCCTCAGTAAAGCTGAAGAGAAGGAATAAGTTAGCCCCTTTATACCTCAAACCTGGTACAAGCAATGGCTCTCTGTGGGGGTGAAGGCATAACAGGTAGATGAAGCTGACCATTAGTTTATTGCAGGACAAATCAAAATGTCAGGCTGCTGAGGTGCAGGACAGCAAAAAGACAATTCTCATTTTCAGGGTGAAGAAGAACAGCCTGGCGTTGGGTGTCTACTCGTGGTTAAAGCTATTTCCAAGCCTGATGCCACTGCACAGCATCTCACATTTAAACAGAAGCCTTATTTTACTCCTTGTTCTGTTTGAGGGTCACACTTGTCTTGTCCTCCAGAACTCAGAAAGAAAAGCTTTTAATAACCCTGACTACGAATCGACCTCCTACGATGCAATCTCAGTGTTCTTGCAGTCATTAGATTATTTTCAGTGAAGAGCTTCTCTTTTTTGAACGTGGCTTTAACGTCTCCTTTTCTGTTTGCAGAGGTTCATACTCAGTAAGGTAGTCAAGGGTGCTAACATAGCCATGCTGGCTGCATCTATCTGCAGTGCCTTTTTCGTGCTGGCCATGGCTTACTTGGGATGCCGGAGCCTCCCACGCTGCTCCTGCTACGACAGTGTGACTGGGATGGTGAGTGAGGAGGCCAGGGCACAAGTCTGTTTCTACTGAGGGTGGGTGGGAGGGGGAGAAACTGGGGAGAAGATGTGTTTCTCTTCTATGATCCTAGTCTCAGCTCTACCTCAGTCATCCAGGGCTAATTCTAAGAAATTAAGCAGATGTTAGAAGAGGTTTATACTTCTTGAATTTTTTTCTTTTACTACCTACCTCTTATTTACAGTTTAATGTAAGACATAACATAAGTTATCTCTATTTTCCAAACCGTTTTTGCTACTGTGGCCCCAGTTCCTATGAATTCCTCAAAAACTGCCCCTCTCACCCTTAAACAAACAATTGCTCCTGGTATCAAAGACTCACTGGTACTTACACACTAGAACTTCAAATTCAATAATAAAAATATCTGCTGTACAGTGTGTGAAAGTGTGGGGGGGTGATGATATGCCACATTTACTGCTGATTTATGAGGACTCTGCCTCAAGTGATGGGGCACACGCTGTAGGTCTCTGCTAAGTGAGCTCAGTAAATACCAGCTGCTTCTCTGCCTGAGTAATTCTATGCTGTGTTATTAAACATGTACCTCTGATCATCTGATTTGGCAAGGAAATAATGGGTCCAGGCCACAAGGCAGCTGTCCTTGACTCAAGACACCAAGTGGGTAATGTGAAGTTGCTGGAAACTTTTAAGCTAAAACCTGTTAGGAGGAGTGGACTGCACAGACTTTTAAAAGGAATTCATGTGTATCTTGAACAAATTCGCAGATAAGGTATTTGATGGTGCTGTTTCTTTCACAGGAATGGTTGCAACCTACTGAGGACCAAAATCAGGCGGTGGAAATGGTTTGTGCTGTACAAAGTGAGTATCCCAGGGATGTGGAAGGAACATTCTGAAAAAGCTTTACATCCCTGGCCAAAATCCTCATAACCAAAAGGGAGCCAAAAGGAACTCAGGATTTTGTGCAGGTGTCTACGCCAGGTTTAATGGTTTCCCCTTTCCCTCCCCACACAGGCCCTGGGGGCAGAATTTTCAACTTCCCAGATCGGTTTCCAGCCCAGGATGTGGATGCAGAGGAAGACACATCCAAACCTCCACCATATATCAGACTGACTTGAGGAAGTGGTCGAACATTTTGTTCAAATGTGGCAGGAGAGATGTACCAAGCTCTTAATCTTTAAAGATGGTTATGCACTTTTCCTTGGCCTCTTGAAAAGCACACACAGAAGGAGAGAACTACTGAATGCCAGACATTCAGCAGAGACCACAGTGCAGAGGAGAAGATCTACAGGTGGTTTTGGACATTCAGACTTTGCAATAGTTAAAATACCTCATTTCCTCTGGAAAGCGTGAGTGGTTCCTTCCTCCGGCTTTTGTACTTAAATCATGTTTTATTTCACTAGAACTCATCAGGCAATTTGTGTACCAGTGCTAGCCTTAGGCATTTAAATATTAAATACAATTGAATTTTTTTCAGCTGCTGTCTCAATTTCTCCCTCTTCCCAAGTGAATTATTTGGACGATATGATACCCAGAGAACAATAATGAAGGACCCACTTCATCACCGAGCTTCAGAGTGTTTTCCTCGTCTTCTTGGTAGGAGTAGGGGCAGGGCAAGTTTTTGATATGAAGCCTTGACAATGCCATTCAGGTACCTCTGTCAGAAGGTGGATTCTGAGAGGTGTACATGTGTCAGTACAATTAGTTTTACTGCTGAAGTGTACAGCTAGAGTGTGGTAGGAACTGGAGCTGCAGTAGCTCCTCTTACAGAGTCACTTACAAATACTCTAAATTCAGTTCAGGTTTTTCTATTTCAACTTTGGAGACTGAAGGTTTAAAAGAAATGCTTATTTCAGGGCCCATTCTGCTAAAATTTATCACAGATCTAGACCAAGGTCTTCTGTTGTAGTTTCTCTTAAGGGACCTCTCAGTCCTCTAGAGCAAGGAACTAGAGCTTCCAGTCAGCTTCTGTCATCTCCTGAAGTACATGAAATTCCCATATGTACTTTATGATTCGGTTTTAAGTGAATATCAAGTGTTTATCTTTGCCTGCACGTTCTGAGCATGAAGTGGTAGATGACTTTCCCCATGATGCAGATTAACACAGCATTTGAATAGGACTTGGAAAGTAAGTTCCCATCTTGAAAAAGTGCTGTGAGTCGTAGGATAAGTCATGCCCACCATGAGGCATGTCATTCCAGGAATGACCTCAGGTAAGATTTATCTTATTGCATCATATGAAGTGCCTTTCATGCTCCCGAGAGGAAAGTTGTTCTGGATTTTTTTTTCTAGAGACTGAAATTTTTTTCATCACTAAACTAAAAATGTCACCTTTAGATTAGATACTAGGAAGAAATTCTTCACTGTGAGGGTGGTGAGGCACTGGCACAGGTTGCCTAGGGGAGCTGTGGATGCCCCATCCCTGGAATTGTTCAAGGATGGGACTTTGAGCAATTACTGGAAGGTGTCCCTGCCCATGGCAGGGGGGTCAGAATGAGATGATCATTAAGGTCACTTCCAAACCATTCTATGATGATTCTATGAAGATGGTTTACACTTTTTATTGTAATCTTGAACAGAAAAATACTTAAACCTGCATACTGAGGAAGTCCAGTGGACTCTGGCACCTCTTTGTATGTAAACCAAGTGTCTGTGTTACTGACTTTAACCATTAAGATTATTCATGGCTGGGAGTATAAAGAAAGGTACTCAGATCAAGAGGGCAGCCCCAAGCACCAGCCTCCTTCTCCAGCCCTCCTCAGGTCACATAGTGCTTCCTCTGCTGCCCGGCTTCATCCAGGGGAGCTGTCCCCATCTCTGAGTTCTTGGGCCAGCAGCTTACCTTGGGGCTGCAGGAGGCAGCTGGAGGCTTGACTACATGCCACAGAAAGCCCAAATTTTTCTGGCTTTGGCTCTAAATACCTTCATGTGTTTGCCTACAGAACCACAGAGCGGTTGGGGTTCAAAGGGAACTCTGGAGATCATCTTGTCCAACCCCTCTGCTACACCAACCAAAACACAGCTGGTGTCATGTTCACTTGAAGGTGTCAGTGTTTGAATTACTTTAATACAGTAGTTCACACACTGTAATTCAAAAGGGATGCTGTGCTTTTTTTCTCTGGTACAGTGCCTGTCAGCGAGCATCAAAGCACTGAGCGTGACTGCCTTCCCCATCCTCAGATGCTCCTGGCATAGCTCCAAACCATCTGCAATGCAATGCTGGGGGTTTTCTCCTTGTTTAACATAAACTGCTGTTCTTCACTGAAAGAAAGCAAGGCTGCCTGAGAGGTTATTGTGATTGCTAATAGCTAAAAGCAGCGCAGCTCTGTTGGTCTAGAAAGGATTTTGCGTTGCTAAAATGCACTGCTCGGCTTCTGCATCGTTTCTGGGTGGAAGTTATGGTCCCATCCAGAAGTGCTATTCCATAACTAGCCATTGCAGTATGAGGTGGTACATACTAAACATCATTCAGCAACGTTTTGGTTGAACAGAGAAATTAGCTTTTATTGTGAGCTTGCAGAGCACACACACCACTAGTCCTGGTTTGAATGCTGCACTGTTGCATCAGCTCAGGTAACTCCTGACCTGAGGGTGGCCCCTGCCACTACAACTGGTCCTCCTGGCACAGCTCTGAGGCACAAGCTGGGTACCCAGCCCAGCTTTGCAAGCCTTTGATCAGTGGCATTTAGTGACAGGCAGAGCTCTGCCAGCGTGGCAGGCGCTCCTTTGGCTGTGGAATAGCCTTAGCAGCAGACATCCGTGTGTAACAGAGAAGTCTGCTCTATGCTACTTCTAAATAGAAGTGTATGGTAATTGATTCAGCAGCAGCTCTAAGCCCTTGAAGGTCCTTATTTTGTTTTAGAGTCCTTCCAGGGGTGCAACCACAGCATCCCTTTTGCAATACCAGCACCTCCGGCCACTTGCAGACACACAGTTTCAACAGCTCTTTCTAGGAAAGGGGTGGGGGCCCAGAAAAGTGACAGCTGCAGTATGGAAATTGGTGGAAACTGATTACCAGTTTAATGTCAGCCCCTCTAATTGGTTAGCATTGCAGAAAATATATTCCTGATTGCAGTTTCCAGTGCTATATTTAGTAGCCCGTTCCACATGGTAGTTATGGCGCCTTCCCTGAGCCTGCCCATATCTCCAGGGACATTTCCATGGCTTGTGTCACCCCCAGCTTTCACTGGTGGAATTCAGGTGCATTTTTATTTTTTATGCAGACACACATCCATAGCACCTCCAGTGGAAAGGGCCTTGTCATTTGTTCCCAGACTTTTCCTCATTGGCAATGTCCCAGGAACCAAGCTGACTTCCCCATTCCCTCCCAGCATGACAAGGTTTCCCTTTTTAGGGTGGGCAAGGGCCAATGGCTGCTGGAGGGAATGGTCCCACACGGCAGGGTGGCCCTCTGTGTCGAGGGGTGGGTGCCACAGCAAGTGCATCTCAGCGTGGTGCCTGCAGAACAGTGAAAGCAAAGTCCAGGAGGGGAAAAAATAGAAATTCCAGGTTTCACCTGAGCCCAGAGCTTCCCCTTCACCAAAACAGCCTGCACACGTGAGCACTGCACTTCAGTCACACTCGCCTTCCTTCACTTCAGAACTGGAAATAACCTGGTGTTTTGAAGAGGAATGACAGATGCCAGCATGGCTCCTTGAAGCCAAACATCCATCTGTTGCTTGATGTGTTGGAAATTGCTGGTCAAGCGGGAGCAGCCCAGAGCAGGACACCAGCTCCTTGCTTCTGACATGAGTTTGGGACCCTGGTTATGGACACCAAGCACTTTGTGCTCTCCCTGTTCCGGCATTATTTGTGTTAAGTCAAAGACAAGGCATTTGTGGCAAAAAACTCTTTTGTCTTGGATAGGCTGAGACTAATGTTGCCCTGTTCCCCGATGCACAGAACAAGGCACACAAAATCCTCAGCCAGAGTTAATCACAGGGCGTAATCGGAAAGTTAATCAGGGGAGCTGATTCTGTAAGCTAATGTTCAACTAAGGGCAAAGAATTTTCTGAAGTCATTTCCCCGAAAGAAGGGGCAGGAGGTGCTGGGGAGGAGGGGAAGAGGAGGGAATTTTCATCGTGGTGAGAACCAGGGAACTGTTTCAGGTACTTTTTTCACAACTAGCCTGTTTGGCATTTTTTTAATACATAATAT
The DNA here is from genome assembly GCA_035583135.1 of Lophotriccus pileatus. Taxonomy (NCBI): domain Eukaryota; kingdom Metazoa; phylum Chordata; class Aves; order Passeriformes; family Tyrannidae; genus Lophotriccus; species Lophotriccus pileatus. The sequence continues at coordinate 10,448,013 of JAWWES010000133.1, read as the reverse complement.
TTTATATGCTTATATTTATTCATATCTATATTTTTATTTTCCATAGATATATGGTTGGTGCAGTCCCTCCCCTGTGATGCTGGGCTGTTAGTGCTGAAGGTCAGAGCAGTCTTTGCTGGGAACAAATCTCTTTTCCCCTTTGCTGGCAAAAGGCAGCAAGAAGCCAGAGGATTAAAAAAAAAAAATCACAGCTCTACATCTCCATAGCCCAGCCTGTTCTAGCATGAAGTACTTAAAAATTGAAGTCAGGCTTCGCTATAGGTAGTAGAAATGGCCTACAGAAGAGAGCCTCAAAAGAGCTGGGAAAGGACAGGAGTAGCAGTATTCAGTCAAAATACAGATACGTTCTGAAAACAGAAAGAGGTATTTGCCTGCAGCTGAGAGGAGGAATATTGTCTTTCCTGTTGGTTTTGTGGTTTTGTTTTTTTTTTTTTCAGTCAGTAGAAACCCCACCTAATATAACTGAAGCACGACATGCATTTTTTTGGAGTCAGTCTGTGTGATTTCTCAATTCTTAGAATCATAGAACCACAGAATTGTTTCTGTTGGGAAGGACCTTTAAGTCCAACCACTGATCCTTATGGGTCCCTTCCAACTTGAGATATGACTCTATGATTCTCCAGCACTAACAGTGTGTAAGTATGGGGAAAAGTCCTTGGACTTAAATCTAACTTGAGGAGGAAAAGCCCATCAAAGCAAACAACATAAACAGCATTTCCCAACCTTCTGTAGCAGCTTCCCTGTAAAGATAGAAACTCCTCTGTAAGGATAGACCCTGCAGCTCTTCAGGTCAGCCTAACCAAACCACACAATTAAACTGCCCAGTTTCAGTTGCGCTTTCTGAGCTGCTCAGTAATGTCTCTTCTTTTTTTTTTAAGTTACATCTTCGGTACTACCAGAAATATGTGCATTCTCTTTAATTGGCTTGACATTTATATGTCATCTTAATTTAAAAGGAAATTACTGTTGTTTATAATTTGTGTTTCATCTTCTGGCTTCTGTCCACTACTTGTTTCTAAATACACTCACCACTTACTTCTTTAGTCAATATTAGTTGCTGTGTATATAGTGTTTATATTGAAAGTACATGCAAATATTGCTAAAGCCCTTGCCCCCATGATTTAGGATGATGGCTGGTGTTTGCACTTTCCAAATTCTTTGCCATAAGGGCATCTCATAGCAGTTGCTTCTGTCTCTCTTATTTTGTCTGATGCAGGCAGCCTCCCAACCCTGACTGACCCAAATTTTTGCTACATCCAACAGCTCTTCTCCTATAAGGCCCAAGAGCTGAAGCTTTGAAGCAGATGCTATTGTTGGACTCCTACCTGTGTCATGTACCCCACAGGAACCTCACTGCCACCCCAAAAAGTTGGAATTCTGTACAACACAGTGTTGCATTACCATGCCAAAGTATGCATAACTCTGATGGCCAAAAATACATACATGTGAATATACATGTTTTCTGGTCATCATTTTATATAAATAGAGAGAATATATCTTATATATCTTTATTTATCATCTACTATTCACCACACATAAAAATGAGATCTACCTGTTTCTTGATAGCCAAAACTATTGAAATTGATCACTTCAGATGCAATTTGACAAAAGCACAACCACAGCAAGCCTTGGAAGCCAAAGGCAAGGGCTGCCAATATTGTGCTTTTAACAGCAGCATCACAGTGACTCAGACATTAGCTCAGTATGGAAGTTAGTACTTCAAGGTAGTAATGAGGATGCACAGGAACCTGGAAACCTCCTCTGAATTTTTAGTTGCTGAAGCCAGGAGCCCTTCACTGCCTCTGATTTGTGAATGCATTAAAAATATCTTGAATTCGATAGAAAAGCTGTTGCATGTTTTTTAGGGTCAGTTTGATGTGTGTTCTTCCTTAACTAAAGAAAGCACCAAGGGACAGAGGATTATGAAGGACAAGGAGCACCTCAAGCCCCCTGAGCATTCCAAAGCATTTTCCTGGGCGGGAGTGGGTGTGAAGGGTGTGGAATGACCAGGCTTTTATGCAACAGCAGCCAAGAACACCTTCTACCACCAAGAACTACCTCCACCTTCTGCAACAGTCCCAAAAGTATACGTGCAGGGTCAGCATATAACACACATTCCTGTACTCCACCAACTACCTGGAGCCCAGAGCCCTCCCATTTAGCCACATGCAAAAAGAAATTACCTTCCATTAACACATATATTTTTATTTTGTTAAACTTTCAGAAACTCCTAGCAGTCCCACCATCCCATGGCCAGGACTTCCAGTTTAACTGCAGCGTTAAAAGACAGCATTTTGCTTGAACTTCTCTTCTGGCAGCTTCACTTTGTAGCGCTAAGCCAAGACTCAGGTAGGCCACTGGCCACAGGAAAGGAGAAATGTTTTGCAAACAACGCAGCCTCTGTTTTATGACCTGTGGTTTAGATGCCCAGAATGTCATTTTAAAAAGCAAATAACCAAAGATTTTCATTAAGAGGGAGTTTAGCACATTGCCTCACACCGGAGCCTTTTCTGCCTGTGACCTTTCCAAAGGGACAGTGCAAACAGTAAAAAATAATAATAAAAAAGGAAGTACTGAACTAAGATCAGGGTCTTATGACTCCTCATATGCTCACATTCACACTTGTTGCTTCTTCCTGTTTATTGAATACATCTGTGTGTGTGTGCTTGTGCATGCATAAGTGTGTATGAAAAATGGAGGCTGTAATCACACAAGGTCCGCGTTATGGTGATTTTACCACTGGCATTTTGCACTCTTACAGCTATATCTGTGCAACACTCCACTGTTTTTTGGGGGGTTGATGACATCTGAAGCAGAAAATTTATTTCAAAAGGAGCTTATAAACTGTTAGAGAGACAGTGCTCTTGCTTTCATTAAATTTGGCACTCTGTAAACTTCCTATTGAAAAATATCAATATTAGTAGAAAGAAAAAACCTGCACCATTATTTTCTGAAATGAAGATCTGATTATATGATGTACTACTCTTGCTCTCAAACACAGAGGCAGGGTTGCTGCTGTCAGCTTGCACTGCAAGCTCTTTGCTGTGCTATAAAGAGAGTTACTTGTTTTAAACCAGCACCTGACGTGAGCTGACCGTACAGAAAGATGGATTATGATGGGCAGATAAAAGGAGAGGGCCCTTGAGCTCTTTGGTGTTGTCAAATATAGTTGCTTTTCCTTGATTCTCTGGGAGAAAGTAACTACCTGAAGATTTTGGTGGGGCTGTTGTTGTTATTTTCAAATGTGTGAGCAAAGTCTGTTTTCAAACTCCATCTCTTAATGGAAACACAGACTGGAAGATCCAAGTGCACCCTGCAGGTTTCAAAATAAGATGAAAGCAGACAGGAATCCAAAACATGTGCCCCCTCACCTTATTTTTTTTTTCTTTAACATAGCCCATTTATTTCAAAGCCAATCTTAATTTTGGGGAAGAGAGAATAGGCTGCTTCCGTTTGAACGTTTGATACTGGCAATGCCAACCCTCATACACCTGAGAGCAAAGCGAGTTGCAAGTCCTGCCATCCCAAAACAACAACAAGGAGGGAGGGGGAGTCATAAATCATACACTGATTTGGGTTGGAAGGGACCTTAAAAACTATCTAGTTCCAATGCCCCTCCTGTGGGCAGGAACACTTTTCACTAGATCAGGTTGCTCAGAGCCCCATCCAGCGTGGCCTTGAACAAGTCCAGGTATGGAGCAGCCACAACTTCTCTGGGCAACCTGTGCCAGTGCCTCACTGCCCTCACAGCGAAGAATTTCTTCCTAATAAGCACAGCACATTTGTTAAACGCAAGCTGGGGACAGGATTACATTTTGTTGGGGTTTTTTTGGGGTTTTCTTTTAATGGTCATTGGTATTGCTGGGAAATTTGCTTTCCAATAATTTCAAATGATTAGCTAAGGATTCTATCATTCCTGAATCACAGCAGTGGTTCAGCAAAGGCAGAAAACAAAACATGTCAGTAATACCCACACGGAACGGGACTGAGCACCTCATGGAGTGTTCCCTGAGTGGCTAGCAGCTCTTACATGGCCTTCCTTTGGGATCTGGAAATAGCTTCCTGAACTACAGGGAGCTGTCTTCAGGAAGCACATTAATACATATCAGCCTCTGACACGCTGGTTTTGCAGCTGGAAGGCTGTGCAGAGCCCAGGGAGCCCCAGGACATCATGGCAATCAGCAGCCATTCCTCCTCTCTGTCTCTCCACAGCCCTTCAGCTGGATGAATGAGAGGCCTCCTTTGGGCACCCAAGGTCAACTGATGAATTTTAAAAAACCCCTCAACCTAAAAACACTGGGATTTTTTTGTGAGTCATAGGATAATGAGTTTCTAACGTTATTTACAACTTCAGATTTAAGATTACATGTTGGTGTTGCGTTGATTTGCACAGAAAACCAGGCTGCCATTTTAAAAGTTACGTTACTGTTACTTCAAAATGACCTGGGGCTCTCCTTTTTATCTGGGAATTGCAGATTGTTTAGTAAAACATCAGTCAAGGACCTTGAAAAGTAGGACTTTGGAAAACAGAAGCCCATTGGAACTATATTGTTCTGGTGAAAGTGAAAATACTCACAGAGGGCACAAGGAACAGGAACTTCCGAGACTTTGTAAAAGCAGGAAGTCAGCAGACGATCAGTCAGCGGGAACGTTGGTGCTGGGCTACAGTTTAAAGGTGGCACTTGTACTGCGTCATACAGGATGAACCAGGTAACAGGAGCATGATCAGCACATGATCAGATGTTATGGGAGACAAAAGCAAAACCAGGCATTTTTGGCTGCAGGGAGATCAAAGCCATAATCACTGATCAGTTTTGACTTCCTGCAAAGCTGCCACATTTGAGGGAAAAGTGTTACTGGTGCTTTTTTCTGCTTTCCCGTTTTCCTGATTCCAGGCTTGGGAAAGCACTCGTGAGGCATAGACGAGGATGGCGAAGGTCACAGGGAGCTGCAGACAGAGCTGCCTCTGCCTTAACTCTTGTATGGGCTCCCACAGTGCACCCTTCCATCAAAGTCAGAGCTTAACTTGTGTTTTAGATCATTAAGCTGTATTTTAGAGCTGAAATTGAAGTGAAAATGAGGGCTTTCATTAGAGGTCCTCACCTATTTTCACTTCACCTGGAAAGCTGTTTTTAAAAGCTATTGACCTGTGAAGCAGAAGGAAAAACGACAAGGGTGGAACTGTTTCATCTTTAATGACTTTTTGCTTTAGGGAGATTACAGTACACATAAAACCCTCATGGATTTATTTTGATGCTTCTTATTATCTTGATCACGACAAAGACATGAGACATTAAACCCCCCCCGAAACCCCAATGCACAGCAAGTATATGCATGAGTCCTAGGACATATCTGGAGACTGCATCTCGACCTCTCACCTTCCCCAGGTTGCAAACTGTTTCCTCCCTGAGCAGCTTGCTTTTACCAAGGTCCCTTCTGGTCACTCCCAAGGTCCAAACGCACAGGGCAAACCACCGAGATAGAGATAACATGGAAGAGCTTTTACTTCTGAACATGATGAGACTAGAAGAGTAACGGAGAGGATTCCTTTATGGTCTTGACATACATTCAAGGGTCAGTAATTCCTAATTTTGTAACTGCTGCATCACTTCCCATTCTTCTGGAATCTGAAATTAAATCCTGAACATGCTTCTGAATCATCAGGTGGGTGCCTCAGATCCACCCGGAGCCATCACAAGGAAGCGCTGACAGCAGTCCAAGTGTGGTGACAGCCTTGCACAAAACTGTCACCCACACATACAGAAACTAGAAACTCTTTTTCCTCCCTCATAGCTTTTTTTTATCCACAAGAAATTAGATCATCATTCCTTGTGCAATTATTGAAAACAAGTGATAACAGTTTGTGGCAAAGACAGTTTATTAGGTTTCTGGAATTGTGTCTTGCCCTCCCCCAACACATAGAAAATAACCCAACTTTACAATTTGGTTAAAGTGAAGATACACATACAAAGTATTCAGTATTTTTGACATCCATTTCGTGGGCAGAACATCACCACTGAAAGCCAGGAAGCAATACTGAACCCTGCATTACTGACCACATTACCTTTGTGGCAGAACCATTAAAACACGCTTTGCGCTGAACATGGAATTACATACTTGAACACCGTTTCCACATGATTTGCATGACATGAGGGCCTTTATTTACAGGTTGTGATAACTCAAATAAAGCTTAACAGGTGTGCAAATTAAACAGTAACACTGTAGCTACATCATTTCCTTACCTCAACCCCCAGCCTGACTGACTGACTTTGAAATTCTGGGGTTATTTTATTAAAAAAGGAAAAAAACGCCAAACACAAACAAGCAAGCATAAAAAAACCCCAGTGCTTGTCAATCTCCTTGGTAAACAAATAATTAAGATGGATCCTTCTGAGAGAAAGGATTAAGGACATGAGTGAAAAACAAACTGTCCAATAGGACTGTAAACCATATTTATTTACAACAGTATACAGATAAATTTAAGATCAATCCTTTTCTTAAAAAAAAAACATTAAGTACACTAGTGTTAAAAAGGTGACTGTTTCTGAAAGGACTGTAAATTCTAGTAAGGTTCAGAGTGAATACAAAAGCTCCCTTTTACAAGTGCTTCCTAAGCAAAAATACTGTCACAGTTGAAGCAGCTTTATAAGTATAACCTTTTGTTTAGACTATTTTTAAACACCTTAATTGTATTAGACCAAATTGGATGCTCTTTCTAAATCTAAAAAAAAGGTAATGCATTTTTATTTTGTAGGTATAAGTTGCAGTGGAATTACATCTTAACAACTGTAATAGTTTACATAATATTAGTTATCTTGTTTCAATGATTTGTTTCCAATGTGATCACTGGGGTGGCAGCTTCTGAACTGGCCCTTCCATTTAGTTTCCAGTCAGCAACACCTGCTACACATCGCCAATAATAAAACAAACAAACAAACAAACAAACAAACAAACAAACAAACCCACTTCGTTTATAACTTCAATTCCTTCAAAAACTAAGTCACAAGACATTGTTTGACATGGCATGTGAATGAAGCCATAGACTGCATTCTATGGCTTACATTTTGCTTTATGCAATTACATGCAACTTAGCACCATTTTTATTATAAAACTCGACCTCATTATGAAACTTGACCTTCAGACAGAACTGAAAAAAAAGTGGCTGAAGCGACTGGAACACAGAAAAAGATGGTTCTAGAGCAGTAATTTCCCTCATCTGACCCCTACTGACTCACACCAGCAATGCCAAGGATGCCCCACATACAGCCACGACATTACACAAGCAGGTTTTACCTCAAAAATCTGTAAGAGATGATGTACTCGGCAGATTTACTGCACATTTCATGACCTACTTTAGTTTGCATTCAGAAATATTTTAAGAAAGTCCCATATTCCTAACATTTCATCCAAGACATTCCAATTCCTGGGAATATGTTACCAAGCTGGTTTCTCAAGATATTTGAGAAGCACTCATCGCCACTAAAATCCTCCAAACCCCCAAAATCTTTAAAAACCAATATGCTTTTGCCAACTTCACTAAATCTTTTATTTACTTATATTTTTACTTACCCTGGGACACTCAACTCAAATACAGCACCTTTAGAAATACATCCTCACTGGAATTTTAGTAAGGTCAGAGAAATCAAGGACAGTTAAGAGCCCCAAATTTACCCCAAATCCTGTGCTACAGTACTTTCCATAAGAGGCAATGCATAGTTTAGTACCACATGCTAATTACGAAAAATTAATGAAGTTTTAAGTATCAAATAATAGTCTAGAGGTAGGGACAAGTTTGCCAATTCCCTTACCGCTGCCATGATGAAACAAAGTTCACAGTGGAATGACAGGCCAAACACCAGCAGTTTGCACCCACAATGACAGCCCAAACTTTTAGGCAGTCCTGGTTTCTGTTTCTGTAATAAAAAGGTACCTGCTTACTAATTTGCTAGCAGTCACCAAATATTCCTTCACATGCCAAAAGCCTCCCCCACTTGCTGACCCAAAAGCCAAGCTCTCTGGCTGTCAAAGAACTCTTTCTTCTACATTATTCCAATGCAAGCAGCAACCAAAAACGGCAGCAAGAGCTCAAGTAGAATTCCTCTGTCAAAATTTCACTTGAAAGTTTACGTTCCCATACATTTATAGTGAAACCAGTAATTCAGAAAGTACAATTACAAAGTGCAATAGCATGAGATGGGCACATCTACACCAGGGGAAAAAAAGAAAAACAACAAAAAACAAACACAAAACCACATTAAAGTGCCAAAGGGATTTTCTATAATTGCTACCAAAACCTGGAACTTTGCCAAGGTCATAATTTTGAAGCACTTGCAAACGAGACAAGGCGATAGGCAGTGACAGAGTGATCTAACACCAGCAGGACGTGGCAGGTTTTGGTTCAGGCTTTATATGTATCTCATCATGATCTGGGGGTTGACTAAGCATTAATGGCTTGTGACTTTTAAGCTTGTGAGCCAGTGTCATGAATATGGCCTCCACATGGTCATTGTCATTGGGGTTCTTGGCAGAGGTCTCAAACAAGGGCATGCTGTGGGTATCGGCAAACTTCTGCGCCAGGTCCGTGGGCACCTGAATGGCACTTCTCAGGTCACACTTATTTCCCACCAGAATCCGTGGGATATCGTTGGCAAGAAGGTGTTGTTTGCACTCCTCTATCCAGGAGGGCAGGCTGTGGAAGCTGGCAATGTTTGTCATGTCATACACGAACACCACGGCGTGTACGTTCCTGTAGTAGTGCTGCACCATGCTCTTCCTGAAGCGCTCCTGGCCTGCAGTATCCCACAGCTGTATCTGGAGAGGGAAAAGACAACGGGAGAAAAATGTGTTTTACTACTCGTGTCGGAAAGCAACACAAATTTACCTGTAGCAAGGGGAGTTACATGACCACAGAAATCTACTCTTCTGAATTAGTCATACTGAAAAGTTTGTGCTGAAGAAAACTGCTGCATTTATACAATTCCTGAAACTTTGGCTTTCAGAGCCACTCACAGGTGAGGCCAAGAAGAATGACGGCACAACTTGATAAAAAATACAAATTTCTGAAGGTTTGTCAGAGACTGTATTTTTTAAGATTTTTATAAAAAGCAAATGCTGAAGTCTCGGCAATAGCACTTTCATTTGAAAGTAACACAAAATACAAGTTACTTCACAGTACAACCCTCAGCTGACATGATTTTTGTTATTGCCAAAAATAATGTCACCTTCCCCAAAGTTTTATTCAGCGTCTATTGCGATAATACATAAAAGTAAGACGAAATCAAGTCATGCTTGATAACATCACCACCACTACTACCACCAAAAACAGGACAAAGAGATCTTTCCCTGCAGTGTATCTACTGGAATCAAACCCTCCTATGAAGAACGTCTAGCTTCAGCTTATTTAATGCCTAAACTGGGAGCACGCTGTGGTTTGCAGTATCAAAGTATGCATAAAAGGAAAAAAAATTATAATAAAAAAAAATGCATAAACCTTTGCATGTTAGCTTAACACGTGACTATTGTTCCCAGTACTGGCGTGTCACTCTATCACACACATCTGAAAGGCAATTCCCATTTCTTGGGAAAAAGCTGAGTCCTGCCTTCCTGTCTGTCCTGTCCAGCTGATCCCTGATGGCTGGGGCAGATTGATCAGTGTTCAGGCTGTTGAGCAGAAAATGTTTTCCCCCGGGAATGAAAGCCGAGTTCTTCTTGAAACTCAGAACTCAAGGAATATTAAATGTTCTGTAGACAATGCAGGTAAATTTAAAATTCAATCTGTCCTCATGGAAGTTACAGCCACTATGTAATTGTTGAAATTGTTCTCCCATTACCACAATTCTGCATTCCTTTGATCCAAATGTTTCAGTAAAACTTCTTATTCAGAAATTGCAAGTGTCTTGAAAGTTGCCTTGTTTACCACTTTTACCACTGTCTTTTTATATTAAAAAAAAAAGGAAGTCCAAGTGCCAGGGAAATCTGCTGACAGCAAGAATTTAAGATGCACCACTGAGAGAGAGAAGGATTACAGTATCACATAAAATTGCTTTGAAACAGTAAAAATAGGGTGAAACCAAATTAGAAGCAGATGCAAAATCTTGATAACAGTGACTACCAATGAAGACTTTTCCTTTAAACACAGGGTTCATGAGGTTGGAAATTATCCAAACAGATGACAATCCAGATACACGAGTCAATCACAGGATGTTATGAATCACTCTTGTGACAGACTGAAGGAAGGACAGTAAGCGATGTTTCAGATGGTGTGACTTTTCCTGCAATATTATGCTCAGCCCTGGTCACCCATCCTCGAGAAAAACTCGGACCAGAGCAGGTGGAAAACGCAGTTACTGGCTGCATCAGGGGGATTTACATGAAAACATCAGAACAGCTTGGCTTCTGCAGCCTAGTCCAGTTCTCTGCAGCTTCTGATCCACAGACTTAAAAAGACCCATGTGGAGCTTGTAAGAGGGTCCTTAAGATCATTAAGAAAAGCAAGCCAAGTTGCCCTGTCTCTGATCACAGAAAATTATACAGTTGCAATCTGTCTCATTTTAAGAGTAAAACCACACTTTTTTGCCCATGGTATTACACTCTACACACAACTGGCTCCATCTCCATGGTCTGTTAAGGGAGTCCAGACAATCAGATTAAACACGGGCTCCTAAGTCTGTGTACGTTTCAGTAACATACCCAGGTGAGAGACACTTCTACTTCTGTGCACTTAGACAGAAAATGTTCACAAATTTGACAAACTAAAGAGAGAAGAAAGAAGCACGGATTGAAGCAATCTCATGTTCAGACAACATAATGTTAAGGAATGACTACAGATAAATCTTAGAAAATGCCGTATCAAATTAATTTGAAGAGGGAGCTCACTTTCACAGGCAGCTGTGAGCTTACAATTCTCTCCCCAGCTCATTCACACAGCAGAAATCAGTCATGCTTCAGTCAAGCAAGTTCCCCAAGTGTATTGCCAGCCTTAGATAAAGAAGGGGAAATTAAATTAAAGTTTTACATATCTTCCAAGTTAAGCTTAAACTGCACTTCCTCCTAAATTTTATTTACATGCAGTTTTCAAGCTTGAAGGGTGCAATCTCAAATTAAAAACGTTTATATTCCTGGCAAGGAGTCATTTGCACTCAGAGGCAAATCCTTTCCCAGTATTGAAAACTTCACATTTTGGAAGTTTCTTTTCTCCTCTTTCCAGGTGAACTTGAGGACACCATTCCTCAAGTTCCATTTCTGCCCCTCCCCCCAAGTATTTTCTCCACTGAAAAAACAAGACTGAAAATGTTCACATTAACAGATGTGCACTGATGAAGTAACATTAAGATTACTGTTTCATTATTAGTCCAAGACCATTCATCTTCAAGGGAACACATTTTTTATAACAGCGCTTTAAAATGTGTATTTTGAAGATCTGGTTTAACAGCATAATTCAGTTAATAAAACTGTGTACAGAATCACTTCAGGGAAGACAAATGGCATAATATCTATTAAATATATTGACTCAGCTATCACCTCCCACCTTCTGACTCCTTGTGGATCCAAAAAGGCTGTTTTCTAAACAAGGACTCACTTAGCATGCATGGCTTGTAACACACTGCTAAAAACATAACTGGTCTTTGATAAAGATAAAATAGTAAACTATGTCTCCTTTTAAAAGATTGGGAAAAAAAACCCCCTTGGAATAGCTCAAAGGTATAGAACACAATGTTCAGACTTTCTTCCCTGAATTTCATTTGCATCCTTTGCTCTTTTAATGTAGGTCAGTGCAGAGTGACATCATTGTTTTCATCAGTTTTCAATGCTTAGATGAGCTGAGGAAGAGGAAAATTCACAACACAAAAAATTCATTTGTTGAAACTTTTAATTTACCCATTACATTTAGGTGTCAGTGTTTCACATGAAGCTGTTATCCTGCCATAAAACCTCCAAAGGAATATACTTGTACCTATGTCTTGGACTTCTACACAACTGCTGTGTGGGAGACCCCCGGAGGAGAAGAACTGTGCTTGTGTTCCTGCCAATGACACAGCACTTCTCCAGCTGTGAGGGAAACACTCAGTGCTGTAGCAGCACAAGAAAGACCATCCAGCTGGCTGGGGGAAGGGAGAAGAGAGAAGAGAAGACACCACTTTACAACCTCCTTCAATGCCAGAGGAAAAATTCCTTTCAGGGCACAGCACGGACCCCAGTAACTCAGTTCAGTGAAGCTTCTCTCTCCTGGTTCAACAGGCACTGCTGGAGCTCACCACCACATGTGAGAAAGGTGAAGATGAGTGAGAGGAGGTGCCAAAAAAACCAAAAATTGGTTCAAACTTGACAACAACTCAGCATCCCACTAAGAGCTAGTCCTGGCCAAGATGACAGAGTTTATTCCTTTAAGGCTCAAACAGAACTTCCACAAAAGAACATGTCTCAGAAGAGCCTCCCTCAGGTCTCCGCCTCCCTCAACCAGACCTGGTGTATTCTGCAGGTCATTCTCTCAAGAATGCAGAAAAACATCCTACCACAACATATGTAACAAAACGGCACAATAACCTTTGCGAAGCACCTCAGAGCAGGGGATTAGGCAGTGTTCTTTTGCACTTCTCTCCAACAAGGGTCAGGCAGAGGTGATGACAATGCCAGTCAGTAAGATGGTGCTGACAAGACAATATCCCTCGGGAGTTTCTCTCCTCTGTCATGGGCAGTGACAGACAAGCGAGTACAGAATTTCAGCTGTCAAAGAAGTTCTAGTCAGTGTTCTTCTGAAGGAAAACAAAGACTCCTATTCATCTTTCTTTTTTAGTTAAAAAAGGATATGAGGTAAAGAACCGCACCAGAGTAGGAAAGCAAACTGGCTTTTCTACTCTTGTATGCCCTCCACAATTTATTCAGTCAGTAAGTAAGCAAGGAAAAACTATAGCTTTCAGCTACATGACTGTAAGCTGTAATTATAAACACCAGGGCTACTGTTACTTCCTTTTTCTACGCAACTGAACTTTGTTCATGGAAACAAACCCTTATACAGACGCAGACTTGTGCAGGGGATTCTGTTTGAAACCCTCTTACCGCTGGTAAACAAACTGCACTTGTAAGCTGCTAGAAGACTGATCTGCAAATGACTGTCAGGATCACCACCGGCATTGCTCTATCTACCAGGCAGACTAGGTGTGTTTCGTTTGCTTTTATAATTTTCTTCCCAGCGCAAAGAAGACAAAAGAGCGTTTTTTCCTCCCCTCCAATTTTCCACTAAATTTTATTCTGCAAGACTAATCTTCAGCTAAAGCTGTAATCAGAGTAAAAGCACGGTCAGAGGTAAGCCAGGTACTCAGCCCGTCGCTGTCCAGTTCTGCACCACATTTGCCCAAACCAATACAGGAAACAGAATCCTAAAAATTAAAACTTGAACCGCATTGCTCGATCCTGAACAACATCCAATTTCCTAACATTTTTAAGGCAAAATGATCACAACAGTGGCATCTACGCAGCTTGAAGTTTCAAGTATGTAACTTGAAGTTCAAGGTTAGAGTAACTGTGATCCTTGCTAAAGACAAACACAGAATTTCTGTGATGCAACAAACTGATGATACCAGATTAAAACAGAGGTAAGAGATCTACCTAAAGGCCAGTTTTAAAGCGAAATTACTGATTAACAACAAGATGCACAAAGGTTTGGCCTACGGTTAGGAACTGTTCATCACAGAAACCTGCACAGTGGCTACATTTCCAACAGGACCCACGGAACACCTGGGGTGTGACAGGAGGCCTGGAGACTACTGCACGGGGCACGGTGTCTGGGATGCCCAGAGCTCAGAGAATCACAGAATCAGTAAGGTTGGAAAACACCTCTGAGATCATCGAGTCCAACCTTTGACTGATCACCACCTTGCTACTAGACCATGGCACTGAGTGCCACATCCAGTCTCTTCTTAAACACCTCCAGGGACGGTGACTCCACTACCTCCCTGGGCAGCCCATTCCAATGCCCGATCACTTTCTCTGTGAAGAACTTCTTCCTAATGCCCAACCTAAACCTGCCCCGGCACAGCTTAAGACTGTGCCCTCTTGTCCTGCTTCCCTGGGAGAAGAGGCCAACCTCCACCTAGCTACAACCTCTCTTTAGGTAGTTGTAGAGAGCGATGATGTCCCTCCTTGAGCCTCCTCTTCTCCAGGCTGAACACCCCCAGCTCCCCCAGCCTCTCCTCACAAGGCTTGCGCTCCAGACCCTTCACCAGCCTCGCTGCCCTTCTCCGGACACGCTCCAGCACCTCAGCGTCCCTCCAATTACCCACGGCCGCCCAGCCCCGGCGGCTGCTGCCACGCAGCTCTGGCAGAGAGCCGGGCGCCCTCATCCTGCACGCCTCCCGCTGCCCCCGCGGTGCTGCCCCGCCGTGCCGGGCGCGGGGCTGTCGGGGCGGGCCGTGCCGTGCCGGGGCCCGGCTCGGGGAGGGCCCGGCGGTACCTTGATGCGCTCGCCGTCGATGGTGACGGCCCGCTCGCGGAAGTCCACGCCGATGGTGGCCTCGGTGCGCTGCGGGAAGCGGCCGGCGCAGAAGCGGAACGTGAGGCAGGTCTTGCCCACGTTGGAGTCGCCGATCACGATGATCTTGAAGATGCGCGAGCGGGCGGGGGGCAGCGCGCCGGGCAGCGCCCCGGAGCCCGTCAGGCTCAGCTCCAGCGAGGACTCCACGTCTCCCGACGCCGCCGCCATCGCCGGCCCCGGGAGGGAACGGGACGGGTCGGGAATGGGAATGGGGATGGAACAGGACGGGACGGGCGCGCGCCCGGGAAGCGGCGGCCGCCCGCCCTCGGCACGCGCCGCGTCACGGCACGGCACGGCGCGCCAGCGCGCGCCCCGGTCTCGCGAGAGCGCGGCGGGCGGGGCCTGCGCGCGACGCCGCCGCCGCCAGGTGACGTCAGGCACCGGGAACCTGGAATGGGGAACCAGGAGTTGGGGCTGGGAGGGAGTATAATCATAGAATCACAGAATCATAGAATCATAGAATCATAGAATCATAGAATCAACTGGGTTGGAAGAGACCTCCGAGATCGTCAAGTCCAGCCCCACTGTGATCGAACCTCCGGGCTGCGGTGACACTCCCTGCTCCCGTCCGGGCGTCCTGCGCGTCGTTGAGAAACGTGCGGTGTGCGAACATTTTTTTTCTTAGAGAAAGGATGTTCCCCGGTGTTTGATGCCCGTGCGCTTTTTTCCAAGCCTGTTCAAGGAGGACGGGGATTTGGTCCGTGGAACAGGGGGTGGCTAACGAGCAAGCTTTAAGTGATGTCCGTGTGATGGAAAAACAAATTACCTCTCGGTGGAATTGGCTAAGGTTTAGGGCTGCGACGTGCCCCAGTGACCTCAGCGGTGGGAAGGTGGCTGAGGGTGAAAATTAGAGGAAACGGAGAAGTTGTATTCACATCCCAACAGAAGTTATATTCACATCCCAACAGAAGTTATATTCACATCCCAACAGAAGTTATATTCACATCCCAACAGAAGTTATAACGGCACGGAAACTCCAGGGTAAAATGCGGGTGCTGCTCCCAGGATGGAACACGGTCGACGTGCTCCACGATGACTCCCCGAACAACAATAAGCACCTGCTGAAGGTGGACGGAACGGAGGGTGGAGCAGTGGAAATCCCTGCAGGGAGAGGGTACTCGACGGCACTTTGCAGCTGATAAGCCGCGTAGCATCTGTCAGCCAAGGGAGGTAGGAGAAGACGCCCTGCTGCTGAGCCAGCAGCTGCGGCGAAATCTCTCTCCTTGGACGAACTTGGTTCATTAAAGCCTAACTGTAACATTAACACACACCTCCATCTCAAAATTACCCTCTTCTAAGGCACAACAACTCCCAACCGGGCCTGTGCCCTCTGTTTTTTTTTTTTTTTACTGTATCTTTAAAAGCAAAGCGGGAGAATTTTACACCAATCAGTAACAAAGGTATTTATAACTAAAGTCACTCAAGCTCCATCTGAACTTAAAGAAATAGTATAAAAGTAAGTTGAGAATGGAGGAGAAGTTAGGGAAAACTCCACCAAAACTGCTGGGATGAGTTGAACCCGTCTTCTTGCTCTATAGGGACACCTATTGGGTAAGAACGATACTCTATGCATGCTTGTCTGTGTGTTGCTTTAAATACGTTTTTGCAGTCAGATATTATCACTGGCAGTCTCCAAACCTCAACCTGTCACAACCTGTATCAATAAAGGGTGTTATTCTGTAAACTGTCAGTCCTTCCTGTGCGCTGGCAGTTGCTTGCAGTGGGAACACACTGGAATAAAGTGGGAAGACCCGCTGAGGGGTCTCCCTTATGCTGTTGGCTCAACTCCTTGAAAAGGGCAGTCAAACCACCCCCTCATCCAGTGGGACTGTTCAGTGAAGGGTCCCCACAACGGGACGCTGACAGACTGGTCAGGCACAATGGTCTCGGCTTTCCTGGAGCACCGACAGAGGAATCAAACACTAAGGGCTGAGGTGACATCAGCCCAGGGGGAGGTTAACAAAGCTTGGGAGGAAGGATGTGCCATTGACAGTGGGCACAAAGAATGCAGGATTTGTGGACCACAAGGACATCCGGCAGAACTCCCGAGATAAGGAAGAAACTAATAAACCCAAGTCAGCAGCTGTGCTGGAATCGTCTCCGACTGGGTAAAAGGTAATTCCGGCAAGGGGAGATGAGAACCACCGACTCACGGACCCCCGACCCAAGAAACCCACCCACCCAAGAGCAGAGGAAGACTGAGCATGAGGATTAATTAGCAGGAGGATCGAGACAGTCATTAAGCAATAGAAGATAGAATGCTAATTATTAAGTCACATTACTATGTGACTTGTAGCAAATCAACACAACAAACCCACCTTTGTTTAGCAACAAGCTGGTTTTTGAGCCAGATAAGGGGAAAGACCAATAAGAAACAGATCTTTCGAGGTGAGATAATGCTTTTCATCGTGCCAATGTCTTCCTTCAGTGTCTTCCTTCACACAGCTGGCTCAGGTGTAAAACTCTCTCCCGCCCCAGGGGAGGTGTTGAGACATTCACAGGGAGGTCTCAAGGTGTTCATCCCTCCTAAGGCACAATGTCTCTCCTGTACTGAAGAGCCTGGAACTGGACACAGCACTCCAGGTGAAGCCTCACCAGGGCTAAGTAGAGGGGTAGGATCACCTGCCATGACCTGCTGCTCTGGGAAGCAGATCTTTGCCAACCCCTTGCCTGTGCTGCTGTGCTTCAGGCTGACCCATCCACTGTTGCAGTAAATGAGCAAGTTCATCCCTGACAGAGAGGACACTTGCATCAAAAGTGACTAATGTATCTCACAAGAAGAAGGGAAGTCTGGCATTGCTTTAGCAGTCTGTCAACTCGCCTAGGAGAGAGGGGAGATGTAGACATCAAGTTTAAGCAGTGTCCACCAGCAAAATGATTTTAGAGAGTTTAACTCCTACACTGCAAAGCAAATGCAGATTGCAGGAGTTGAGAGAACTGTTGGTGATTCTCTGGCCTGCAAACTGATAGCTGAGCCAGGATTCCTAAGGTTTGGATCAGATACTTATTAATAGCCATTGGGAGTCCTCCTTACACTGTTACACAGGCCTCTGACCACTTGGGGCTTCAGCCTGCACAATAATAGATGATCCTGGGAGCAGGGATCCTGGGATCCTGCCCTATAGAGCAACTGTCATATGGTTGAAGGATAGTGCTTTGAGCAGCCTGTTATTACTAATATAAAAACAATAGGCTAGATTAAAAAATAAGAAAAAAAAAAGTTAAAATATCCTGAGTTCAGAGCAACTTCAGTTACAGTGACCATCTTAGTTTTTGTCACTCCCTTACCCTCCCCCACCTTGGACCAGTCTATAAGATTGTAGAGATGTTCCTCCAGCCTCTAGTCCTCTTCTGAGACAAGATGCCTCCACTTATGCTGTCAAATAATTAATTCTGTCAAAGAAAAGCAATAGTTTTGTTCTGGTGTGAAAATGAGATTAAAGGGAGGTGAGAAGGTTAGGCCACCACCGAGTTTCTACTGTCCCTTGTACAGAATTGCTCCTTTTTGCAGCCAGAATGTAAAATGTGTTTGGTGAGAAGAAGGAGCACAAGCAAGCATACCTCTATAGCCCCATGATCAAAGAAGTGGGGAAATGCTAATTCTAGTGTGTGTGTGTGTGGGTGATCTGATCTGGGCCCTGACTAGTGTGCTAAAAGGTGAGTTTAAACAGCTGTTCAGCAAGGTCTGCCAACAGCTCATTTAACTGATTTTGGTCTGGGTTATGCCAAGAGGGCCAAAGTGAATTGTAATTAGATCTGAGCTCTTCAACAGCTTTTAACTTCTTCTAGTTCAACGGCCAAGACACACCATCTAGTGGCTGAGGGCATTCCTAGTCATTAGATTATTGTACTCTGCTAACTATAAACTGACGCTCCCAACACTTTGCCAGTGAATTTGCCTCATAATACTGCCAACAGCCACCATAGTTCCTGGTTTTTTGGCTGTGGAGAGGCAGAACCACCTCCACAGGAATGCTCTGAGGAACACAGCTGGGCCCTGAAACAATGGACTTATAATAAATAACCTTCTGAGAGTTTAACTTTGTCCCAGATGTGGACAATACCTGGGCACAGATAGAAAAGTTCACTTTACTGAAAGAGAGAAGTACTCTTTATTTAAAAGAATTCACACTTCTTCCAGGGGTCAACATAAAATCCTGAGTGCAGTTAACGAAGCCCCTCACTCACTTAGGGTTTCTTGGTGGTACTCAGTTATTTGCCCACTCTTCTTGCAGCAGCTTGCCTTAGTTTGATACAGCAAAGGTACATGTGGGAGTTTTGACTGTCCTTTTTGAAATTCCTTGTCATTCTAGTCATGAGACTTTGGCATCAGCCTTAACAAATTAGTAAGATTTGACACAAGATGACTCCACTCACCATCCCCACTCCTCCTTCTTCCAGTAAGCCTGTCCCTCCAGAGCTGGAGTTTTGCAGGAAGGTGGCTTCCCATCGAGAGGACAGCACTCTTTGCCTCTTTTCTGTGCTTGATTTCCAATTTAATCCTTTGAAGGGCTGATCTCAGGAGATCTTGGGAGGGTCTTGGCTTAAGTCACTGTTCTGTGAGCTATTTCAGTGAGGTACTCAAAATGTCATCACTACTGTTATAC
Organism: Lophotriccus pileatus; assembly: GCA_035583135.1. NCBI lineage: Eukaryota > Metazoa > Chordata > Aves > Passeriformes > Tyrannidae > Lophotriccus > Lophotriccus pileatus. Next base: position 10,428,876 of record JAWWES010000133.1, on the reverse strand, counting down.
TTGTAGGGATAAGGATGTTGATTAGATCCTTATGTTTCATCCAGCACAGACTATTTCTGGGTCCTCCTTTTCCTTTCTGATGTATTTGGAGACCAGCAAATGTAATGGGATTTTATTTATAGTAACAGAATAAATTAAAAATGTGTCTTGCTATACAAGCATTTGAAAAAAGCTTTTGGTTTTCTTCTTTTGCAAGGACTAATACTTTTAATGTATTCTTCAGATGTGCTCAGTGAATAAATGCACAAAAGCCCAAATTCACAGTTATTTTTAATTAGCAGATGTAGAATTTTCTAGGAAAAGGGATTCTGAAAATAGTTGCAAGTCTCTGGACTTGCTTAGCATTTTAAGGATGGTTATTTCTGTCTTCCCTTGAAGGCATATTTTAACATGTTAGTCCCATGAAAGTGCAGACTGTTCAGTGTCTAAAAATTATGTCTACTAGGTTTTAAGTTAAGGAACAAATTAGGGAAAAAAGTGTGAGTCTAAGGTTGTCTCGTGTTGCTTGTTATTTCCTGAAGAGTTTTCAGGTGTGCCCTACAAATTTAATGACAGGTAGTTTAAAAACGCTTTTAAAGTTTCTGCAGAGATACTGTACCTCTGATTTCTTGTGGGGGCTCTGGTGTGAGGCCCCACATCCTCCATTTTTGCAGGAAAACGTCCTGTGGTTTTGCAAGGAAAAATTCTACTATTGCAAGACTTGACTCTGTGAGTCTAAGAAGAGTTTGACCTCCCACTAACATATTTCTTTATGATAAAATACAGATGGCAGAAACGTTGGAGGCACAAAGGACAGCTTTTTAGGAGATAGGATTCAAGGACCTCGTATGTCAGACTGAAAAAGCAAGTATTAACATACCCTGTTGAAATCATAAGGTCAAATGTCTCATCCATCTTTTGCACTGAAATGAAGCTTTGACACAGCTGCTTTTACTGCCAGTTACCAGAATGGGACTTTCTCATTCACTTCCATGCCCTTGTTCTTGTCAAAACTATAAACTGAAAAGCCTTAAGAAAAGAAAAAGAAGTAAAAGCTTTCCCATCTCTAGCTTGTGCTTGGATTTTATCCTCACCGAGTGCCTGGTGGCAGACTGGGGCTTTAATGTGGAGATCAGTGGGTGTTTTAGGTTGTCTGGATGATAATAGGCCTCATCCAGCAGACATGTCATCGTCGTGTTTGTCTGACACCAATGCAAATCCTCTGCATGAGAACCCTCTGCTCTGCCAAACACGGGCAGAGAAACTCTGGACCCTAAATGTTAAAGGCAGCAACCTCAGCTTTACGAGTGGTGTTTTTCTAGGAGCACCCACTTGACATCCCTACTCATAAGAATGGGAGTGCCTTGTGGGATTGTATCCAGCACTTGAAACACTGCTTGGCCATCTGGGTCTGTACAAAAAACATAAGGTCGTGCAGCTCTGGGATGGCAGCGGCTGGAACAACGAGCCTTTGGCCTGTCTGGGTAGCTGAGGTGACAACTGAATGGGTGACTTCTGTGTCAAGAGCTTGTCACAGAAACCCGGGCTCATCCCAAACCTGTAGCGATGCTGCCTGCACATCCCTGGTCCGCTGCTGGGTGTGCCCTCTGCCTTGTTGGGCTGGTTTATCCAAAGGGGGAGGTCAGAAAAACAGGGAGCCTCTTGCCAGCAGGGCTGCAGAGAGCCCTAGCGAGCAGCAAACCTGCTCTTGCAGCATTTTGATCTGCCAGGTCAGTGTTTAACCAAAAGCCACGTCCCTGCTGTCCCTCTCCCCACAGTTGTACACACTGTGCTTAAGGGCTGCCTGCATGTCCCAAGGCAGCACTGAAGGAAGGTTCACCAAATGTCACGGGGCTTCTATATTTACCTGTCTGCATCAAGGCCCCCAGTCAATCATTCCAGGCAGCAAACAAACCCAGTTGTGATCTCCCAGCCATTTGCCTGTGTGCTGGGACCTTGACTCCCGAGGCTGCTTGAGGTGAGGATATACTGTGTGCTTTGTTTTCTGGCAACAGGTTTTTCTTCAAACAGTATGATCTCAGGGTGTGGTTTTGTTACTTGCTTCTGCAAGAATAAGCTTTCCTTCTTTTCCCAGGCTCTTACTTGTCATCAAGGGCATAGTCCTACGGCGATTTCAGTTGAAATGTTGAATAAAAAAAAAGAAACACTGTAGTGGATTAACCCCAGTCAGCAACCGAATACAAGGGGTTTTTATTGTATACAGAGTATACCGAATAAATAAATATAAATACTGCTTGTATTTATCCCAGTGGCTTAACACTTGGCAACAGCTGGTGCATTAGCCTGGCACTGAGATTAGTTTGCTCCCTCAGTTTCAACCCACAAGGTTGCCACACAAGGCTTATCCTCCATTTAAGTATTTCAGTAAATTTAGACCACCATACATTGTTCATGTAGCATGCGTACAATTTGTGTACCTGTCTATAACTTACAGAAGGCAGGATGGCAGTCACACCAAGGATTTGGTACACTCCCAAGTTGTTTATTCACGGTTTCTGTCTGAAAACCAGTGTCTCACATCCTTTTGTGCTCTCTGCTGGTGGAGATTTCCCTTACTGGCACATACTCCCTTGTGCAAGTTATTTTTGCTCCCCTCTGTCAAGGGATGCAGAAATCCAGCAACCTCAGCAGCAGAGGGAGTTGTGGGGATAAGAGATTAGCTACCCAGTGGTCCCTGTCACCTAAACTCTTCTCTGTTCTGTGTGGCATTCTCGATTCCCTCTCCATGGTTTTGACTGCAGTGGAGAACACAGAATAAAACTCTGAGAAAAAACAGTGGCAATGGGAGAGCTGGACAAGACTTGCACTCCCCAATCTCCCCGTGATCCCCTGGTGCCAGAAGGACATGTAGTAGGTTTTCCCAGTATGAAAGTGCAGTACAGAATGTAAAGAACAGGTGAAAAGATGCTCGCTCATCAGAGGACAAAATGAGAATTCAAAAGCACAGACAAGTTCACTCTGCAATGAAGCAAAGATTGGTCTTTTTCCAGCTCAAACAGTTACATTTCATTAAGACACTTATTGATATTGTAAATGAAGTGAGGTGCAAAGTTATGAACATTTGGTGATTCCTATGAAGAAAAAAAGTGCTTGAAATGCACGATGTAGACGGCCAGAAGCCAACATTTTCCTAAAACTTTATAAAAATACTCGCAGATAATAAATATAACTGCAAGAAAAATAGCAGCTAACTAATAAAAGCAGTTTAAGTGTATGGTTTAAAGTTTAATATTTTTGCAATAAAATCATACAAAATATATGCAGTGGAACAGAGCTGTTCCTGCTCCCAGGGGCTGATAAACATCCCTGTAGCGCTCTCAGAAGAGTGGAGCCATGGCTCGTGGTTTTGAGAAGTTCAGCAGAAAGTGCCAGACACTGAAAAAGCCCCCAAAACCCCACAACTTGCACTGACAATGGAAACGCCAGTCTTGCATGACCCACTCAACAGCCACATCATTGCTCACCATTTATTTGCCCTTAAATAAATAGCGTTGACACATCCCTTGGGTTCACTGCATGAAAGGCAAGATGGGAATAAAGTTAAGAACAGAGTCCACTTTGGGAGTGCTGCAATGGCTTCATCTGTAGCATAGGTGAGGCAGAGACCAAGGGTGATTCCTCCTTCCCTGCTTCACAACAGCTTAGGCACTGCAGAACTCATGCAATCCAAAATGAGAACATTACTTTTGTACATATTCCTTAAAAAAATAAATAAAAAAAATATTAAAGGGTCCAGAACTCTGACACTGCTTTTCCCACTGCTCGACTATGGGTCGATCAGTTGGTTTTTGTTCTTAGAGCAGCTTTTATTCACCTCCGGTAGGACCTGTGGAGGTTTCCTAGCTGCAGGGAGGCACTTAGCATGCACCCCTGCAGCATGTTGAGGGACAGAGGGACCCCAGAGAGATGTCATCTTTCTGCTACTGCACATGGGACCTTCAGAACAGTTTCCAGAAGCATAATGAACGACATGGTAGGAAGATCCTTTACACCTGATGGAGCGGAGCGGTACTGACAAAAAGTCAGAACTGAGAGATTTATGCAGATAAAATAATGCATGAGCTGCCAGGCTACCCTGGCTCCTCATAAATCTTCCGTGCTTCAAGTCCTCCTGTAGACAACCACGAGGTGCTGTTCCCAGAAATGGAAGGGTGTGGTTACAACATATTAAAAGTTCAAGGCAGGTGGTTTCCCAGCACGAATGCCCCTTCCCTCCCACAGAAGAACAATAAAGTTACTGAGGTCATGGATAAGGAAGGGATGCTATTTCTTAGGGGATGTTGTTTTTCAGAAGGGTACGAGGTGTCCAAAGGAATCCTGACTGCAACAGGCTCCCCTTTCCCATCCAAAGGGTGAGTATGAGGATGTTGCTCTAATCACTTCAGTATCACACCCACCTTCCCTGAAGGCATCCACAACCAAACGCAGACCCTGCAAGTGCTGGAGCCCTTGTGCTCACTGCAGACAGTGTTAACCAGAGCTGTTATTCACCACACAGTTGTTAACAAACTTTTTTTTTCAGGTAATGTTAACTGTCCAGTCCACAACGCACTGTAGGTTCCCATACTGCTGTGTCAGCAGTCTGCTGGCTACTTTTGCCCCAGTTTGTCAGCATTACCGTGTTATTTTGACTGCTAATTGATTACAATCGCAAGACATTCAGGGACATGGCGTCAGGAAAATTTTGGGATCAGGAGGACCTAGGGGTGGAGAAGGGTACATTTTATTATTTCATCCCCTAAACCCATATCTGAGGAAAACAGCAAATGCTTCTTCATTCAGCTTGCTTCTGGACACCCTTTTATTCAAATCCTCAGGCTCCTCTTTGGAGCCTGAAAAGAGCAAAGGATTTTTTTCTTTGTACCTACAGTTAGTTTCTAGGCTAGGACAGACAGCTCCCTGCCCAGGTGGTTCTTCTGCAGCCTGATTTCAAAAAGAATCACAGCCTTTCCCTACTGACCTTTCTTTCTTTTGCAAGACCCACATCCCAATTAACAACCCATCAGCAGGGAAGGAGACAATGGGGAATTAAGGGGATGAAGCAAGGGATCATTTATTATGTAGCTGGTGGGCATCTAACGAGGACGCTGGACCCTATAAGGAAACACTAGCACTCATTTACAAACAGAACTCAGCATTTTTATTCTTTGATTGACTTCCTGCCAGTTTTGATATTTGCTACCACCAGAGAAGAGCGTAAAAACACAGTACAACATTGTCAACCAGTTAGGAAGGCTGGAAGGGAAAGCAAATCCCAGTACAATAGCAAGTGGCTTGGTGGAGTTTATGATTATTTATTTTTTCTTTTCTGAACGGATCAGCAAGAAGCAATAAATATGCTGCTGCACTGAACCAACAACAGGACTTTCACTAAGTTTGTGGTTTATTGCATTACAGTTTAAAACTAAACGTTACCCATCATCATACATTCACCGAGCAGGTAAATGACACTTTTCCATGTGTTATATGCTGAATGGCTAAAATTATGCAGTAGCTGAACTAGACTAGGACTAGTAGAGGTAGATATTGAATGGGCAGTGCCAGGCAGAAATATTTTGTAGAAGTACTTTTCTTATCTCTAGTTATGGACAGTTAACAGGTGTAACACTTTCAATTAAAACAAACATCTTAGGGAAGCTATTCTAAGATGCTTTGGATTTTTTAGTAATATTTCTCTTGTAATATTCTTACAAACCCTTTGATATGGTCCCTCATAAACTGGACAATCTTTGTCCTCCACATTTTCTGCCATGATTTACATGAAGACTATCACACAAAGCTAGAATCTTTGTGAACATACTACTGCTTGCTTGTACCACTCTAAAAGTAATACACATTTACAGCTTCCTTGGCATGGGAAGACAGCATTTATAGTATTTACAGCTTCAGTCATCTTTCTAGTAGTTAAAAAGCTATATTATATTTAATCTAAAATGGGATTTCTATTATGCCACCTCATTGCAACTCACTTCAGTCTCCTTTTGCGGAGCTGTTCTATCAGTTGCTCCCTGCCATTCTCACTGCTGGCTGTGTGTGTGCTCCTGGGAAGAAGAGTCTCTGCCTGACACAGCCATTAAAACTGGTGTTTGCAGACTGCAGCTTTAATGTCCAGGAAATAAATTCATGACAGCATGACCACAGGTTTTGTAAAAGAATACACCCTTTGCTCCTCACCACATCGCAGAACAGTTCACTACTGGAATGTTACTGGAAGCAAGAGTCTTTCCCCAAGCTCAGCAACCATTTTCCTCCATCTGGAACTTCAGCTTTCATTAAAGAGCTTAAAGACTTCTCAGTTCAATTACTAATAGACTGTCTAATTATACTACATTTGCACTGTTTTCCTGCACAGAATCCTAAAGCAGTGTGTTATCACACAAGCATAACTCTTACTTCCACATAGTTCAAGCTATTATAAATTACCACTTAGGTCCAAACGGCATTTTTAAAAGCAAAATTCCTTAGGGAAAAAGGTTTCAAAGCCAGCTAGCTACCCTGTACAGAACACTTAGAAACTAACAGTCAAAGCAATCAGAAAAAGGGAAAAATAAGATTTTAATTTGGGTGTGTTGAGCTGGATTATGGTATCCAGTGGTTTTGTTGGCATGAGTGGCACATGTTCAAAGCACAACTGTGGCGACAGAACGTGAGCACTGCAGGAACAGTGGCACCGCTGCTCCAACCCTTGAAGCCATCACATTAAACAAAGGTCTTCAGTTTTCTTATTTTAACTTGCTCATGTGATGCTGAAATTGTATCTGCACCTCTGGCTTCTCAGGCCTGATCTCACCCTAGCCTCATCCACATTTTCTTCTAGGAAGACACTGACAATTCAGTCTGGCTGATGGTAGGTGCTGCAGGATCTACTGTTACAGCTGCAGCTCCTCCAGACCTGGCAAACCCATATATTAAAGGAAGATTTAACAGGGTAATTACACACACCTCATCTAGCCCTAGAGTGTCCTGGGAAACGTGGCATTTTTTCCCCATGCTAGGGGAAAAAACTGAGTGGCAAACTTCCTTCCTGACACAGCGGACATCAGGACATGACTCCTCCCCTATGACCATGCAAGTACCAATACTCTACTAAAAGAAACCCCCACAAATGCAGAATATAGAAGCTTTTAAGGCATTTAAGATGGAAAGAAATGAGATGTTGAATAGACAACTTTGAGACAGTTTTACCTGTTTGTTCACAGGCATGCCTGTATGCTCTGGTCTCCACAGGGAAGAAGCGAGTACCATCATGGGGCAAACAACCACTCTCAGCTACTTACAATTTAGGCCCACTTCTGACTCTGACGTTGCTTCATGCAACATACATTTGCACCATCTGCAGTCTCTCATCTAAGGAAAATCTGTTGTTTGAAAATTCCCTCCTCCCCCCTCCCTCCAACAGATATCCACAGCATGTGTCATCACCAGTGGCTCCACTGATGGTGAAAGCATCTTTCTCCAGTGAAAATCATGAAGGATCAAAACAAATCATGACTCATGAGTAAGACAACGCTCTGACCATGACTGCAATCCCTGCTCACCTGCTTTGTCAGCCAAGCACCAATAACCACCATTTTGGATCTCAGCATGCAAAGGAAAGCTTTCACTACAGCACAACACTTTGCTACCACTTCACAAGACCGATTGCATTGGATTGTAACTTCACTTCCAGCTCTTAAAACTCTTCCTCAGAAGCTACCCTTGCATCTAACAGGAGATATATGAAGATGAAGGAATAACAATTCCTTTGCCAATCAACGTTCGTCTTTAGGTGAACTCTTGACTTAGTTTCCTTTCCTGAGATTGCAGTCTTCTAGAAGGGGATGAGGAACCTCTTTAATCCAAAAGCATCATCTCTGAAGCACTAATGGACGGCTTCCAGCAAGGTTATGTAGTAGTATCTTTGAGGAAATCACAACAGATGTGTGTAGATGGAGGCTTCTGGAAGGCCCACTGAAATATCCTTTTCCATATTTGCATAATGACAGATAACAAGTAACTTCTTGATTTTAGTTCATCCATTTCAACGCAAAAACAGGCAGTGAAAAAGGAAAAGAAATATATAATTCCATTTATAGGCAGCACCCAAAAAACAGTATTTGGAAAACCAGGATTTGCTTGATGCAATTCACAATCTGTTAGAGTGAACACTCATCTGCCTCCAGCTAAGCATCAGAAGCCAAGGAAACGGCAGCAATACTCAGAGGCAAGGCCAAAAGCCATAGCTTGTGTAGGCAAGACTGAACCATCTTCAGTAGTTGCAGAAGACATGCAGTCCAAGTATCTCAGGCTGCAGAAATGACTGAGATTAAGACATACATACCAGAGTCAAGTAAAGGCTCTGTAGGTATTCTAGTCCCTAAAAGCCCAGCAGGTTAAATATACAAATACAGCAACACAACTTACATTTCCGACAGAAACTACACTGCAAACATACACAAGGATAGTCTAACCATGAAAACGGAAGTGGAGCTGAATATACAACATAAATCTGTTCTTCTGACAGTTAAAAAAACTACAAACCCCAATAAGTCTTCAGGGATTTCTTAACTGTACATGTCAATCACTGAATCCCATGATGTGGAAGAGGAAGGCTGTGTATCCACACAACAGATACTCTGTAACTCAACTCCTGCAGCAAAGAAGGCACTCACTTTGTAAGCTGTAGTTTATTTCTGCTCTGTTTTATATGATGAACCTACAAAAGAAGACATTTGAGCACTTATCTATATTATTAACACAGTAGACTCGTAGACCGAAGCTTGACTTGGAAAACAAAATTCAACCTAACACTGGTGGAACTCAAAAAGCCAAGTGGCAAAGCATTCTGTGTTATAGGACTTCCCAAACATTCAGTATTTACATATAATGCATTTGCACTTTATACTTGATGACCACCCATCAGGAGTGACATTGTTAGCATGACTGGACAGCACAGTAAGCCAACCCTGAGCTGCACTCTAGCAAACCCATTAATTTTCAAAGTACAACATAGATTGGTTTAAATATTCACACAATTGTTTTTCAAAACGTTTTATTGCATTATATTTGGTACCTTATGTTTGACAAAGGAAATTACATCTGTAACTGCAGGAATAAGAAGCTGGTCTGTTATTGAAAAAAAATTTTGGGCCCCTTAAAAGTTACAAAGTCTTGGGCTTGCCTGAAACAACTGAGCAAGAAATATATTCTTAGAAATGTAGGGCTTCAAGTATTACAAACCTGTGACACTGTGGAAAAGTTCCAGAGGTATCTAAACTGCAGCACTTTTTTTTTTTTTTTCTGCATAACATGAACAAGGCCTGCTGAGGTTTTAATCTATTAGTCTCTTGATCAGTCAAAATGGTAGTCAGGAGTTTTCCTCTTTGCAACTTCAAGCCATAGTATGTTCTCATTTTGTTTTCACTCTACGTGAAAAATGCATGCGATCTTTCTAATTAGTTGGTGCCACATCACAGTGCATAATTTTTATTTGGTTCTTGCATTACAGTTTTAAAAATGTTTGGCCAACCCACGCTGGTAAGTTCATCTCAAGAACAGCAACGTTGATTCTCCCCTTCCTCCCCCCACCCCACCCCAAGTTTTATCCCGAGAGAGACCGTTTTAACTGGTTCCTTCAGTTAAAAACTGTGGTGCAAGAACACCAAACTGATCGTGTACAGTGAATTTCAGAGACACAACAAGCTTATTGAACACACTATGTTTCTTAATTCTGCTTGATATCCTGTATGTCCAAGCACACCCAACATAGCACGTATGTTGCAGGTTTCTCTGTATATTCTGATTCACATTGCGTACTTCCTATGGACACAATCATCCCCCGTATCAAAATCAGTCAGATGCTAAAGCCCCATCAAACTCTTTGTGCTCAGTGAAAGAATCCAGTGCTAAAACAGCAGTTTTGCTGTCTGAGATAACAGTAATCTCACAAGACAAATTTAAAGTTAATATTTCTGCCACACACCTGCTCTGAGGGCCACACCCCCCTCCAGGTCTCATATAAATTAGTTTAAAAACATGGGCGGGTATGTAGGTAGGGAGAAGAGTTGTTTGGTTTGGTTTTTTTTTTTCCTTTTTTAATTTTAGCAGCTTTTACTTTTTAAGAAACCGAACAACCTATAACCAGTAATATGTTAGATATTTTATATATATATTTGTCAGCAGGATAAAAAAAAAGTAAAACTATTTGAAGGCAACGGGTTGTTTTTTTTTTTCCTTCTGTTCTTTTGTGTAAGTTAGAACAATTCAGCAGGTGCGTGACAAAAATATTATACACCAGATATGGTCCAACGTCATTTTTTTTTTCAATAAAGTTGTTCATATTTCATTGGCCAGTTCTTCAGGTTCTGCAGAGCTATCTCCATTAACTGTGATCTTCATATCCTCTTCATATCCAGGGGGCATGAAAGCCAAAGCATAAGGGAAAAGCTTATGACAATTTGCTCTGTAAGTTTCAGATGCTTCTTTACAGTCTCCAAGGCTACCGTCACATAAAGCTTCTAATACCTCCATACAAGTCTAATTAAAGAGAAAAATAAAGAAGGGTTATGGGTTTTTTTAAACATTCAGCTGAATACTCACAAACCAGAAACACAATACTAGAAAGAAAACAGACTCCAAGTATTTTTTACAGGTTTCAAACAGCAGTTCTGCTGTATGAGAGAAAACTCACAAGACAAGTTTAAAGTAGTACTTCTGCCATTCACCTGCTGTGAGGGCTACACACCCCTATTTGACATCAAATGCCATTTTAATTACACACAGCATAAAATACAAGTGTAGTCTGATTTAAAATAACGTGATTTAAAAAGGGATCCAAAAACCAGTCAGAAATCTTGACTAGAAGATGGAAAATACTCATTTGTCACCTGTTCATTTTTTTCCTAAAAGAATTTTATTCTTGCTAGTTGGCAACCAAGAACCAAGTCTGGGATTACACTGACTGTTTCAATGATACATAACACACCTTTAGTGTTTGCAAATAAAACAATGAATACAGAACATATACCCTAATTTCCTAGTAATGACTTCTGTGAACTGTGGCATATAAATAAGATTGAAAACAGCATTAGCTGAACAACCACAATGATGTGAAAATATTTCTGGTCGTCCGGGACCCCCCCCTCCCACCCCATTTTTACACTTAAGGTTATGTGAGTTGCTGAAGTGTGCCTGTAACTAGCGAATCAAACCAAAGTACTCTGATATTACCACATCCTTCAGATATATGCAGTATTTTTATTCATGATTTAGAAGAGAAAAAGAAGATTTCCTGTGGGTTTTTTTTTCCAACCTGCATTGCAAACATGAGAAACCAACCTCCTGAGCCTCACTAAAGCCTGTCAGCATTTAACATCTGCCTGTGTTGTCTGTGTAAGCATTAGCACAGCAAGTCAGTCCTTTCCCACTCCTCTGACATTTGGTATAGCTTTCATTTCTTCTGTGTATTGAGATTAAGTGCCCTGTCCTCCTGCTGTGGGGTTATGAAGTTCTCTTCAACAACCCCTTTTGCTCGCATTTGCTCTTTGCTGGTCTTTACTAAAATGAAATGTAATCAATTTGATCTCATTGCACACAAAAACGCCTTTCAGCAAATGCCCAGACTCCTCCTGATTCTCAGTTTTTAGGGCACTTTCAATTTCCCTTCTAAAAGTTCAGCAGAACTCCCAGCTCTTACTTTATTCACCATTTTCAGTTTTATCACAATGCAGCATAACAGCATGTTTATACACTCCAAGTTGCTAAATGCTTCCTCTGGTCCTACCAAGTTAACATCTCCACAACGACCATGCATTTTTGATTACCTTTTAATCTCTCCCCAGTCCAATTCCCAAAATCCCACTCCCAGGCAAAAACCAGCAAAAGAAAGCTATTAAAGCCAAATTAATTTTTGTTTTCTGAATCTATTGATAATCTGTCTTAAGCTCTTTGAGACCATTCAAACAGTAAGGAAAAAAATGCTACCCCAAAAACCAATACCCAAACAAGGCAAGTTTATGAAAACTGCTAAATATCTACTTATGATACAAAAGACAAAAGTTTGTGTCCCATACCACATCAGTTAGGGTAGAGAAAGGTTCTGAATCTTTAACATCTAAACAAGTTCATAAATCCCAGCAATTTGCCTTTTATTGCTTCTTTTTCCCCTCTGTCTGGTCGAAAAATTCTACTATGAACTTAAAATCCTTCACAAAAAAATTGAAGTTCTGTTGAAGCCAGTCTATTTCCAAAGATTCAAAATCTGGTAAGCTTTTCATTTAGCTACACACTAAGGCAAAAATGTGCATATGCACCTTTTACTAAACCTCAGGTAATTCCCACAGCTTGCAGAAAGCTGACTATGGAAAGCCTTCCCAGGGTCTGGGCATTCCTAAGTCAATCTTTCTTGTGAACAGTCACCTACCTGTGTGACAGCCAAAGCTCAGAGAGACTACTGTCTTTTCTTACAGGAGAGCTTAGCATCTTTTGCCATGTGAATTCTCTTGTGTTTAGTAAGTTTTCCCACTACCTGTGGCAATAACATGGTTTCTGCTGTTGCTATTTTCATATCATCACAAAGCTAAATTAATTTAAAAGTGTGAAAAGGATGTTAAACATTTAAGTTCAGGTGAACCTGACACCCCTCTCTCACAGCTCAACCTCCTTACCATATAAGGCACAGCAACCATGTCAGCTTCCTCTTACCTCCAAAATTTGCATAAAGCTCCCACAGATACACCAGAAATTGCTTACAATTTAAATATGTTACCTGAAGATTTCTGTTAATAAGGGATTCATCCAGGGTCATTGCCAGCTCCACTGCCCTTTTCTGACTGGAAGGATCTAAATAGTACATCATTTTGGCAGCTACAGGAAGAAAAATAAGACTCATCACCAAATGGATGACCAAAAATGTCTTATACACAAAATAGTTCTAATACGACTAGGAGGGGGACTGAACTTAGACAAGGCACTAAAACATTCAGCAGACATCAGAAATTACAACAGATAGGGCAGAGGGGTCCAAACATTTGTACTACAGCAGCACAGAGAGAAAATTAAAGAAACCCACAGAACAACTTGGCAATCATGTCAGAAAACCTCAAACCGAGAGCATAAAAGCACTCCCTGAGGGAAAGATTGTTACACCACTGGGGCTGACACTGAGATACCACTGCCAGCTACCCACAGCAAATACAGAAGTAGGGCAGAACAAGGATAAAGGCAAAGTACCTGATAACCTATGTGGCAGTGAGTCATAATTCTTTTTAAGGAAAGCTTCATTGAAGTTCTTTGGATTAGTTGCTCCAAAAAGCCGATTCATTTCTTGGTTTAACACTGTTCTAACAGCATCAGGCAGATCCTTACTTTCAGATACTGCTCAATTGGAAAAAAAAAGTTAACTGAGGTGGGCACATGTAATCACAGTAAAATATACTTGATGTCTTTCTTTTAATATTTTTCATGTTGACATTATTAATATAATTGGAAAGTATCTCGAAGGAAGATGCATGAAATTTGAAAAGGTAAACTGTGACAGTTTTCTGATGCTTAGAAAAAGCCAAAGCTTTTTTACACTAATTACAGTCTCACTCTTACCAATTAACACCTGTGAGGCTCAAAGACTGCTATCAGACAATCCTGTTCTGTACTAGTTTGCAGCCCCCATCAGAAAGGGTGACCTCTGGGGCAAGGGAAGGGGCAGAATCCATCCAACCTTTTACCAAAAAGGACAGAATTCTAAGCCTTCTCCTTGCATATGCTGACACAGGCTGCCAGCAGAAAAGCAAGGTTCCTCACTCTACAGTTCCACTTCTTCACTCCCTCACTCTTTCAGGCTTCACCATATTACTCACAGTCCTGAAAAGACTTACTAATACTCGAATAACTCCTAATTCCAGCTTCAGTCATAACAAGCATGCTTAATTTTAGCAAGAATCAGTTCTTTAAAAGGCTTTCTAACATGTGTATTAAATATTTTGAATTAATTGTGATAGCAGCCAGTAAACTAAAAATCAATGACTGTATGCTGGCTCAGCATCACCTGGAAGTGTGTACAGGTGAAGTCCTACCAAACAGACACATACCACTGCTGAAGAGATGAATCATACACTCGTGAAGCCAAGGATGACTAGAATCAATAGCAAAGGCCCTCTTCACAGACTGAAGCATCAGAAGGAACTTCTCTGGAAAAACAAATGCGTTGGCAAATTTCAAAAACCTGTGGTGGGAACTCAATATATTGTGTTGCAAGAGTATTTATGATCAGAAGAAATTACAGCTGAGTGTACTGCAACAGCTGCTTTTTCTAACATGCACATATTTAACCAGTGAATTAAGTGGATAATCACCAGATGCTCAAACTTTGGTTTATCACAGACTGCTTGTGGCTGGGGTGTCAGTCAAACGAAAGGTTGTGTGTCTCAACAGGGACTGGCTCCTCACATCCAATGAATAATTTTTCTTAAGTTCCAATATACACCTTTATGAATCACAAATTTCTTGCTTTCGTTAGTTTCCTGACTTACCTTTTCGAAAATAAATCTCAAAGGCAAAAAGATGCGTTTCTATTTTGTTCTTCACTAAATTCTTCAGGGGTGTTAAAAATTTAATGGCTTCTTCCAAAGGTGCTTCAACCTACGGATTCAAGGAAGTGACACACAACTAAGTCAAAGTTTAGACCTACTAACTCTACAGCAACAAAAATTAGCTATTCCTGAGACATCAGAGAGTTACTCTCCTAAGGCAGTGCATAAGATGCTTAGAACCTCTTCTGTTACTAATTCTGCACATTTCACTCAGTATTAGTGTCTAAAGACAGACTAAAAAATCTAAAAATTTGTGATGGTTACAAATCACATTTTTCTGAACCTGCTCTGAAATGGGCAGTAGGGCTGCCCACGACAATCTACATACGTGGGCCTGAGGTGATGGTAAATGACTAAGAAACGACCATGACATTCTGCTGATGTGACCTTCAGACAGGTTCCTAAGAGCAGCCAAGTCATGGCAACATTCCCAGCCAAGACACAAACAGCAAGCTTGAAGTAACTAGGTCTCCTGGTCTAACCCAGTGTAATCCAGTAAATGGGCAGCTTTAACATAAATTAACTCTGTGCAAGGATTCTTAATAGACTCTTCCACCTAGACATTCAGGATCAGTCAAACAAGAGATATCTGCTGTCCTTCCTATTTTTGTTTTTAGGAACATAAGCTACTCTCTAAGAAGCAGACACAAAGTTTGTTGTGTGTCAGTAACAACTTAGTAATGTCAAAGTGATATATTGCAAATAACTGAGTTGAAGACAAGGATGGACACCTTTCTGCTAAACATATACCACAGCACCTTCCATGAAAACAACTGCGTCATTGCTGTGTGCTGTTGATTTTACACACGTCACTACTCACACACCAACTATTTGGAACCTACAATAAACCAGATTTCAAAGCTATGCCTTTAATGCCAAAGCTACACACCCAAACAAGTCCAGGGGCAACTGTTTCAGCAAAACTGTTTGCAAGTGACCAACTGTATCAGAAATGGTCCTCTGCCACTGGGAACCACCTGCATTTGGAAGTGTTGTGATTCTGATATTGATAATTATATTATACAGACATCTATATCATAAATACATAACTAGTTTTGCCAAAGGAATGCATTGTGCAGGTGCAATTATTTCCTATAATCTTGGGGGCTGCTTAGATTTTTCTGGGCTATCCCATGACATCCTTCCACTCCAGAACTCAATTTCAATACACTCCACTGAGACCCATTTAAATCTTAACCAGCACTGCAATTAGTTCTGCCTCTTGCAACCAGTGAGCTAAACACCAGGAATACCAACAATATTCTTAAATAACTAGTGCAGTTTAAGTCACTTGCTTCCTGGCTACAGAGTGAAGTCCAGAATCAACTTTCAAATAACACCTGAAGTGCAAATAATACTCACTGTATGTGTAATGTGAACATAATGAATACAGTATCTATTAGAACTTGGATACTAGACCACTATTGCTATAAATTGATTTTTCTAGTCTCTGTATTTTCCTTATCTTTCCCCCACATTTTTCAAGTGTTTTCCTACTCCTTAGAGGAATAATTTTTAGCAAAACAACAGCCTTCTAGGTCACCCCCCCTTCATATATCTCTACAGCTCTTAATCCAGATCTCGAAATCCTTCTCAGTCTAGTCTACTACTATTTACCACTACAGTTTCTTTATCCCTTTTTTTTAACCCATTCAAAACAAATGCAAACAAATCCTGTTAAAGCATTCAGTGCTTCAATGGCTCCTCTTTCACTATGCTTAAAAAACAAAAAAAATACTAGGGGACATAAAAGAGCAACCTTACATACACAATAGAAAGACTTCTGTCCAACCAATTAGAAATAGGGTATAATCAACAAGTTAGTGCAATACACACATGAAAATAGTTCCACCTGTAGTAAATGTTTATGGCTTCGATCAGTGCCTGTCAGAACTAGGCACAAAAACTGGGGATTTCCACAATACTGATAATATACCTAAGAAACCACCTAGAAAAGAATTCTTTTTAACATGCTGTCTGTGAAGAGAAGCCATACCAAAAAAAACCAAACCAAGTTATCAGAATGGCTTTCTATTTTTATCTATGCTCACTGCAACTTCTGTAGCAATTTCTAAGACTTTATTATTACATGAGTAAGCACCTTTGCCAGTTTCTCGGGGATAAGTTCTTCTTTCGGTCCTCCAATTTCTTCATCATCGTCGTCTTTCTTCTTTTTCTGATTCCTCTGTTGCTTCTCCTTCTCAGCATTCTTCTTCTCCTCCTCCAGCTGTGCTTTCTTCTGTGCCCTTCTCTGCTTATTTCGTAGCTTCTTTAGCTCCTTGTCAGACATATTTGCTGTACACACGCAAAGGGCAAAACCAGACAACATTGATGTCTAATATTAAAGTCTCCATCAGTCCTCAAGACACCACCACCTTCTTTAAACCATACCTACTAACAAGCAGTGCTGCCATTACTTCTGTAAAAGCTTATTTACTGTCAACAAATATTTTAAAGTCTACACTGCTCCTTCCTAGCTCACAAATTCCTTAGAGGAATCAGGCAACAGGAATTAGAATAGTAGTATAAAATGCTGAAGGTGGGACAAAGTAATTACTGCATGACTCCCACAAATCAAAGAGCAGGAGTAAAAGCCTCACCAATTTATTCCTGAGGCATTACACGTGTTTAATGTAGTAATTAAATGGCCTAACAAAAATAAGGTGAAAGAGCTGCACTTTGGCACAGGCAATTTCAGCTTTGCTTCTGATGCCCTACAGACATCTTATATTGATTCATATTCAGATCCTCTTTTCCCTCCAATTAGAACACAGAGAGTTAATTTAAAACACATCAGAAGTGGCTGCAATAAATTCTATTACACTTCCACCCTTCTTAATTTCAACTGGAAGCCACACAAATTAACTAAGATAAAAATATTAAAACTTGACAAATTCTTCCTGAAGGACTGATGAGCCTCTGTTCACACTGCCTGAGGTACCCCAAGCCACTGGAGTTGCTCCCAAAACAGAGATGAGGGGAAAAAAAAAAAAAAAAAAAAAATCAATGGATTTAAACATAATTTTTACATCAGAAGCCAAAGGTGATAAAATTTAAGTTGCTACCTAGTGAAATTTTTGCATTCTGATAAAATGCTTAAAAAGAGCTACCACCAAGCATATCAGCTTCAATCAGTTATTTCAGACCAACCACCATGAGAACTCCATGTTTTCACAGCCACTCTGTAACACAAGCATTTTGTACATAAGAATTACAACTCATTAGAAACCCATCATTGTTTTATAATAAAGAAGATAAAAAACATGTATTAGTTTAACTTTCAGCAGAACTTCTACTTTTACAGGCAGTCAAAGTTATAATTTGCCTACTTTGAGTTGTGTAAAACTTTTACTTTTGGCTACTGCAGTTGACAACTCCAAGAATGCCAGATCTTCATAAAATATCCGCTAATTAGTGAAACCGCATAATTAATAAAATCCTGAGGGTTGAATACCTGTATCAGCCTCGTGTTCTTTATTTTCATCCGTTAAGGGATTATCATGAAGTTTCAAATATATCTCTATGGCAATTCGTGCTGCTTTGAAGTAGAAGGGATGCTGTCGAAGCACATCTTCTAGTTTTAACAAGTCCACATAAGACCTAAGGGTGATCTTCCTCATACAGTAAGTGTGGAAGTCAAACTGGTCGTCCGTGATTTCTACAAAATGCTAACACAGCGTAAAATAACATTATTTAGCCAGCATTAACAACCAGGTACTAACCTGGGCTTTATTAACATACGCTCTCCCTAAAGGAATCGTTTAGTAAAACCCTGCTGTTTGACAAATAGAACCTTAGAAAAGTTAACAAAACCCTCCAAAAATAAAGTCACGGTGAAAAGAACAGAAGGCACCTTAGGTCATAAACAAAATTCACCCAAGTCACAGCCTCTTAACAGCAACTATCATCTGACAAATTGCAGTTTAGGGGAAAAGGTCTTACTTTCATTGTATATAAACTTCACTAATTCTTTTTCAATTAAAACTATAATTTTGACTTCCACTAAATACCATGGCAATGAATTCCACACTTAAATCATAGATGGTGTAAGAAAGTACTTCCTTTTGTTCAAGCTCTGCTTTCCTCATCATTACCTTTTTGTTTGAGAAGCACTGAAAAGTCACGACCCTCTTGAACTTCTCCACGCATTTATCATCTCACACAACTTCAACCTAAACTCAGTTGTTTGTCAAAGCTAAGGCTAAAACAGTGAGCATAAGTTAATTACAGTCTCTTTGAAGTTACTCCATGTTTATTTTACCAGCACATTTTTAAGGAGGTGTGATACTGAGATGTAAACAGTATGACAGTCACATAATTGAATAGAAGTATTTCTATAGTCACTTAATTCTTTTTGACTGCTGCTCCACACAAACACAGATGTTGTAGCAGTATTGTCTATAATGGTTTCAGGATTTCTTTCCTGAGCAGCAATAATTAATCCAAGACCTTTTACTACTTATGCATAGGCACAGAATTTTTCTTGCCCCTTGTTCACTGACTACACCCTTGAACATTATGTTTCATGGGCCACTTTAAGTACTGGGACAGCACAGGTGTTGTCCTTGCACTATTCAGCCCTTTTTTGTGACCATTTATTGACATATGAAACAATGGACACTCTAAAGAGATGCCTCAAATCTCCATAATAAACCCCTTTTCTTTCAAAAGTTGATTATTTGTTCCTACTGTTTTCCAAGCCATGAATTAACTATTAAATCCATGAGATCAACTTCCCACTTTTTCTGAGACAGTTTAGATCCTTTATGGTGTGAAGGACGACAACAAAAGTGTCTCTGAAGTCTAGAACACATTTTAACTGGACTGTCCCAAGTATAAATAAAGGATTTAAGAGGCACTGTTTTTTCTTACAGAACAACAAAGCTTTGCTGATGGTTCCTGAATTCAACATATTTCTCTATTTTATTTTTGAACTTTACTACACCTTCAATCAATGAATCCAATAAAGAAATTAAACACAGTGACTTAATTCCTTAGAAATTTTGTTGCCTTTTTTTTAAGGTGGCCTAAACTAACATTTCATTTGAGCTTTGCTAAGCTCTTCTGATAACCCAGACAATTTACAATACACAAATTCTTTTACAAGAAATGTACACTAACTTATTTAAAGGATTTTTGGGAACAAAATACGGTCCTGGCAAATCACAGAATGCTTTGGGTTGGAAGGGACCTAAAGGTCAGCTATTTCCAACCCTCTGCCACAGGCAGGGACACCTTTCACTAGGCCAGGTTACCTTGACACTTTGCTCTAATCTGAGAATATTCCACAGAGAATTTTTCTCTGCACAAAAGCAGCTGTGTTGAAATCTCCTAAAGCCTCTCTATTTGCGAAGAGGCACAGCTTCCTACTAAGTTCAGCTCTGTCAGCATTTTATTTACACCCCCAGCTGTCGGGTCTTTTTTCTAGGCCCTAATGTGCTTTAAAAAAAAAAAAAAATCCAACCCCTACTTATTTGCTTTTAAAGTTGTGCATCCAAATTTTGTCTTTTGCCTCATTATGGCTCTGCATTTAACATGCGAGTATTCCTCCTTTTTTTAAATAGGATTTTTACTTGAAAAAGTTGTTGTATTTCCAATAGCTTCTTTTAAACTGTAGTTTAATTTTTTTTTTTTTTTTAGAGAGAAGATATTAAAGTTATTGTCCACCACTAAAACAGTGCTTTAACAGTAACTAAAATGATGTTTTTCCCTTTACTTTAAGAGTGGGCTTGTCAGCTCAGCCATGTTATTTCTGGACTTTAAGTACATTTATTTAGTTTTTACCCAAATATCTATTTTTAATGTACACTGCCAATATTTCTCAGAGTTTTCTTTTCTCTTCTGGATCTTCAAATAACTTTACCAAATCTCTTCATAACACAGAGTTTACAATGGTGTTTTTAGGAGGAAATGTAAAACTTATCAACTTGCTAGTAACCAACATGAAACAAATTCTCTCCTGGAGCTACATGAAGGATACTCTTACTGCTCAGAAAAGAAACATATCAGCACAGTGAACTTAAGCCAGTGTTTTCCAACCTAGGCAGTTTAACTGGATACGTACTCTCTCAATTTCATGGCATTTTTTAAGTGCTTCTCCGAATTTGTTCATCGCCTTGTAAGCCTGCGCACACTCTGTCTGAAACCACATGCACTGCATTTCATTCAGGTTCTCTACTGCCGAGGTTCCTTCCTAAAAGCAAAACCAGCATTACACAGAAAATAAATGTCTCATTCCACTTGTTGACTGTTATTTCCTCTTTATCTTGTCCTAACTGAAAGTACAAATAAGGATGCTACCAAAAGAAATGCTGAATCTCAGAACTGGAGTCCTGAAAGACAGAAATGCCACAGTTAAGACAGACTTGCTTTGTTCATTAATTTAAGAAAAAAATAAAAACCTTTGTTACATTTATTGGAAGAGTCAGAAAGAAACAATGAAGAGCCAGGTAGTGACCGTTTAAGTGAGATGGTTCCTCAGCTTTAGGATAGGAGAGACCTTCGTTCAGTGTTTTTAAACACTGTGTGCACACAAATAACACACTGAAAGGATGAAAAAAAATGGCAGGAAAGTTCTAGCACGTGGCAAGACATCGACAGCTGCAGGAAATCCTGCAGGAATTTTTTTTTCCCTTAACTAAAGTTGCCATCTGTGTCTTCCAGAGAACTGCTGATTCAGCTAAGTGTACCAACTGACAGCAGTCGTAGATTATTTCTTATGCCATCATAAGTAGGGAGAGCAGTAGGGAGAGCAGTGGCAAAGCAAAAGGAATACTGGTAACTCAAGTCACTTCCTGGTTCAAAAAAAGCATATCACAGTTGTCTTTCAAATATAAAGTTTAAACTCTTTAACTTACCACCATTAGAAAAAAAAAGCTTATAAGAGACATGGACAACTTTACTAGACCTTTCAAGTATCCTACAGAATCAACATTAAACCCAAAGATTACTGTGAAAAAATCATTTACTGAGAAGTTCTCTCTAAAACATGCTGTATTTTTCCTACCTAGCAAAAATTACCAAATCCAAGCTTTATAGAGTCCTTAATTAATACTACAGATCATGCTTATCCTAGAATAATTCAAATCCTTCTATGGACTACCACAAGTGAAGCAAGAAAATACAGTTGCTCTGAAACAGAATTTAACCATTATAGTCAAGGTGAGTGCAAAGTTAAAACACAAAGTTATTCCACAAGGGATTAGGCCCACGTTATCCAAAAGAGCCGTAGTTAAAAGCAACAAACCCGCGTAAACTTAGAACACATTTCTTCTGCTTCTTTAATGGAGTTCGCTTTCAACATGTATTTTGCACATTTGGAGTTGATAAATCTGTCTGCTGTGTCCAAAGCCTGAGCCTCATCCATCCACCTTGCAGCTTCTTTAATATTTCCAGCATGCTGAAGAGATAGAAATTTGTGTCAGATTCAGTAATTATAAAACGTGCACATTTTATCTATTCGCTGTTTAACATAATTTGATTAACTTTTCAGACATTTTTTAATAAATAGCTTTCTTCAAAAGCAACAGATCTTTAATGAAAAAAAAAAAAAAAAGCAGTAAAATCATTGGTCTTTTAGCACTAAATGTTTTTCCTGAAAATCATTAAGAGACTGCTTTGGATAGTCCCATTCTGATACAATATCATAGTGTAGTTAAGAAATTGTTTTTAAGTAGTTAAATAATCCAGGGTAAGAACAGATAAAAATTTAACAGTGTGATTTTTAAACTGAAAATTCACATTCTCCTGTACATTTGTCCTTTACTGACTTAAAAACCTTCACAGGGGCTTATTCATATGGAGCAAAAAAAAAGCCCCCAAGTAGCTAAACAATATCCTTATCTAGAAACTCACTAAAATTCACAATCGTAACAAATGAATAACCTCTGGTCACTAAGGATAAGCTACACTTACCTTATAGATTTTTGCCTTCACAAGGAAGAGTTCTATCAAAGTGGGAGTACTTTCTATAGCAGCATTTATATATTCTAGAGCCAAGGACGGCTGTCCAATTTTATCATAATGTTGAGCCAAATAATACTGGACCCAGAGTAAAGTGGTTGGAGGTTCTTCTTTACCATCATCTGGAGAGAGTAGAACAGAAAGGCTTTTTTGTTCAGTTTATTAAAACAACATGCCAGAAGCAGAGTGCTATAAATACAGCCACTGAAGTTAATTCTGCCACTGTATCAGGCTGTCACATCAGACCTGGGAGTGCTTCCAACCAACTGGGTCCAGGTAAGTACATTAGCTTCTATGTAACTCTATGCAAGACTTGAGCATATCCTGTTCCCTTCTCATTCTCATTCCCTTCCCCTGTTTTAAGGGAAAGGGAGTTAGTGGGTCAGAAATGAGCTACATTTTGTTCCAAGTATTCCCTTAGTCGGGGCAATCAGAAGTGCAAAACCTCCAAGAACAGAAAACCCAGTCTCCACCAAAAGCTCAAAAACTACTTCTGCATGAAGACTGTGCTATCAGTGCACACTCTTTTTGGTTTGATGTTCTGTAATTAAAGATTTGACATAGCTTTCAAATTTCAGTTTCCTGAACAGCGATAAACTCAAGCCTTCAAAACAGAATATTTGAAGTCAAAACTGCAAAGAGATGACCAAATCCATGGATCCAGGAAAAAAGTTCAGAACAACTGACTACATTTTGAATACAGACTTTACATTTGACAGCTGTGGTAGGGTTCTGTGTTAGGGGGAAAAACACAGAACTCTAGGAAAGGAAAAAACCCACATCATCTCTACTTCTTCACCCCCTACTAGTTCCCCACCTCTGAATGGACACAATGCTTACACCAGGCATTACCTCCATGAAGCACAATCTTGGCACTCACCATTTGGGTTAAATAACCTGCAGCTTCTTAGAGAGGTTTCATAACCAATCACAAGCTCTTCTATGATTGCCACCTACACATGCAAGACAAGACACACAAAAAATAATCTGTGGGCCAGATGGTATTTCAATTCAACTTCAGCTACTTGGTGTTACCCAAACTAGTTATTTTTGCTAAGAAAAATCTGCAATACCCTGAATTGCATTACATATGGGAACATACTCAACCTCACCTCTATTTTCAACAAATTAAGACCAAGCCTCCCTTGGTGAACACTTACACAGCTTAGAATAAGTACATCTGAGTTTTCTACATTTACCAAGTTGGCACAAGACTACGTATGCTTGATGTATGTATGTACTTCATTTTTTTTAGCTACAGCAGGCCATAATATGGAGCAGTGCTGATGGACTAACATTGAAGAAAAGTGTTTTTCATCTCTTCAATGTACCAGGTAGAACATGCAAAAAGTGGTTAAAAACACTTACCTTCTCCTTGTCTTTATATAATGACCTCAAAGTATTGAAGACTGGTGGGCAACCTTTGCTGAAATTCATCCTTAGAAACTTGTCCAGACATTCCTTAAACTTTTCACCTTGAGAGGAAAAAGACCTGTTGATTTTGTTTTACCAGACATTACTCATCAATTGCAGACTGCTTATGCTGTTAAAACAGCATCTCAAACACAAGTGTTGATCACTACCTGCTCAGCAAAAATGCACTTACCAGACAAAAAGTTTAATGGTAATCTTCTTGGAACTAGTCCCCTTGGGTATTTAGTCCAGGCCTCTTCATAGATCTTTAGCCTCTCCATCATATTAGCTGCAAGAGAATTTTCCAGTTTACTTTTCCCTTCCTTTTTCGCAAGAAGGGAAAGGGAGGTGTCATGGTTTTGTTTGTCCTTGGAGCTATGCAGGAATTTCCCTTTTCCCCTGCCCACTGTGTTGGGGGGAAGAGAGAATTGGGCATGGTAACTGTATCTAGGGAACTAAGGGCCCAGAAGAAAGAGCTAGCAAGGCTGCATTCCCATGCTAATTGCCTGACCTTGTCTCCAGGGAAACGGGGGAGGAGACTGGGAGGTCTGGATTGGATATGGTGAGGGGGGTTGGGAGGTAATCTGAGCTGTCGCACTGCTGTAGTTGGTGGCTGCGCTGCTCGGGAGCTGAGGGATCTGCAGGAGGTAACTGGAGATGTCGGAGCAGTCGGACTGCTGCCCTGGACTGCTGCCTGGACTACTGCGGGACTGCTGCTGGGGAGACTGCGGCTGCCTGAGCGGTCGGGGCTGCTGCTTCTGTGAACGTGCTGCAGTTTGGAGCTGTTTGCTTGGATCTCCATCGGAGACAGACAGAGCGACACCACTGTGCCTCTCAGCCAGCAGGAAAGAGTGAGTTTGCCAGTATCAGGAGCCGTGCTTTCCCTTCCTCTCCTCTCTCCCTTTGGTTAGGGGGGAGGACATCTAGTGTCCAGCTTCATCCAGCACTCGGAGACCCCATGTGGCGACTGCCGGTGATCCATCCCCCTGCTGACTGACTCAAACAACTGCAGGCTCCACATCTCCAGGGGTTCAACATTGCCTCCTGCTGACTGTGGTTATAATTGCCCCAAAGGGTGCAAATGTAATTGATTTTCACTGTTGGGTTTGTTCGTTTTGTCTTGAAGGGGATTGTTCTGGGTGTAGGATTATTGTTTGGGTGTTCTACTTGTGTTCTTTCGTTGTTTCTGCCAATACATATACACCTTTTAATAAAGGGCTGTTATTCCTACCTTGCTATAATTTTATTTTCCATTTCCCACACTGTTCCTCATTCAGAGTTCATTAATTTCGGATTTATAATTGCTTAGAGGGAAGAGTTTTGGGTCTTCCTCATAATTTATTCCCAGCAAAACATATGTGTCTCATTTAAACTGAGACAGGGGACAAGGAAAGTGATTTGTATCTGGCTAAAAATAGGATCAGAATATACATATCTCTCAACTAAAAGCTATATGCTTCCTAAAGAACATCAACTTCCTCTTTACAGTTTATAAAACTGATGCATCAAATGATTCCAAGGTACTCAGTATTTGTTAGTTCCTCTTCCTACAAGTAACTGCTAATCTCTCATCTTTGAGTTCCTGCCTTATCACTGTGCTAAAAACTTCTAAGAAAGCCATTTAGCTGTATTAAGCTACAACGTAAGATAACAGACAGTAAAACTCTAAATTAAAACTGTCTTCTAAGGAATAATTCTATTCTTTAAACCACACACAAAGACTACTGCATTTTTTTGATTCTATAATTTTAGGTAAGACAAGGGTAACAATAATACCAGAAATATTTCCAGTCTTCCTAAAAAAAAACAGCATTATGACAACATGTACACACTATGACTAAAAGGAAAAACTTAAATGAGGACTTCTAAAATAATAGTTTTAGTATTTAAAGCAATAAAAGTTTTTCATAAATATATAAATTTCAAACATGCAGAAAAGGCTTATTTACTATAAGATATCAAATACTTACCTGGCTTAAGTGCCTTTTCTAGGCCTTTGTAGTAAGCCCAGTTTTCAGGATTTCTTTCTTGCAGTCCCTTGTAGACTTCAACTGCTTCTTCAAGTCTGCCAAGCTGAAGCAGGAGTTCCCCTGTGTGAAATTCAAGAAGTTTTAAATTAAGGTAACAAGATACTGAAGCAGTCTAACATGAATCACTCTATGGGAAGAGACCAGATAATCTGAACACCCTGCAGATTTTAATTTCTTAGGAAAAATTACCACAATGGCATTGCAAACCAGCTGACAGATACGCTTTTACTTTGACAATTTACAGTAATTACAGTAAGATTTTACAGCTCAGCCCATAACTCCTGAAACTTACGTGAAAATGTGATGTTAAAAGCAAGATGCACATGGGGTTTTTTCTCACTTACTGAAGTGACTGGTTACTTTCAGTGCAGTTTTTACCACAGAAGGCAATTAAAAGCAGTACACTGTATTTAGCATCTTGAAAATCAAACTGAAATTGAAGGGTTGCAAATAAAAGAAAGGTTCCTCAGTCTCGTGTGTCATAAAACTAACTTCAGTGTTTTTAATCAAGTCATTGATTTGATGAACACATTCCCAAGATTCTGCAAACAAGTTTCCTTTTAATGATACTTTGACGTAAAATAAAACTGTTTAAAATAAAGTCCAGGTCTAACAACTGTGTTAAGCGTCTTTAATAATGCTGGAATTGCAAAAGTCAATTTCCCATTTTATATTTTACAAAAAAAATATGGAAAAAACCATATTTTATCAAGTTTTGCTACTGGCAAATGTTAGGCACGAACAGATTACACGCCGCAGTTGAACAGTGTCATTCTACATTAAAGTAAGATTTCCTCATCTGGTTTCCGGAGGAAAACACAACTCAGCATTACCTCTCTTCTTCCCTGACAAATGACATGCAATTTTGCCATGAGATGCTGCTTCCCATAGTTTGGCTAACTCGAGGGATACACACAGAACCTAATGCCCAGGAAAACATCAGTAGTTCACCCACTGAGAATGAATTGGGGAAATAAACCTTAATTCTTTCTTCAAGGTGGAAATTAATTTTTTTTCTATTTAACAGTGCAAGTGCCAATACAACATTCAGTGTTTGTCAGTTGTACTTCACTCACAACGGCTTTTATGCATGCACTTAAAATTTCTACACAGCACTTACTTATTAGCAGTAGCATACAAAGCAGCTAAGCCAGACCAAAGAAAACAACGGGAGCTGTGCCCCCCAAAAAATTAATCTGTTGACACTGTTGAAAACACACAGACTGAAAAGAGTATTTCCATTCTTTTTTTCTGGTAAGTTTCTTGGAGGTTGTGTGTTTTGGTTTGGTTTTTGGTGTGGGGTAATTTTTTTTAATGAAGTCCTACTTGAAAATCCTCTTTCACTACCAGCCTTGGACCTTCAAACACTTAAGAATACATAGTATGTCAAAAGATCTTTCAGGTTAAGTCATAAAAACACCCTCCCCCCCATGCCCACAAGTCCTGCTACCACGTTTCAAAACTGGTCTGTGATAGTGCAATTTCTACATCCATATCCTTTTATATGCAAATCAAATATATTTGCAGCCATGGAGAGTCATCTGCAAACATTTTCCTTGAGGAAGTACCATATACCTCCCATAATGCCATCATTACTAAATTCCTAGGTTCATTTTGCAGGACTGTGAGATTACCATTAGCAGAAATAGGGAACTAAGCTACAACATCTACATGAATAATATCAGAGAGTAAAAAGATTTTTTCTCTTTGCTTCAAGCAATCATCCAAACACAAGTTTCACAGAAAGACTGCACAAGCAGAAAAGGAAGAAAGCATGCTTTCAGAAAGTGCACCTTTTAACAGAGCTGTGAGAATGAACTCCTATCACTCTGCAATTCCAGTTATGGAATATAAGATACACTAATATATTGATCTGCTGTGGTATTACACACCAGGTTTATAATACAACAGCAGAAGCCCATTGATGGCAACCCAACAACGAGACTATCTCTATACTCTGCAAGTGCGACTGAGTACAACCAAAAGCCTTCAACTGTGCCAAAGATGATTCTTCCCCTTCAACAAGTGGCATCCCTGTCAGGACCACTATAAAAGCTGTAACAGAATGGGTCCAGGTACACTACTCAAAAAGCACTTCAGGACATCAGTTCAGAATCATCTGTCTGAAACACCTGTTAGATTACAAGTTTTGGTCTGTTGATGCTCTGTTGATGTCTTACTGACCTGGGAGAAGACCATGACAGGGACTCAACAGCTGCAAGACAAGCAGTTCTTTACAACAGCAAAATTAAATAAATTAATCTAAAACCAAATCAAAGCTGAAGTTACAAAAGATGGGGAAAGCTGACAGTGCAGACACCCCACTGTGTGCTATGTATTTAAACGTATCTTCAAAAAGTAATTACCTTTAGTTTCCTCGACAGCCAGTTTATCACAAATCTGCTTTTCATAGGTACAAAGATGCTCCAAGGCTTCTTTATACAGTCCTGCCTCCCGAAGGACTTGATTTTGATAGAGCAGCAGCTCACTGTACTCATAGTCCACTTTATCAGGTGATGTCTGCACAGGAAAGCAAGACACAGGAGATGGTTCAGCCTTCTGATTCTAGAATTCGGGGTCAGATTCATTTGAGTGAAGACACTGCACAAGGTTTTCACACCGTGAAAGGAATCAGTGTTTTATTTTTCGCTTAAGCAGCAATCCATAAGGGAATTTCATGTTCTCCTCTTACCTGCTGTGTCTTCCTGAATTCCTCTAAAATTTTTGCTGCCATTTCATAGTCTTCCAGCAGATGGTAAGCGATGGCATAACCAATCCATGATGCTCGCTGTGCAGGTCGGAGCTGGAGCAACTGGTATCTCGTTTCCTGCAAAAAAGTAGCTGCTAATTTTCCTGACTTTATTCTGATACTCTGTAGAATCCATTAGGCAGTAATCTGTCTTCAGCATTCTAGTATTTAAGAAAGTCACTAAAAGTTAGTTTTCCACATGCATTTTTTTTAACTGACAGAAAGAATAATCTTTAACCTACGATGGTCTTCACTGAAGAAAAAAAAATAAAACAGCACACAAAATAACACATCATGTCCAGCTGAATCCAGATGAGTCAGACTAACTTTGTTAATGTATGACACACATGCTTTTCCTGTCTTACTGCTTATGAACAGAAGGTAATTAAGGATACTTTGGGTTGAGTTGCAGGAACCTTTATTGGTGTTTCAAATTCACCTCGCAAGTATGTATGTATTAAATCCTTAAAGGTGTTGTTAGGCAACATAGGTCACACAAACACATCCCTGTCCTTTGGCAAGAAGACAATTAGAGCTGGAAAATGCATCAGGTTTGCTTGGTACCTCACAGTTTTAATCTGACAAAAGTTATTACTTGTGTTGTTACAGACTCCCAAAAGGCATTTTCAAGTAATTTAAAATAAAGGAAAAAAGTTACTATCTACTGAAAAAGCCCAAACTTTCAGAAGTAGGTACTAACAAAGACCTAAAGCTAGTTATAGCAGTTTGACTAGAACGATGATCAGTCAAAGTATTACAAAGTAGGAGAGGGTGGAAGTTAAAACAAAGAAAAAACCCAACCCAAAACACAAGGTTATTCACAGTTTTGAGAGTAAATTCACATTCTTCAGCAACCAGCACATAAGTCATGAATTACTGGCTTCTAAGCACCTTGACATTTAATTCTTAATGCATTCTATAACCACATGGTAGTTGTGAATACAAATTTTGTAATTGCTAAACATGCATCTACCCAGAGGCCAAGAGAACATACATTTGCAAATGCATTGGCACCTATTCTAACTTTTAGTTATCTTGTCTCAGCAAGAGAGGAATCACACTTCTGAATTATTAATATGAAAAAAAAAAATCAGTGATTAAGAATCGTCCTGACTCAGGAATAAGTTCACTGAGGACCTGTGTTAGCTGATGGTTCCACACAGCTCTGAGAACAGAATTTGCTCTTGGCATATCTGCGATATAAACAGTAACATTACCCTAATTTGAAAAGGAAATAATCTATTAAGAGACCAACTAATGTGTTTTAACAGCCACGACTCTGGAGGTGCAAAGAATACCTCAAAAGATGAAAACCTGACCAAATGAAATTATTCAAGGTCTCTCAAGCAAAAATGTCTTTTTTTCCAGAGAAAAGGAATACTGTATTACACCAGTCTATATCAGATGAAAATCAGACAAGTTTCCAGGCATAAAAAAAATAATGGAGGAACTAAGCGTTTTTTTTCCAATTCATTAATGTTTGAGTGACTCGGTGCTGCAGTAACAGGCAGGAAAAGGGTTGCAGTCAGCTTTACCAGAAAGCAAACAGCAAAAAAACAAGATAGTAATCTAAGCATTTTGAAAATTAAACCAAGAAAGAAGAGGAATACTCAAGAGTTTTGATCCTCAGTCCTACAGCTCGTGGGAAGTATTTGGACCCTAAGGAGCCAGGAAGCAAAACACAATATTCCATGCAGCATACTGCATGAAATTGTATAATGAAATTTGCTTTACTATTATTTCAAGAAAATAATAAGACTGAAGAATGTCTACAGCTGGATTATACAGTATCAAAAAAAGAAAGAAATGCAAGCAATTGTGCCCTAAGCTGAAAACACATAATTTAATATGCCATTAAATCTGTGTACTTTACAGAAATTGCACTGAGTATCACAGTTTTAACACTGTAACATAGTTTCAACAATGTATGGTTTTTTCAAAGTGTCGTTAAACAATCTGACACCTTTGCTGCAGCTCCCTAGGTGATGAATAAAGGCAGGATGTATACTTACCCTGTAACCTTCAAGATCCCTCATTTGAATCTGTAGCAGAGAAAGATCTCTCAAGATTTGAAGATTGTCTTTGTCCCATTTCAGTGCATTTCTATAGCATTTGATAGCTTCATCATACTTCTTGTCTGACCTCTGAAGAAGGCCATAGACATGCCAACCTAGAAAACTCTGTTAAGGCTTCTACTGAACTGGAGCAGGGACGAAACATATCTAACAGTGATAGAACAGTAGGCAACAAGCTCTCAAGCTGTTTTATAAAAGGACAATAATATTACAATTCTTTTCATCAGAGAACTTTGCCAGTTACACGTGTAAGGTTCATATAACGTGCTGTAAACTTTATTTTTCACACACTGGAGGAGGAAATAAAGTAAGAGGAGCTCTGAAAACACTACTAGGCTTACCTGAACACATTTTTAGACAACTGAAGTGCTTGCACTTCCTGCACTCTATGACAAGTCTTAGCAATGTAATGGCAACTACTGATGTTTTTAGAGCAAATCACGTGCTTAAATGCCCACCACAAGTTTAGAGCTGCAGCTCAATGACCAAAATAACACACAATGCAAGCCAGGGTAATATTTGAGCTAACTGTGATTGCAAGGAGAGCTGCAAAGACCTTTGGACAGCTCAGACAAAATATTCTTATTTATTGGAAACCAGTCTGAAAATTCTGAACTTCCAGTGTGAAGGTCAGTGGTACTGGCTACTCCATAATTAAAGCAGTTGTAGAAATAAACCTTTTCAATTCATAAGCAAAAGCCCTGTTTCATAAAGGATACAGACATGACTCTTCAAGTCATTCCTTAGGCCTCTACGCACAAGTTCATAAGCTTCCTCTTTCTTCCCTAGACAGTTTAATGTCAGTCCTTTCATTGCCAAGGTTTCTACAAGAGAAAAAAAAAAAAAAGAAGTAAGTATCAATTATGAATTTTCCTAGATTTTAAGCTTAGTATAGCAACACTACATATAGTATAAATGCAAATTTAGACTCAGTCATCAGCATCAATGTTTCCCATTCTTTTTTCTTGTGGAACCCTATACTGTCAGATTATTCATTTAAGTATATCATACATGACAACAAACCTCGTACATTACTTCCACCAAAACGAAGTAATGTTTTATTTTTAAGGCACTAACCCTAAAAACTGTCTGCTCTACAAACATTTGGAGATTTTTTAGTGTAAAGACATGTTATAACTACTCAAGTATTTATTCACAACCCTGAGACTTCCACACCTCCAGCCATGCCAAACTGGTTGCAAAAAACCTACAAAACGTTTCTGAACGGTGGAAAGAAACTTTCAACTCAGTATTAAGAAGCAACTGAAAATACAGTACAGGACAAACACCTTTCTCTTCTTTTGGAATAAGACTACTTCTTCAAAGAAGTGGCAGACCACAGAGATGAGAGACATACTGAACAATATTCAGCTTCTTCCTTTTGTCCTTCACTCTTATTTGAGTGAGCACCAATTTCCCCTGAAAAGTGATCTAAGCCATGCATACCTGTATTAAGAAACTTGTACCATGCTATAATGAATTGAGACTTGCAGGCTCGAGAATGGCAAGCTGTGACTACTGGTAAGATCAGTCTTAAAAATGGCAAATCTTACCAACAGTAAGTGCTTAATATGCAGCTTTCTGGACACTTTTAAAGCTTCACATGCAAAAGGCTAGCAGCAAAGTGCTATCAAAGTTTAATATTATTACTCTACTGTAAAGTACAGGGGAAAAAAGGAGAGCACATAACATTTGAAAGCTTACCTCCATGTTCTGCAAACTTTGGGTTGGAGAGGATCTGCTTACAGAACTTCAGCCCATTTCTATACTGCTTATGTTCGTAACACCTCTGTGGAAGAAGAACAAAATAAATTTATGCAAAAAATTTGGAGTGAAAGTATTTTTGTACCCCTGAGATAAAGCATCAGTGCAGCTAGGGATTTTAGAAAATGTACTAATATTTTAATGAATCCTGTTTAGTGAGCTTCCTGTGTTTAAAAATCGCCAGAAAAAAAGAGTATATGTTAAGAACAACACGAGTTTAACTGTGTAACTAAAGACACATCATACAGTAAATTCTCCAGTAGATTCTCCATAGGAAGCATAAGTGCCTACAGAGATTCAACTTTTCTTTAACATAAAAGCAAACCTTACGTCATAACATGTATTTCTAAGCATTCAAGTCACTTTGACTCAATTACCTTGCACAGTAAACCCACAAGACAACTTCCAACAAGCACAAAAGCAGGAAGAATCTCCCCCACTGCAACTTGGCTTAACTAACTCTGAAAGCAACACCATCAATTTGAATACCACATATATGTCCCATACACCCAAACTTTCAAAACTGGTACATACCAAATTTATCCTGCCATACCGGAAAATCTGAACATTGCTCTACAGTTTTATTAATCCAGCTCTAATGATGTGTTTTCGTGTGAGTCACATTCGTGGTGCAAAGTGACTGCAATGCACAATGGCACACAGCATTGACTTTCACAACCAGTTTTAGTACTTTACTTCTGTCAATCCACTTCCTATGTTCATCTTTAAAAATACAAGCCAAAGGAGGAAGAAATAACGTTATAAACATCAAGTCACTTCAGTGAACGTTAGAGATTTCTTATGTTTCACTTTATTCTAACAAAATAAACACCTATGAGTACGGGACTAAAGGAACACATTTTGCTTGAGCACCACCCTAAATCCTATGCTAATTAAAAAGTTAATCAGAGCAGCACCTCACTGCTCTGCTTGATCTGTCCTGGTGGCAGGATGGCTGACAGGAGTGTAAAAATTTGGTACAAATGACAGCTTTCAAGTCCTCCTAAACAACCTGTTGCTCAGGAGTCCACATTTCCTCACACTACTCCAAAGTAATTATTCAAGAGCGTTCATAAGCACATATGGACACCATTTGTCCTCTAAACACTCCCATCAAAAAAATTTAGGAGAGGCAGACCCAACAGCTGAAAGTTCTAAAAATAAAACTTTACATGAATGTTAGGGAAATGTTGTAAATATGCCGTTTCCTTTTTTAAGCTTCTCTGGTTTATGTTGCTTTTCATAATCAAAGGTTCTGTTTAGTGTCCAGTTTTGTCTTTCAAAGCACAGATGGAAGCCCCAAACAATAAACTTCAAAGGGGTAAAAACCTGGTAAAATACTAAGTAGATGTATTATTTTCTAGGTACTGAAGTCATATAGCTGAAATAATCTGGCTGAAGACCAAGATGCATCACAAACCAAGGATTTTGATACCCCTACACTGTCACCACCCTTTGGAGAAAGGCAATCATGGAAATGGAAAAGGAGGAAGAGGTGAAGGCAGATGCTCAGAGAGAGAAGGCAAGAGGTACTCGAAGAAGAACATATCAACAAAAGAATGATGGAATGGCATGGATTGGAAAGGATTTTCAAAGATGACCCTTCCCATCACGGGCAGGAACATATTTCACTACACCATGTTGTTCAATGCCCCATCCAGCCCTGACTTTGGAAACTTTCAAAAGGCAACTCAAAACTCACCAAGGACAGGAAAAGTTAGCAGTGCAACCACGTAAGCAAAGGAACAGTAAGGTGTGAGAAAATCTGTATAGGCACCTATTTTTTTATTCTTATTATTAAACTTGGCTGGGTACTAGTTATACCTTTCAGTCATTACCTGCTTTCAAGCAGCTGGCTGAGTGACTGTAATCAGTCATGGGTCAGAGCTGACAGAGAGCTTACAGGTGACAACACAACAGGATCTAGCTTTTTTCTTTTTTTTTTTTTTAATTGAAACCATCAGTCAGAGAAGTTACACCCAGGCCTCCTCCCTGAAAAGTAGAGCCACCATTTGCCCCCACCCAGGTAGTTGTGAAAGCAGCAAAACCTGTCACAGAAGTGGTGCAGCCACAGGAACTGCAGAACGTGTCTCCAGTGTAACTAAAGGCACTGTCAGCAGCAGAAGGGGCACTTCAGGGGTTTGCAGTTTGGTTTTAAGTACAGCTGCTCAGATGTTGGCTGTGAACACGAAATCTTATCTCTAAGTTGTTCCATTTAAAAAAATCTACCAGTCTTTCACCTTGAAGCAAAGTCACCCAAGTTGGTATATAAGCTAGAGACAG
Source organism: Lophotriccus pileatus (assembly GCA_035583135.1). Taxonomy (NCBI): domain Eukaryota; kingdom Metazoa; phylum Chordata; class Aves; order Passeriformes; family Tyrannidae; genus Lophotriccus; species Lophotriccus pileatus. The sequence continues at coordinate 10,394,036 of JAWWES010000133.1, read as the reverse complement.
GAAATATTTGCACATCATAAGTGCCTACAGAGATTCAACTTTGGTTGCTTCAATTCTGGTAGCTTGTAACAGAACAAGCTCACTGGGAGTTCTAACAAAGTCTTCCTTTAGGCTTCACAAAGGAAAAATTTACAAGTTTATATTCATTACATCTACAGAAAGGTTCCCATCAATCCAGAGAACCCTTGGATAGGACAAAGAAGTTCCCAGGAACCAATCACATACTTGCTCCTCCTGTGGTCCCAAATGGAAAACTAGCCATAGTTGTGTATATTCCCCAGTGAAGCATCATAGGTCTCCATTTTCAGGTATTTCTAGATCAAGACAAGTTGGAGTGATTTCCTGCATACAATTACTCCAACCTTTCAAATTCATACTTCATGCCTATTTCATTCTGGTAATGGAGACATTTCAAATAGTGTCACTTTATGACTTTCCTTATTCTGTGTATGTATGCTATGTAATGGCCCGTCTTCGCGAACGAAGAGCCGGGGAAGGTCCTTACCCGCATATGCAGATAAGGCCTTCGAGCCTGC
>JAWWES010000133.1:10373712-10393400 GCA_035583135.1 Lophotriccus pileatus | reverse complement strand
ACGAGCTCCATCTGCCCGGGGAGCTCCCTGACCGGGAATCGAACCTGGGTCTCAGCGGTAACAGCGCTGCGTCTTAAGCACTAGACCACCGGGGGCTCCCATGTATGCTATGTGCACACTTATGTTTTGACAATGGAAGGATGGCTACAAATGAAACTGAGGTCATGTTTCATTCCCCTTCAGAAAAGGAGAGACTGTTCCCTCAAAGTGGGCCCAACAGCATCACTGAGATTCCACTACTTGAAGACATGCACATACTTAACTCATTATCCAAAGAGATTATGAACCAATAAGCTTAAATAAAGGTGTGAATGAGAGAGAAGGAAGCCAGGAATGCAGCATGTGCAACCATGCAGCAGCATGTGCAAACCTCAGCGAACCCCAGGTTTCATGTAATAAAATTCTTTTAAGAAAAAGGAGACAAAATATTGAAAAGGTGAAAGGAAGAACAAAAAGAATAACACAAAGAAAGATGAGTGTGAGTAATACACAGCCTGGGAGAGAAAATCTTCAAAAGAGTCAGTAGTCTCTAAGAGGAGAAAAAGAACCAGCAATTTAAATTAAAAAATAAATTACAGAAGCAGGAATGGTGACATCTTAAGTATTCTTGGGACATAAAAAGATACAGGCTTTCAGGAAACAAATATTCATCTGGGTAGCTTGTTTCCTCACAGATGAATAGCTTGTAGCAGCCATTCCCTACCTCCAACACTTACTTTGGGACAGCTGTTCTGCAGAAGTAACATATTTCTCTGTTCCAGAGATGTCTAAAAGAGCACAGTTGCCTCCTCTAAGCTGAATTCCTGCACACATAAACTGCCAAAGCCAGCAGTCAGAGCCTGCTTATGATGCTTAACAGACAAGTGCTGCAGCTACAGCTTGTGACATCATGCCATGAGAAAACATGAAAGCTAAACTTCTAAAAAGTGAGGTTAAGGCTAATCTATTAGAAATCAGAATCTGACCCTCCATCAGTACTGAATCTATTACACATTTGCTGTCCTTCCAAGCTTTTCCTTTAATATGTTAATTGATCTTTTAAGATATCTACGAAGCTTTTCTATACATGCTGTGGTCAGAATTACAACCTATTCCAAACACACCACGACTTTTTTTATAACCCTTGAACTAATTTCCCCTATTCATAGCAAGGAAATAACATTTGCTTTAATACAATTCTACAAAGAATTAATAAGATGAGGCAGGCAAAGTATGACTCCTTCAAAAATCATGCAAGACCACAGCAGGTAAGAAAGAATTAGCATTTGCGCTGCTCCCCCCAACATAAAGTATTTATTTGATGGATTTGAACGTGTGGCAATTACCAGACACACTGATGGTGAAATTATAAGGAACAGAGATAGACCATACTCTCTACAATTCCAAGTCTGAGGTGGAAGGAGGCATTCAGATCTCTAAATTGTATCAAGGCATCTGTGCAGACTCAGACTCTAGCCAGCAGATGCCTTACACGCACACCAGCTCATCTTGCCAAGCGTGAATTAATTCCTCCACATTTCTTCCTTGACAGCTGCCACGAAGAAAGGTGAGAAGACTCCCTTATTGACAGCTTACCTACACCTAGACAGCTTACTGCTGGCTGGAGTTTGTTCCCCCCGCCTTGCCCCAGTTTTCCAGTTGTGAATCTTCCCCCCATCTACTCTCTACATCCTCCTCCCAAACCCACAGCTGGCGAATAAGACTGATGTGGATTCTTGAACAACTACTCCAGGTACCCACAAGGTTATAAACAAGGGCCATGCTACTGATTATAGCAGCTCTAAGAGCTGCTGCCAATAGCACACCCAAACTTAATTCAACACTGTTTTTTTAATATTCTGTATAAACAAATACATTGTCACAAGTGCATTTGGGATATTTTATGTTTTTGGAATGTACACAAGTAGGCTCTTGACTTATTTGCTACCTGTAAGCAGCCAGCACATTTTACCTCTCAAATAATTCCTGTCTCTCAAAATAGACATTTTAATGGACAGATACATATGCTTCCAACTAAAACCCAAGGATAATAGTCAGGTGCATAATTTTGACATGCAGGGATGTACCTCAGCATAAACATACAGCCCACAGCAGACCAGACTCTGCCACTACACAGGAAATATTATTCTGCACATATTCACATCCAGGGGTGCAAAGCCTCTTTATCACAAAGCAGTCTTCAGGTCCTGCAAGCATTTAATAATTAAATTTAATAACTAAGTAGCCATCTCAACTTAAATGTGCTGCTGGTAAGGCATTTTATAATAACTACACACACTGCAGATGCAAGTGCCTTGTACGTTTGGTAACATCACTAGTTAACAGCATCTCTAACTCAGCACAATACCAGGAGTTACCAGGGGTCTTACTAGAAGCTTCACAGCGAATCTACACTGCCACCAAGTACAACTCAACCTATGCAAAGAATCACCTACATCACAACGCAGAAAGTACAGAACTGCCTTTCCAGCAGGGACACTTGAGAAAAAACACGTACCATCTGCCTGATTCAAGAGAGTTTTAAAACAAATTTGCAGCAGTAAAACAAAACAAAACAAAAAAGTCTCATAAGAGTCCATCCAGACTGGATTTTTCAGCTGATTAAACAGATGAGAAGCAGACCCAGAAGTTTTTTGTCTTCTCACCTGGAAGCACACAAAGCTGGAGTTTTTTCCTCAAGAGTAAGTACCAAAGAAAAGAAGGTACCATTTGCTCCCCAAACTCACAAGTGGGAGCACTGGGGTGTTATTGGCTTATTCTTACTTGGACCACCATGGCTGGCTGTAAGAAAGAGCGAGGCGAAAGTAAAAAGGATATGGCAGACCCAGGTGAGTGGGGTGGGATCACATTCCCCATTGTTATGCCCTTTTGAAACTGAACAGGAACAAACCACTAGTGTGTAATTTCTACTAAAAAGACAGAATCTTGCAAAAAAATAGTATGAAGAACTTTTAACTGTATTCTCTTCTAAGACTCTGTATTTTCCCAGGTCAGACTTTTAACTCCAACTTAACGCCATTATTTTTAAACTCCCATATCTACAAATTATCTGAAGTGGATGCAAACCACTCAATGCCCTAATACTTAAAAAACAGCCAACCCAAACCAATCAAACAAAAAAACCCACCAAAACCCCCACAGGAAATCACTTCTAGCTCACAGTAATGCTGTAAAAGCAAGCATCCTAATTTAGTCAATGCTGTGATAGACTAGCTAAAGAACATGATTTTCTTCACTGAATGAGTACCAAAATTGGATTCAGCCCCAAAAGACTGAAAAGCTGCAAATTTTTCTCATTACGAGTCCACTGTACTCTCTCAGCAGTGACATTGTAAGAGGAAACATACTGCAGACTGCTCTGTATCATATACAAAAGTTACTAGAACAGCTGATCGACACATGGGCACAGGTGAGTATTTTACTTGCATCTGAAAGTCCGCAGGAGGAAGTACAATGGAGAATGGGGCTGCTCATCCAGAACAATTCATGCATTTGACACTCTGCTGTTCTCTTGCCTAAGGATTTGTGAGGCTCCTCCAATGTGGAGGAGGAACCGGAGTAGATGACATTTAAAGTCCCTTCCATCCCAAACTGTTCCGTGATTCTAGGACAGACCCTTTCACCTACAGCAGTGTGCTCCTTAGAGGACTCCGCAGGTTCTCCCAGTAGCACTCATGGACAAGTACACTTGCGGCATCACGCAGTCATGCTGGCAACTACAGTGCTGCAAGACCTTTGGCAGCAGAAAGTGTCATCATCCTTGGCCTTCACATGAGCTGAGGTGTGCACTTATAGAGCATGATATCCACATCTGCCACTCAGATCCCATCTACCTCTTCCAGCACAGTTCAGATGCAGCACTTAAAAGACAGGAAGTCCAGGTGCTGTGCAGCTCAAGGCTGTTTTCCAGCAGAGTAACTCTCTTCAGCTCGACTAGATCAGGTCAAGTCACTAAGGTGCACTAATTCAAGCTAAATGTAGTAAAGAAGATTCTGATAGCTGGGAGCATTAGGAGCTACTACTCACCATGAATTAGTGGGTCTTTTGAGCACTAACCATATCAAAGAGCTCAGCAGCTCTGGGCAAAAGCTTCCACCACACTGATTCAATTTCGTGACAAATACAAGAGGTATAAACCCGAAGACTAGAAAAACCCACACGAACCTCAGAGATATGTTAATGATGAAAAACTCTGGAGCAAACTTGCATAATTTTTTGCTCTCAAACTGAAACCAACTATCCTCTTTCATTACTCTGTGATGTTAATTATAACCAAACTCTTGCATGTAAGAGACAGGTTCAGCAATTGCCTGGTTCCGGGGACTAAGAAATCCTCCTCTGCACAGCGTGTAGTAAGTAAGCTTTGTGGAGCAACTGATACCTCCATAACTAGCAGTGCTTGGTACAATACAACCAGAGGAACAGAACAAGTTCATACTCAAATTAGTCAGGAAGAAGTTAAGAAATACATGCACCTTTTCATCCAATACCGAGGCAGAAAAAATATAATCTATGCTTTTGAATTGGTCTCATTCCTTTATTTAACAAATCCAGCTGGAAATGGGGGCTGACAAATAGTTACAGCTCTTCTAGAAGACTAGAAATCTTCACTTACTGAAGAGAGACTTGCTGAAAACCCCATTATTCAACATCAGTTCTGTTGGCCAGTACTTGGCTTACTTGAACCTCTTCTTCTTGGGGAGAATTACCGTGAATTTAGCCATATCAACTAAGATCAGCTGCTTTCAGTCCATGACCCTGGAACACCAGGCCAGTGTTCAGGCTCCACCTGAATTCATCAGGAAACTGACTGTACCCCACAAGAGATCCAGTATGCACTTTGGTTTTTAATTACCATCTGAAACAATGAAGTATACCAATTCAAATTCCAAGACATGGCATGAAACGGACTAAAGGAGCCCAGGTTGTTCTGAAGTTGAAACACAGATTATCTCACAAAATAGTCCAAAGTACATGGTGAGGCTACATTTTCTACCCACGTATTATGTCCAGAGCACTCCTGAGCCTTAGCACTGAGGTATGAGATGTAGTCTGGTTGCACCGAGCCATTGCGAAATAGTTACATGTGTCTATTAAGATAAGAAAGGTTGTTCTTCAACATTACAAGGTTCGCTAACTTGATTGTGTGGTATCACAGCAGCAAACAGAAATCCTTGTTAACAAGTCCCACTGACCTCAGTTTTACGGGTGGCAATGAATAATTGTTGATTTTCTCTAGATTCCCCATCAGCAAAAGCAGACAATGTGCAATTTCTTGTTTTATCCCCACTCCTGACAAAAGGCTGTTGAAGATAGGATTTAAACCTGAGATGCCCAGAAAGTGCCATCAGCAAAAACTCATTAAGAAAACCTTCCAAAAACAGGAATAAACACAACTTGATCAAATTCTAACCAAACTAAGGGGTAGCACCATATAAATGCAACTAAATCCATTGCCCCAATTATGATTAGTTTCAGATCATTACAAAAAACATTTTGGGTTCAGTGAAGAGTATCTACAGCCATAACATAAGACTGGCTATAATCTTACAATTGTGAGGAAACTAGGATGTATTTCTCTTAATATTTTTATTTTCACCACTAAACCAGGTAAAATTACGTCACTCCTCAGAAATTTACAGCAGGGAATCAAGTTTCTACGGTTTCTGACAGCCCTGATGACAACAAATGGCCTAATTTGGTGAACAGGCTTTATTAACAGCAGTATTGCTCAAGTGAATCCTTAATGGCATCCCAAAGTCTCAAACAGTAATTAATTTCTTTAGTAAGTCTAAGAAATAGTTCTGAGAAACAGGATCAGTGATTCTGCTTAAAGCAGCAGGTCTGTTCTTTACTTCCATTAAAACGTTTCAACCAAGACACAGATTTTACTACTACTACTATTGGCCAAGCAGGGTATTTCTTTTGGCAAAGAAAAACCGAGTGACTGACATCTCAGCAGCCAGGATACTGGAAAAGCCTTATTAGCAATTCCATATTTCAACTGAGAGACAGTACATGGCGAAATTCCAGTGGTGAGAATACTTCATCACTGTACAGTCATGCAAATGCAACAATGATTGCAAGCAAAATGAGCTAATTTATTTGGCTACTGAAAAGTCAAATTCTGGAAATGAAGTCTTTAATCTTGCATCAAGATCACTTAAGAGGTGACTTCCAAGTCTGCCACCTCAGCCATCTTAAAAGTCAGCACCTGAACTTCTACAGACAGAACACAGCTTTTAAAGGACTGGTGCTGGTGAAAGTATTAGTAAAGGAGAAGCACTGGTCTGTCTAGTTTTAAAGTGGAGGGACAGGGAGCAGATTCTGGAATGAAGAAACAGGAAGATGGCCCAGCAGGAAGGAATTGGCATATTTACAGCAGAGACATGGAGAGACGCTGTTCAACAGGCTTTTTTATCATTAGGAAGTTCCTGTATCTTTTAGTAGGACACTTGTCAAAGCCAGCATGGAAAGGAAGACCACCCTCAAAGATAATACCCTCAAGCACAGCAGAGCAAAGGTAAAAATTGCCATCTAAAGGTGAAATTCAAATGCCCCTCTCCTGCAGGAGACATGCTGGACCCTCTAATGTCCACTGGAGAGAGAACTCAGGCTCTGGACTTGCCCAGTCAAGCCTGCCAAGCACTTAAGGTGACCAATACAGAGATAAAAGATGCACAGCTCTCCATACATCGTGAGGAGCACTGATAACCCCCAGTTCTGAACAGAGGAACTGTGATCTCCATACAGTGCAATATATACAGCTCAGACCAGCAAGGCATCTTGCTTCCTCAGCAGGCCACTTCTACCGCATGTACTTGAGTTATAAATCAGAAAAATTGTTTAAACAAGGCCTGAACACACTTAGTTACACACTTGAACTGCTTGTTTCCAACATAAAGTACAAAGATGTTTCACTTATTAAATACTTGGGACTTTTTTTCTTCTTTGCTTCAAATTCACTTCATTTATTTAGAGGCTAAAGCCACTGGCTACAGTGAGGTGTTTGCATAACCTTACTGTGCCAGAACATCATGACTCCAAAGGCTTTATCCTCTGCTGCTTAAAGGGACTAAAAAAAAAACCTCTTCCACACAATATATGGCACCTCTAATAGCTTCGTATTTAATATTTCTTCAATGCATTTTCAATATATTTAACTTCTACCTCAAAAAAAAACCCTCATTGAATACTATCTTTGGGATTTGTGAAATAAAACTGAGCATCACTGATGAATTGTACCTGACCAGATACAGTGACTGAATAATTTGGCAAAATGCCAGGAATGTTCATCAGTTATATTTAATTTTAAAAAGTTAAAAATCAGTTAATCTTACTTCCTACAACTACTAGTTCTATACTTGATAGAAAGGGAAGGTTGAAATGGAGTAAACTCCATTACTCCATAGTGCATCCAGCCTTCTGTGTACCAAAAAGCCAACTTCTCCATTTTTTGCTGTGTTTACTATTCTACCCTTTCCTCTGTCTTCATCTGAATTCTTCTCCAGTAATTTTCTGGACTGCCTAGAAATTATGTATATCCAAAAGAATCATTTTAAATGTTCAAATGTTGAGTTCCACTTTTCTTCTAAGTTCCTCAGAACCTCTGAGCAGAAGAACCAGAACATCTACCTGTAGACTTAACAGCAAATAGTTAAAACTAGAAAAACAGTGTAAGCTAGACACTTTCCTTCAATGGAACTGCAAGTTTCAGTAGAACGGTGACTGCTAATCCTGTGGGTGGCTTTTTTATTCAAACAAACCTTGCAGATCCCTTTCCCGTTGTACTACAGGAGCTCTACATTGTAAAACGCCTTTCAAATGGAAAAACGTTTCTGTTAGAACCTCCACATACCTGTAAAGTGACTGGAAGAGGTTAGCCTAGTTATAGTGTGTTGGAACATGCAAAGGCGAAGCATACACGTTTCTGAACTCAGCATTTGTCAGCTGAGTGGAAACGCCGGCTTGTGAGCAAATCCATATGCATAAGAAATGTCCTGATCGTGCAGGATGTTTACTACTAAACAAACAAGAAAACCAAACTCTGAAAGCTAATTATTGCCCTTTGCTATGGAAAGCTGAGCAGCTTGCTGCAGACCTTAAGTGTCTGCGTTACAGGTATATTTCTTAAAAATGGCAAAGAAATGAGGCCTCAGGAACTGAAAACATGCTCAGAATCAGGGTGCTTTTTTCAATTTTATGCTTCACTTGCTGCTACCTCCTTAATCCCTGTGTTTATCACCTCCACAAAAATCAGGATATGAATGGTTTTATACTTCTGTTTAACAGCTTGTGCACCAGCAATCATCTATCTGAAGGATAATGCATCCTTTCAGTAACACTTGGGCTGGTCCCCAAAGCACCTGGTGAGAAAAGATCTCATCCAGGCGTGCTCCACAGAACATGTGTCAGCCTGGGACAGGAGGCAGCATGTGCTGAGCCAGGGCCAGGCAGTCAGACCACCTTGGGAGCTGGCAGGGGGCTCAGAGGTGCCCAGGCAGAATCCAGCTCCTCCTGCTGCTGTTCCACCAGCCATGGGCCACAGAAAGAGGTGTCAGGGGATGAAGTGTTACAGTCTCCAAAATACCAAGGAGGAGAGCAAGAAGAGGCTGCAGCAAGACAGAGGTGGAAAGAAGGCACAAGAGAAGGGAAGTGACTGTTCCTAGGGCCTGCACTGATAAATGGGACTTCCAAAAAGAAGTCTTACTAATTCAAGGCAAACATGTAACCAAAGTTCACAAAGTAGGGTCATTATCCATAACAAGGCAGACGAGCAGTTCATTAGCCAAAATTCCAGCGTGACCAAAATCAGCTTCAAGCCTTTTCTATTTACCACGTGCTACAAAGCACCTCATCACAGGGCAGTCTTAAATACCAGACTACACACCACAGGCTCATCCCTACAAGATGCAGGAAAATATCAGAATGACAAAATAGCTTTTAGCCTACCCAGTACCTCCAACTGTTGGGTTTTTATTAAAGATTTTCAGTTTGGGGAAAAAAAAAAAAAAAAGAGTATGAAGAAATCTGCTTGTGCTGGGGCACACCTTTCTCTTTTTTACTCTGAACCAAATTAGGAAGCTTCATCTAACTCACAGGTGCTAAGCCAGCACTTTTTCCAGACACTCTTACTCTCTGCTTGTTCCTCTACACAAATACCCAGCCATGTCCCAAGACCAAGGAAAACTGGAAAAAAACCAAAACAACAACAACAAAGACATAAAAAGCAGTCAGCTTCTTGATTCAGTCTGTCCTGTAACCACACAAGCCATCCTCAATGCAAAGGAAGATGGGTCAGTGAGCAACGAGGCTACTACTTCTCCAGCGCATAACACATCAAAAACTACATACTTAGTACAAGGTCATACCAACTCCAAGCAGAGCTGAATCTTTCAAAAGAGAAATAAACTTTATAGCTCACTGTGTTTACTTTTTAACCCTAACAGAAGCTGCACGTCTCAAGATAAAGTGCCTGTACACAGTGCCAAAAAAGAAGTGACAAGATTGTACACATCCTTCCCACTTAAGAGGCACAAATTTACAGAGCCTTAAGAATGCTGTCACTGTCAAACAAGACAACAGCACTCACCTTACTTCTAATCCGTGGAAGGACTCAAAGTTATAGTGTAAGGGAACATACTTAAAATAATAGTATAAGTCTCTTTGAAAGAGAACCTGAGATTTCTGGACACAACTGACTTTTTCTGAGAGAAAACAATGTAGTGCTTGACCTAGATAACAGAATCTTCTAAACAAACCTACTGAAGCTGCTCACTAATAAAATTCTGACGTTTCCAATTCACCTGAAGTCCTTAGAAACCCAGCGTTCCTGCAACATCGCATCAAATCTGAAACAAGTTCTGTAAGATGCAACTGAACTGGGCACACTTTGATGGTGGCTGGACTGGACGCTGTCTTAAATTCATACTAAAAAAACAGATTTATTCCCTTATTCCCACTGAACTTCCTTTTCACACACACGGCAGAAAAATCGACTGTCAATCTTTCCAAACGGGAGTTGGCTGTTAAGTTAAAACTTTGTCAAGACTTCAAAAAAAAAAAAAAAAACCTTCATCCTTTATCCACTTCCTCCTCCTCCTCCTCCAAAAGACATCTTGCCCACCGACCAAAATCTGAGTTATAAAAGAAAGCAAAAAAGAAAAGCAAGCCCAGGCAGGGCGGCGGCTGCAGCAGCGGGCGATGAATGAAGCGGCCGAAGAGGGGAGATTTCAGGGAGCCCGGAGCGCGGGGCACAGCGTAGGGAAGGGGAATCACGGCTCCCCCGGCCCGGCTGGGACGCGGCGCGGCCCACGGGCAGGCAGGATCCGGGCCCGGGGCCTGCCGGGGCCGGGGCGGTGTCGCCGGGGTCCCGCTGCCCGCCGGCCCCAGGACACGGCCCGGGGCCTCCCCCCCGCTCCCCGCGGCCTCCCGCCCCGCCACTCACCAGGATGCGCTTGAAGAGCGCGTTCTCCTTGGGCGGTAGGCTCACGGACGGCATCCTCCCCGCCGCTCCCGCTCCCGCCGAGGCGCTCCTGGGAGGCGGGTGGGCGGACGGGCGGGCCGCGTCCCGTCGCCGCTCGGCCGCCGCTGCCGGGAGCCTCCCCGCCGGAGCGCGGCGGCCGCTACCGCCGCCTCACCTCCGCTGGCCCGGCCTGGCCTGGCCTGGCCTGGCCTGGCCGGCCCCTCGCGGCCCTCGCCGGCCCGTCCCGGCCGTGCAGCGCCGGGCCCGCCGCGCCAGCCCCGGCCGCGCTCACGTGGTCCCCGCTCGGGCCGTGGAGCCGCCGCCAAAATGGCACCGCCGCGCTTCCCCAGCCGGGTCACGGCGCCGCCGCGCATGCGCCGCGCCCCCACCGCCGCCCCGCCCCGGCAGGTGCGAGGGGGCGAACACCCTCCCTCCCCCCCCCACCCTGCTCGGCCCCGGGAGGCACCGCCCGGCGCCGGGGGCGGGCGGGGAAAGGCGCGGAGGGGGCTGCCGAGACCCGCTGGGGCTCGCCCCGCGGAGCTCATGGCCCGAGGCGCCCCCGGGCACAGGCGGGCCGGGGCGGTGCCGTCCCATCCCCGCCCCCGCGGGCGGAGCCGGGCCCGGCCGACAAGATGGCGGCGGCGCTGAGGGGGAGCAGGGTGTGGGGGCTGGCGGCGGCGGCGCCCGGCCTCGGTGAGCGGCACAGCGGGGCCCGTGCGGGGCAGGTGGAGGGGTCTGTGCCCCGGGGCTGACCCGGCGCCTCGGGGGCTCCGCTGCCTACGGGGGGAGCGGCGGCGGCCCGGGAGGTGGAGTGCGCCCCGCTCCGCGGCCGGGATTAGAGCAATCCCTGTAGTGGCAGCTTCGCCGTCCTTGGTGATTGTGATCACAGCTAATTTCTGTGTTATGGCAGTTGATTAGGAAATTTGTGCCTCCTTCGTGCCCCGGTGAGGGCTGGCCGTGCCCCGCCGCGATGGTGGTGCCGGCGCTCCTTGGGGAGGTGGTGCCCGGAGCGCCCTTGGTGAGGTGGGGAGGGAGGCGAGGAGGGGATGGAGGTGGGGGCTTTCGGCTGGGGACAGTAAAAGGCAGCTCTATGGAGCAAAAGAGGCGGGCGGAGATGGGCTTTGTGGCCGGCAAAAGGCACTGCTTTGAGTGGCTGGCAGCGCCCCGTCCCCTCTCCCGCGGGTCAGGTGCCTGCAGTGCGTCCCCAACAAGTGTTACGGGGACCACTTCATAATGGTGGTGTTGTTTTTTCCCGATTGCAGGAGTGTCAGTAATGACTTGGTCTGTGTTAACGCATTTGTAATCTTCTGCCTTTTTTAGCTTTTACTCGTTCCGCATTTGTTGCGAGAAAACCTAACTATGCCCAACCAAACTGGCTGGGAGTCGGCTTGGCGTTTGGCACCTCTGCTGCCTTGTGGGCTTACGTAAGTGTTTTCATTCGGTTTTGCTGAACTTAACTATGCCAGAAAATTCACGGTAGTAATATAAATGCAATGACTGCAACCTACTGAGTTGTTTGGGGTAAGGGGTGGTCATAGCGAGAGTCAAGATTGAAGCATGTTTATGTCGATCCCTTATGTTTTCCCAGCTTCACGTTGTGCTTTCCTTTATAAAAATCAACAAGTTACTAAGCTTTTCTCTATTTCAAACTTAAAACAGCCACAACAGAAGAATTAATTCTTCAAGCCTGCCGGTTTAATGCTTTGACATTATTTTCCCCATTGGTATTAAAAACAAAAACCAAAAACCCCAAACCAACGAACAAAAAAAAAAACCAAACCAAAACAAAAAACACCAAAAACAAACAAACAGAAAACAAACAAACAAAACACACACACACACACAAAAAACCCCAAACATAAAAAAGCAAAACAAACAACCAAAACTAGGGATGTGCCCTAATAGCCTTGTGGTTATCACTACTAATGCGTTCTCTTTTCATTTTTCTGCTGATTAAAATGGTTGTTAGCCGATTTCAATAGATTAAGACCCCTTTTTTTCTGAGCAAAATGCAAATGTAAGATACTCCCTATTTTAGAGAATTCAACTGGCTTGATGTTAAATTCTCAGAGCGTAGTACCTCTCAGGAAGAAACGTGCAGGATGAGCAGCACTCCTGTACTGAAATTGTTGTCAGGGTGGGGTGGATTCCCTTTGGGGCTTTCACCTTTTTTTGGGTGAATTGATTGATAGTATGAGCCCCCTGCCTCCAGTTGGTCAGTTTATCCAGTGAGGGATTTCTTCCACAGGTTTTTCAATTTGATAATTTACAGATGACACATTCTGTATTGTCCCAGTTACATATTGGTTTGCAGTCTGATAATAGGAATTTTGTATTCTGTAGAAATCTCTTTGTTCTCTGGATCCAGCTGTGAAATTGTTTATAATAGCTGTTTATCCTGTACTGCTATTTTATAGCTTATCAAGCAACATAATGAAGATGTAATGGAATATGAAAGAAGACAAAAAGAGAGGCACCATAAGTGTACAGAATGCTCATAGTAAGTGTGCACATACAGATGCTTTTGACTTAACACAAATTCTGAAGACCTCTGACATCTGGTCAAGATATCAGACTGACATTCTTCCCTTATTATTTTTCTTAACACATCACATCTTGGCTTTTGCTTGTTGGCTTTCTGTCTTGCACATGCTAATTTTTGGACAGTAACACGTCTCTTACAGTGTCTATAACAAATGAAATTTGTAAATTGAATACCTTACAAGTGGCTCAGTGTCAAGGAGATCAGAGTAGCTGAAAATAGCTTTATCTTTGCATCTTTTTTTATTATAACATGTCTACAATTAGAAATGTCGTTCTCAGTTCCACCTTTATATTAATCATAAAAAAAGTGTAAAGTCAATGCCCTCAGATGTGCATTACAGGGCATATTGTATGTGATTGTTGTCCTTTTCAGTGTAAAAAAACTATATGTCTGCCAGCTGAGAAGTCTTTTTGGGATTATGGCCTCAGAGCAATTAATATGCCACATGAAAAAATTCCTTATACTAGATAAAGGAAAAACTTGTGGTTCTGTGATTATTTTTCCCTGTAAGCATTCCTCTCCAGATAAAAATACGGGATGTTCTGAAATGTTTCTAACCATATTCATCACATCTATTTTTCTTGTTGCTAAGAATTTTTTTCCCCTCTTTCTTAGGTTGATGATATGCTCAGTAAGAGGTAACACGATCACCGGTTGTCCTACAAACAAGTGAGCATAGCAGGAGTACAGAGTTATGTAATTACTTGTATGTTCATACATTTCATGTGCATAAATATGAAATAAATTGTAAGGCCCAGAAGAAACTTTCAAGGACTTTTGTTGCCATTAATATTTCATTTTGGTGGTCTTGAAGTTGTTTTATGTTGCATTTCCATTGCACAGATAATCGATCTTATTTCTCATTTCTCCGTATTATTCTGGAAGATATATTAGGGAAGCCTAATGCAATTAGTCTGTACAAATGCCAAAGCGTGCGTTTTCCTGTGTGCATTTTGGGAACTGCTTTATGCCGGGGAGGTGCCTACAGTGAGACTGCACAGGCGTTGTCAAGTCTCCGGTTTGAGCACTGCCTTCTCTTCATACATCAAGGTCAGTCAAGGACAAAGGCTGCAAAAATAGGACCACAGCAATCAGCACAATAGGGCATTAAATAATCACAGAGGGAACAACAAAGCTCGGTGTAGATGAGAAACCGGGGGCAGCTGCCCGAAAACAGAGGGAGGAGAGGAGCAGCTGCACAGCTCTGCCCCCGAGACGCCCACGACTGTGACAGTCACCATGATCCCACAGCAGCGCTTCCCTTCCAGTGTTCCGCTGCCAGCACTGAATGCCTGTGTCCCGGTGTTTAACCTGAGTGCCCTTTGCCGTCAATTTAGGTGATTTCTCCATTTTATTTTTTCCCCCCTTCCAGTAACTGTTGGCAAAGGAATGCTCTTGGTGAACGCCCTGTTTTAGTAAAACAGTAGTTCGTTCTTCACCGTCTTCCCCGTCCTTGCGAAATGCATTCCCTCATATTCTGTGTCTGTTTCAGCACCGTGTACAGCGGCGTTCGGCTCAGGGCTGCCTGCCTTTGCGTTCCGGGAAGGCCCTTCCCGCTGCTGCCGGGGCGGCTCCTGCCCCTTCCCGCCGCGTCCCGGTCACCCCCGGCGTCCTCCGGGAGCGGTGTCCAGGTGCTGGGCGCGGGGCGGGGCCCGGCCCGTTCCGCCCCCGCGGCTCGGCGGGGCGGGGATCGCTGTCTGTCTCCGCAGCCCGGCTCCGACGGGCACAGCCGAGTGCCCGCTCCGCTCCGCTCCCCGCCGCCACCATGTCCCTGTGCAGGGCCGCCTCGCAGGCGCTGGCGTTCCGCCTGAGCAGGGCTCCCGCCGCCGCCGGCCGCCTCAAGCAGCGCGGTACGAGCCCGGGTGGAGGTCACCGGGACGGCGTGAGGGGGCGCGGGGCGGGGCGGGACGGGACGGGACAGGACGGAGGGGACGCGCGAAGGTCGCGGTCGGGCAGCGGGGACGCGGGGCCGGGGGCGGGGGCGGTGGGAGCCGGGCACGGCCCGTCGGGCACCCCCGGTTCCAGGGACCGGCCGCCCCGGAGCTCCGGGCGATCCGCTGGGCAGCCGAGCCCGCCGGAACCCCCCTTCCCCTCCGTTCGTGGCAAAGAGAGGGTCGCTGCTGCATTCCCTCGCATCCCCCAGCACAGGGAATAGCGGGGTACAAATCGCTCGGGAGAGCACTGCCGGCCCCGGGAGGGAGCGGGGGATCCACCCGGCGTGCCGCAGCCATGGCTTTTGGCGCATCAGGGGTTGTGTAACCGATGGCAAAAAAAAAAGCCCTGCCAGCCGTGCTGGGTGATGGCAGCTCGCTGGTGCACTCTGCTTCCATAGCCGGCACCCTCGGAGAGGAGGGTTAAGGAGAAACTGCTACGGAATGAAAATGTAAACGTACGGAAATCCATTAGGATGCCTGGCTATTGAAGAGGAGTCCGAGAAGTGTGTCATGAGACAGATGATGCTAAACATAATCTGGCACACGATGTCAACGTTTTGAGATTGCGACTATTTTTGCAGTCGCCAGTTGCAGTGCTCAGAGCCATTTTATCTTTCCTGAGCACTCTTTCGATGAGATGTTTCTCATCTGGGATCAAGTCAGGAAATTCAGCCGAAAGCTTTGTTGACCAAGAGAGTTACGTGTGTTTTTCATGGGTCTCTTTTTGAGATGTATGGGTGAATCGAAGACTATAGCAAGCATCAAAGCTACAGGAACAGCGGACACAAATAAAACGTGTAACACTGCTGTTAGAGTCAATGTGCACCCAATCAGGGATAAAATTGTGTAATCCTACCTATCTGCCCTGCTGGCCATTTCATGAGGTTAAGGTTGTGTATCAAAATGTCAGCAGTCTGTTTGGGAATAAAAGAACGTGAATTCGAAGGAAAAGGCTTTTTTTTTTAAATTCTCTGTTACTGAACTGAAGAGAATTTGTTACCTCTGCAGATCATAACAATTAAGGACAGATTAATTCTTTTACATACTATAGTCAGGAACTGGTTTACATTCCTTTTTTTCTTTTTTTTTTTTTTTTTTAACACTTCTTGGGCTATATAGACTGTATCCAGTACTTGGCAGCTGATGGCAGACAGCATAGTTCCAAGAAACTCGGAAACTCTGAGAAACTCCTCACGCTCTTGGGAAGAGCTCAGCCACACACCTCCTTCAGTTGGGCACCACGCCCTGTGTTGCTCAGTTGTAGGAAGTGTCACTAAACTGTACCTCTCTGTTTTGTTACATCTTTTAGAATCATCCTATCCCAAACAGACTCCATCATTCTGTTTTGTGATCGTACTTTAGCAGCATTTTACATCGATTTACTTAATGGTTTTTGTAGCACCTCTTCGCCAGATGTCATCTGGGAGCGTTCCTGGCTCTTCTGGAGAGAATATGATAATCTATCTCCTTGCTGGTGTTGCTGCTTTTGGTGGTTTATTTTATGTAAGTGTTTTGGGGTGGAGCTGTGTGTGCTGAGTTGGCATGCTATAAGGTGTGTTCTGGGTTAAAGAATATGGTCAAGGTTCAAACGGTCAATAGAACATAGACACTGTGGCACAGAGCTAAATACAGCCTGACTTAAAAATCAGCTCTAGAGAACTACTGAACCTGAATGCCTATTGCTTGCCTGTTTTACTGTTTCTTTGGTAACCAGTGCTGGCTCTTTCTTAGTGGAAAGCATATTTAAAAGTATGTGAAATGAATGTGTCCAAAGCTGGAGCGAGGCACCTGCCTCTAACCCCTTGCTTCTTATCAACCACAAACATTAGAAATATCTCAAGGTGGGCGAGACAGATGTGAAATAAGCTGCCTGAAGCTGCAAGGGGAAGATTATGAACCTTGTTAATTTGGGCACAAAAAGAAAGATAAGAACATTAGTTACTTTGAAAAAGAGTGTTTAAGTTTTGTAAACATCTGCTTTTGTTAAGCTTTTCAGTAACCATTCTCTTCCCTGCTTCTAAATATGTCAGATTCTGTGCTTCACATCCCTAAATCCTCCATTTTATAGCTTACATCCACCCCTCTTCCCCAAGATCTGAGATAGTGATTAGCACATGCCAGGGAGGTACCTATTTCCCCGTCCCACAAAAAAAAAATCCTCTTGAATGGTAAGTAGCTATTTGTTCAAAATACCAAACTTGTTTGTTTGCATATCCGGAGGAATAACAAATTCTCTTGCTGTTGCTTGTTTACCACATTAGAGTAATAATAATAATAATAATGTAATTATCTTTTAAAACACTGTTTTCAACTCCTGAAACACAGCAGCACTTCAAAAGGTGCCTGGTATATTGTATTTACCTTCTAACAATGGAGAAATATGAAATGCATAAATATGTTACTATAGCAGGTTGTTAATTTTTTTTTTAAACCTTGCTTAGCATAAATTTTATGTGCCTTTTAAGACAGAGAATAGCACTTGCTTAAAAACCCTTCTCTCCCTCTCCCCTCTTTGTGTTTGGTAACTTTGTGGGGATGTAGCAATAAGTTTAGGTGTAATTTCCTTTCAGGCCTACAGACTAGTCAGTTCATCCCGCAGCAGGTTTATTGACCATGTGAATATTCTTCATGAGAGAGCTGAGGGGCGGAAAGGCAACACTTGGTCAAGGAAGGGTGAGTTGAGCTCTTCTCTCTTGTTCCGTGGGTACACAAGGACCTAGAACAGATTTCTGGATTGTCTAATCGGGCCTTAACATTGTCCAAGTCCTTGTCTGAACCGTGTGAGTGGGAGTCAAAACAAAGGTGGTTGTGCAGCGTCGTTCTGTTACAAAGCTACTGCTGCACAAATTTTGGGAATGGCGTTAATATTAAGGCAGTGAATCTGGCCTTTGATCCACCTGTGAGAGTCTCCGTGGATGGAAGGAGTTGATGTGTGAACCATTAATTGTATAGTGGGTGTTTGATTTACTGGAAGCTTAATGAAACTTGACTAGATGCACAATGCTGTCAAAATCAGTTTTGTTCTTTCATTTGTTGGTGAGGGGCAGGGGAGAAGATAATACCTTTTTCTCAATCAACAGGTTGGGTCCAGGCCACGTGCCATCAGGGAACACAGTTCAGTAGGGGAGAAAAAAAATGCCCTACTTTTTTTTTTTAATATTCTAAATTGGACCAATTTTTTTTGTCACAAAACTTTGATTTTGTCCTTTTCGATTTAGGGTTAAATGAAAAGCAGGAACTACGTAAATGTATGGCAAATCCTTACTTAGCTCTTCGTGCTTGCATAATTAGACCATGTTAGTTCAAATACTTGTAATGGAATGTTGTCTCTGTCTACTTCAATTAGTGTTCCGGTGGCATTAATGTAGAAGATAGAACTTTGGCAAGCACGGCCTTCTTAAGAAAAGCAATTAGAAAAATTACTTAAGGAACTTTATATATTTTTATTTAGTTGTTATTTAAAAAAATAAATAAAATACTGAGGCAAGAGCACTTGAAGCTCTTCTTTATTTTTTCTGATGCTGACATCTAGGGAATTGATTTAATATATTTGCCTGCATACAAAGAATAGTTTTGAATAAAGTATGCTGAGTTTAAATTTTGTTTTCAATGTGGGAACATGATTTGAATTGTCTGCCTCTATAATTATTTCTTTTGAAGCTGTTAGCCTTGAAGTTCCACAACACAGCCTTTAGTTTTAGGACTTTAAAATTACAGATTTTAAGATTTAAAACGCTAAAACACCTTAATTTCCTTTTACTTAAGCAGCTGGAAGCAATACAGTTTTTAAACTCCATTCTTTAAACACAGAGAATTCAGCCACAGTTTTATTGCAATTCTTCCTTGTCTCTAAAATAAAAAATAACCAGGACCAAAGGATATAACTTCTCCCACTGACCTGGTATCCTCCTGCTCAGGGCAGAAGTGAGGGTTACCCTCGTTCCATTCTGACTGCCACAGTCAGAAGAACACAGTAGATGTGGAAGCATTAAGCAAACCTCCCAGTGCACTCCCAGTGATATCAGTATGTTCCCTCCTTTCTCTTAAGGTTCACTTCTGCAAGGTACTGAGTTTTAACCCTAGCCTACCAAAATGTTGGAGTGGGATATACCTGCAGGGTCAGTGGGGCTGTTGGCCCACTGAAGACTAAACCTGTATGGCCCAAGACTGGGGTAAGGAAAGTACTCAGTGCTCTGCAACTTACCTAGTTCTGAATTTGGGTACTCTCCAGACACCCCATAATCTGATGCTTTGTGCTGCTTAGTAACTTACATAAATGTCACAGCCAGTGGCAGATGATTGCTGCCTCCCTTTTTATTGATAGGAAGAAGTCCATAAGAAGTCCAGAATGTTTCTAAGGCCATTCAGTGAACACAGTTGAAACTTCTTTCCTGTGTTGTTTTCAAAATTGGACTTCTGAATAAATACTCAGCCTGGAATTCTTAGTTGGACTTGCGAGTACCTAATTCCAATTCACAATACAAACCTACAGTTGAATCAGCAGCTCTTTTTAAAAAAACCTTCTTCATTCCCAGCTGTGTATTCCCTAAAGAGGTTTCTGTTCTTACTTTTCCTACAGAACCCTCTGCGTGCCTTCTCAAGAAAGATAACATCCTTCTTCCCCCCCCCCTTTTTTCCCCATTCCCTGCATAGTTGTATTTTTGTGTGGGAGCCCCCGGTGGCCTAGTGGTTAAGACGCAGGGTTGGTACCCTTGAGACCGCGGGTTCAATTCCCGGTCAGGGA
>JAWWES010000133.1:10362367-10373612 GCA_035583135.1 Lophotriccus pileatus | reverse complement strand
TCGAAGGCCTTATCTGCATATGCGGGTAAGGACCTTCCCCGGCTCTTCGTTCGCGAAGACGGGCCATTATTTTTTATTTTTGTATTTTTGTGTGTATCTTGTCATAGAGTGTTACCATAGTGTTGCTTTTCCCAGAAGTGCCACTGCAGCTTCTTTCCCCGAGCATTTAGAGTCAGTCCTTACACTTTTTCACAGCAAGCATTGCTGATAAAAGCAGTTGGAAATTCCATTCTTATAGTAATCTGATATTTTTTTAGGGCCACATTAAATCAAGCTCAAAATAAGATCTAAACCAGGGCTGGTAACAATACGAAGTGGTGGACAGAAAAGCAGCACATCAAACAGCACGTCCTTGGCGTATTTGCTGCATGTGTTATCATAACTGAAGAACTTTCTAGGTGGAAGAACTTAGTGCTGGGGAGCAGCTGATCAGAGAGACAGTCTTCTGATAGGATTTTTGTGGTTTCTGATCCAGGGGGAGATTCTCCCCTTGTGCCTGAACCCAAAATGCCTATTACAGAGAATTGTACATAGCAAACAAGTCTGTCAAAACAAAAGGAACAATCAAATCCTATTTGGGGCTTGTTTGTTTATTGGAGGGTTGCAATTATCTTTAATTGTATTTTAATTGATGATTTCAGACTTAAATCTGATAGCAAATCTCCTGTAGCTCTTTTTAACTGAAAGCTACTCTCAAATTTAGGGGGGGGATTTAAAAAGTCCCTGGCAGAATCTGGACTCGAAGTAGCAGTAGAAAATCTGGGACATCATTTGAACTGTAAAATGATGTTTGGCTTGCAGGACGTTCTAGTTGCTTATTTAGCAAATACTGGGTTTTGTCTTCCATTTGTGTGTGTGTCTCCTTTAAACTTGTTCCTGATTTCCTTCCTTTTTAGCTATGACTTTTCTTTTTAACTTGATGCAAGCTGATTCAATCTTTCTAATCTATACTCTGCTTTTACACTTTCCAGACTAAAATACAAGGGAAATCTCTTTCCAAACCCGAGGAAGTTAAATACAAACAAAGGACAGTCGTTCACCATTGCGTACCTTGCAGCCTACCTTGGGATGACTTTATACCTTCTATTGTAAAACTCCATACTTGTGAGACTTTAAAAGAACTACCTATGTTTGCAAGGCCAAACCATATTGAGCTTATTACTGAACCTGCTTTGTAAGAAGGCAGTTCTGAGATGGAGAAGCTGGCTGTTCTGGATGAATGCACTCTATATTTGACTGTCCAATAAAGTGTACTGAATGCTGAGCTTGGCTGTTAGTCTGTTCTTTGTGTAATTAATTTAGTTGGTTTTTATATCTATATATAGTGTTTTCTTAAAGGGACATGATCAGGTTGCATAATGCAAAGCTTTGATTTTTTTACTGAGCAATGAATGGACTTGCCTTTAAACCTGAACACAAAAAGGTAGGCTTGCACTAGCATAAGAAAATCAAGAGAGAAAAATAGATCTGTTTAGTTTTTAAACAGATACAAAAGAATAAAATAAATTCTGACTATGTCTCTTTAAGCTCTTTTGTTTCAATACTCACGTAGTTTTTACACTGTATTACAAACTTTATTTCCAGTTCTGTTTTTTCACATGGTGAGTTGGTCCTAGTGGTGGACTTGAGATGAACACTTGGTATATAACTTTCTTTTGTTAACTCGGTGTTAGTGCATGTCTGCATGGTGGTTGTGCATCTTTGTTGCTTTGTGCTGTTAGTTTTTCATGACTTGTCTCGGTTGAGTTTAAAGTAATGCATGACGGGGAGACACTGTTTTTTTTTCCAGGTTCTAAAGAGCCCCACCCACAGCAGTGTAGACAAATCTTTTAAAGAGAGTTGGGACTTGTAAGAAGAAAATACTCATAAGTGGTCATATCTTCAAGAAAGTGAATCCCGACCACTTAAAATTAGCAAGCTGTTTTCTTACTTGTATGCACCTCGTTTCAGTAAGGGTTTCATTCAGCCATGCAGACCTTCGCCCTTCTTACCTGAGCACTGTGGCTCTCACAGGGGTCACAGGGCATTCAATATGGCTTTAAAGAAAGCAGGGGTAGTAGGGATGGCAGAGAACCTGGGACTAAGAGAAGGCCCCAAACCCACCTGAAAGCTGTTAACTCCTTGGGTTCAGCATTACTGTAGCCACTGGCAGCCAAGTCAGCCACCTTGAAAACATCCCTGTGCAAACTGAAGGCACACCTTGGCTTGCAGCGCTTCTAAGCTGCAAGAGCTTCCAAGTAGGTTAGCAGATGTCTTATTCCCAGAGTGTTAATTCCAGTGCTGGGTGCAAACAGGGCAAGAGTCGTGCTTGCTGTGACACCTGTGATAGCATCATCACTGGCCCTTTCAGCAGAGTAGGTTTGAAGCAGCACTTGGCAAAGTCCCTCTTTATCCTTCCCTGCACTCCCACCTCTTAGAGTCACTTGCTTTAAGCCACAGTTTCTTTTCTTATTCCACTGAAGCAATTATGAAACTCGGTAATTAAGAATATGGTTTCCTCATCTTGTAAACATCTTTTTTTTAGTGCCACATTAGACAATATGGGGTGATTAATTATTGAATTTTTGCTGGGTTTTTTGTTTGTTTATTCTAATCCCAAAGCTTAGCTTCCCATTTTAAGTTTAAAGGAGGACAGTGGTAAAAAGTAGTTGATGGAATTTTTGTTGCATGCATGCACTTTACTCTCTTTATTGTATTGAATAAATCCTTAGAAGGTGATGAAGAGACGGATGAAGTCACTGAAGCAGAGAAAGCCACGGAAGAGGCTGATGCAGCAGACGCTGCTGGACCTGCAGCACAGGATGAGAGTGCTGGACCTGCAGCACAGGATGAGAGCTCTGGGGAATCCCCAGAAATTGGAGAGGAGAATAACTTACTGGCTCCAGAGGCATCCTCTGCTGTGGAGGAAGCACAGCAGGAAGCTACTGCTAATTCAGAAGTTGCTGCTAATTTGGAAGTTGCTGCTAATTCAGAAGCTGCTGCAGTGCAAGGTTAACTTATGAATGTGGTTTTTGAGTGTGTTGTGTTGTGCTTCTTACAGAACATTAAGAACAAGCATCAGTGTCCCTAATAGAGTCTGTCCTGCAGTGAAAACTAATTCAGGTGTTAACTTGATATATATCATGAGCGTAAAGTAATTAAGGTTATTAAATCAGTGTCTCTGAAAGCGTCCTGCCTCTGGCACCAGAGTTACTGTCTAAAGCAAGTAAAATGAAACCTTTATTTTACTACCCCATCCTGTTTCTCTTTTTATTAAGTTGAGCATGTAATATGATCAGTTAAATGGTTGTTTTAGGGACCTAGTTCTTAAGGGTTTGTTAAGAAATCTAACCACTTTATTTCATTTGCCATTCCAAAGATAATCACACTAATTATGTCTGTGTCAAGGTAACTTCAACAGAATCTTGCATAGCAACAGAAATGCTGTCGTGGTCTCAATTTTAAGGATATAATAGGTAAAAATTTCAAAAAACAATACAGCATCAGACTGGGGTTAAAGTCTAAAATTGACTGATGGCAACATATTCAGTATTTTGAACTGTGAGGGTGTTTGAAATATTTTGGTTTACTGTGCTTTAAAAAAAATCATAATAATGCAAATGCAAACTTATTTGTAATTTGCACAAGATACAGGATTATAATTTATTTTGTTTGGGTTTTTTTTAGCACACCTTTTTCATTTTTTTTTTCTTACTACTAACCTTGAGAGGTTCTATCTAAAACACAGGTCAAACTGAGATTAAAGGTATTTTGTTCACTAGTCCATGGTAGGATGTCACCAAACCTTGAAAGGTGTTAGCAGATTCTGGAATTGTTGTTGCCTTTTTCCTTGGTGATTCCAGTGAGGAGGCATCTTAATTGCCTTTTTAGCAAATGAATTTGAGAGGTGGTGCAGCATTTCCAATGCCTTTGTGAAAGGTCTAGGTATGAATGGGATTTTTAATTCAAGTGTGAATAGCTCCTGTGCTTGTCCAGGAAGCAGTCCAGTGCAAATAACATTTAAAACCAGTGCTTAGTCCAATCTGCTATAAGTTATACAGCTGGTAGAAAGCAGGAGTAAGTATCTTGGTAGTGATTATCACTGTTTACATGTAAATATATTTATAAGGCAATTATGAAGTTAAAATATCTAGAACCTTAAAAATTTCCATTTCTGTGGAAGTGACAATTTCATTTAGAAAAGAAGCAGTCTGATATATGTTAAAGTTAGTGGATTGGAGATATGTTTTAAAATGTCTTGCAGAGTTTACCTGCTCTACAGAGCAATTGCAAAATTTCACTTTAATTTTGTAAGCACTTGCTTATATTTGGAAGTGTTTGTATATTCCCTTCACAGTGATTATCTAGGAATAACCGTTAATTGTTGGATAGGGTGAGATTTTCTGTGTGGTAAGTATTTCTGCCATTTTATTGAAGAAGAAGCAGCTGTAGAATCTTCCCCAAGAAACATTGTGCATAAGTTGATTAGATTTTGGGAGGAAATGCTTTCCTGTGAGGGTGGTGAGGCTCTGGCACAGGTTGCCCAGAGAAGTTGTGGATGCCCCATTTCTGGAAGTGTGCAAAGCCAGGCTGACTGGGCCTTTGAGCAACCTGGTTTAGTGAAAGGTGTCCCTGGTTATGGCAGGGGAGTTGGAACAAGATGGTCTTTAAGGTCCCTTCCAACCTAAACCATTCCGTGATGATTCTGTGATTAAGTCTGGACACAGTGGTTTCATGTTCTTACTGATCCCTATTTGACAAGAAGAAGTATGTCTTGTAGCTGTTAGTTACTGCTGGTGTTGTCTGGAAGCGGAGGAGCTATTTAGAAATTACTGACTTCTTAGATCTATTTTCTCTGGCAGCATGCTGAGGAAAACAGCACTGGAACCACACTTCTGCTATGCTGAGATTTGCAGGGGACTCTCAGGGTCATCTCAGGTGTCCTCTGTCAAACCTGGCTGCAGTGGTCGTTCTTTGCTGCGTGGTAAAGCCAGCAGAAACAAACCCGTGGGACATAAAACCGTCGAGGAATGAAAGCGAGGGAGTGTTCTCCCCAGTGTAGCACTGCCTGGTGTCTTTGGTGTTCCCGGGGCATTAAAACCTGCTCCTGAGCACGGCCACCAGCGAGGATTGCTGTAAATAGCTGCTGGTGACAGGTGTGCCCAGCCAAGGGTGAGTCCTGAGGACCTTGTCAGGGGTTCACACGAGGTCACGTCCCTGGGGCTCCCTGTGAGCGCTGTGTAACCGGAGTCCTGCCCTGGGAGGCTGGGGAGGCTCCAGCTGCCAGGACACCCCTCCTCCCGGCCCTGCCTGCAGGAGAACAGACCCTGGAGCAGTTCCTTCCGAGGAGTTTTTGTAGCTGCGGGAAGGAAGGCCACAAGCAGCACGTGGTCTTAACCTGGTATCCCTTTCCTCTAAGCTGTGTAAAAGCTGGTTTTCATTGGCATCATGCTTACAAGAAGACGGGGGTTTCATTTCAAAAGTTCTCTGCGCTCTCCATACCGCTTTGCTGAGTGTCTACTTGCAGACAACAGTTATTGTGTTTTTAAAAACATTTATATTTCTAATTAAAATCCTTCTGGATGTGCTTTCAGTTTTGTATTCAACCATCTTTATCATTTGTGTTATCTCCAGTTGGGGGTGGGGAAAAAGTGTATCTCCACTTTTACTGAGGTAGAGAAGAATTTTTCATTGAGAACTTTGGAAAAAAGTACTTATTTAAGTAAGTTTTATTAATTTTGTTGTCAGTTTGATGTTACTTCTGCAGATGAAGGTGCAAGTATTTTTTTATCGTTACCAGCAAACCTCTGCTTTTTCAAATGCAATTGTTTCTTTTAATCTATAGGCTTTCTGTAAGGTTTGGAAGTGCCAGGTGCCAGTAGAGTGTATATATATATATATATATATATATACGTGTGGAGTATGTATCCTGGAGCTTGTGTCCAGCTCCAGTATATATACCTATGGTATGTATACAGATAGCATGAGTGTATACCTGGATGTGCAGAAAAAAATGCCACCCAAAACAAAGCAAGTATCAAACCAAAAAACAAACAGAAAAACCTCCCAACCCACGCTTGGAGGCAGATGCTTAATACTTAATCAGGGTAATTTCTGTTTCAGAGAGTTAATTACAATTGCACCTGCCTGGAATTTTCTCCTCACCTCCGTTTAAGTAATTTACAATCCACTACTAGGATCTGGAATTCTGTGAAATACAGTAGCCAAAAAAAGTACTGTGCTGTGTTACTCTGTTCCCAAAGTTTTAGTTTCCTCTAATTTCTAATTTTCTTTCCCTTTTTATTGCTTGAGCTGTCATTCTTGGCCACTGCCTGCTGCTGGTTAAGTTCCTGCTGTTCTCCTTTTAGTTTACTCTGTGTCTGGGGACCTTAAATTAAGATAACTTTTTCTTTATATAGAAAAAATGCACAGATTGGCCAGCTGCTATTTGGATTAGACAGGGTTGTGACTTCTAATTTTTGAATTGCCACTATAAATTTTCTACAACTCTGATATTGAGGCTTGAAGTTTTGGCATTATCAACTGGAATAACAAAAGCAATTAGCCCCAATCCGTGCTTTCTGAGACTCCTGACTTCTGTAGCATAGGTTCTTTTCTAATTTTTGAAAAGAAAATGGTCTCTTCTCTGTTTGTTATTTCAAATACCATTTGGGTGAGTGACTAGGTTTGGGGAGGATTAGTTTGTGAATGTGCCAGTGCTTTCCATGTCAACCTTCAAATGACAGTACAATGCCAGTTGTCTGCAGCCTAGAGAAACAAATATAGACTGCACTGGACAAGAGTTGCTGCTTTTGGGACAGGACTTTTTGCTGACCCAATCGTACAGCGATGCCAAGCAGACAAAAAAAAAAGCCTGGCATGAGCAGTGCAGATTGTTTGCTTGGTAAGTTACCAAATTCTGGGTGTGCTGACACTGGAAGTGCTTTGAAAATGGCCGAAGAGTCCTCAGAGTTATTTGCAATTGCGCGTATTCAAAGGCTTTCAGAATGATGTTGCTCAGTAGAACAGACACATCCTTCTAGGCATTCCTTTCTGTGAGATGGAGGATTATTTTCCTCTTCACTGAATATGGTAGATTAATCTAGCTAAATTAGGCTCTAGAAATTTGAATTGTGTGAATATTATCCTACTGGGGGAGCACCCGTATCCTGTAGAATTTCCATTGGGTATTTCTGTTTCACATTTTATCACTTTCTTTATCTGTCTCTTGGACTGCTGCACTTACCTTTTATCTTTCTGATTGCCATACACTGGACACTAGTCTGTTCTCTCTTCCTCCTGTCTTTTCCTCATAAAACCAAGCTTGTAGATGAGTCATCATAGGATAATTGGAAAATCCCTGTTGGAAGAAAGTGGACAATATTTAGAAAAGACTTCTGTAAAGGTTGTGAGCATCTGAAGACCTTGGTTGGTAAATAGAGAGACTGTTCACTTTTGAGCAGCTTAGCTGAAAAGAGAATTTTACAACATGCTTTGGAGGAGGAAGATTTTGGTAAAAGGGAAAAACCCCTAGAGCTTCCCAGCTAAGAGTGCAAACAAATAAGTGGGGAAGAACTACCTAAAATAACTGTCTTCCTCTTTGTCTATTGCAGAGCAATGAGACAAGAAACTTCTCAAGGAAAGATTAAAGCTGGTAAAAGCACATACAGTGAATAATGCCTAAATGATTGCCATTGTTAAGGGGAAAATAGACTTACTGCTTTTGCTAACATTTATAGCTCATTGTCAAGACTTGAAAAGAATCCTGAAATAACTGGAAAGCAAGAGCTCACTTTGGACAGCAGAAACTGCTGGCATTTACTTCACCTTGAGTATTATTACCTGTGTTTGAAATTTTCCTGTAAACACAGAACCCACAGAAATACTATTAGAGAAAATTTTGAGAAAAAATGGCAACAGTGACTCCCTTCTGCTCTCCTGTTGTGGCAGTTCAAACCAGAATGGTTTGGTGTTAATTTTTGGGCAAGGTTTCTCATTGCAGAGAAAAACATCCTTTTCAAAAAACAACATGCTGAACTTTTCTCCCTTGAAAACTAAGTGGGTAAAACTTGGTGCATTACTTTGTATGGGGAATGTTAAAGAAAACATCTAACTTAATTAGGAGGTTTTTTAGAACCTTCTGGAGGATTTAATACATCAAATTATTAGTGCATTTTCATATATGGTGATTATATTAACTTGCACTAGTTTTCCTCCTGATCCATTCCAATCAATGACTAGACATGATTCTATGTTTAAAGCAAACAAACAACACAATGTGGGTTGCTTCTTATTGCCATAAATCTATGTTACAGAATATAAAACAAAATACTTGAAATTATGTGAGGTACTATAAACTATTCTGGATTAATGTGACATGCACTGTTATGCTTTTATTTCTGACCATTACAAGCTTCTCTGAACCTTTTTTAAATCCATGTAATTTTTCATCCACTGTAGAATGAGCTCTCTTGAAGTGAGTCTTCTGGTCATTAGTATGAACTAATGAGGCTTTTCTTGGGGACTAGTGACCTACATCAGGCACAATCTGTGGCATATTTGGCTGATTGAACTTGTTTATCTTCTTTCTGTATGGAGTGAAGAAAATTTTTATTTTTAATAATGTGGTTCACAACACCGTGGTTTTAGGCTCTCAGCTGGACCTCATGGATTTTTGTCTGGATTAGTTATGGATGGGACTGCAAAAAGGGAAAACTGACAGATTTTTATAGTGGCAGGATTATTAGAAATCCCAGCCTTCCTGTGTTCATCAATTTCCCAAAGACCTTGGGCTCTCAGCCTCTGGTTTGGGTTTGTCCTCTGGAACAGCTGAAAAGCCAAGGGGAGAAAACTCCTGATACCTGTGGACTCTAGCAAGGTATTGCAAAGTAGGAAGGGTAGGAAGGTTGGAGCTGCCTTCAGGCTGTGTCCAAACAACAGCATGGTCAGGCCAGGGCAGTTCCACGAACAATATCTTGGCACAATATGGGCTTCAGCAGCTGCCAGCAATTAGTTCCTGCCCTGTGCATCCAAGGAGCTGATCAGACTGACAAATAATCAGTGCTTCTCTAAATAATTGTTGTTTCCTTGACTCTGTTTAGGATGTAGAACTGAGAGATTTATTTTTCCTTCTGTGAAGAAGCCCAAGTGCTGATTTCACAGTGCCTCACAGAGAGGAGTTGGTCTGTGCTTAACCACTCGGTACATTGTTTGCTTTTTAAGCCCAATGTTTAGGTGTTAAGTGTTTTTTTTCTTTCCAAAGAGTAAATTGGATAACTTGGTCTAGCTTGTTTAGAATCCTGAGTGTTCACTGAATAAAATGCCAATGAACAGAGAGAGAGAGAGCATTTCAGGTGGTCCTGAGTGACGTTCCTGGTGCGCAGGCTATTCCTGGTGGGTATCTGCAAGCCCTCCATGCTGAGCTCCCTGTACCTTCCTGGCCAATGACACCTGAAGCACTTGGTCCTGTTCCAGGGACAGGTGCACAGGCTTGCCTATTGTGTCCCAAGCTGCTTAGTGGTTGTGATTTCCCCCTGTTCCTCTTGCTGATGTAGCTGGTGGTGGTTTGAGCCCCCAAGAACAGAGGGAGGAGGTGCTGAAGCCAAGTCAGATGTACCTGGGGTGGCAGGTGGCTTCTGATGAAAGGATGGAAGGGGGCCTTAGCTGTCACACCCACCTCAGGATTTGGAACAAAAGCCATTGTTGAACGAATTTCTTTCCATTTTCCCTAAAGCTGATGATATGACCAAAATATGTGAAGTTGTTCTTAAAAGTGAAACAGTTTCTTTCTGCTACTGCTGTCTTCTCCCCTGGGTTAGATTTTAAGGCAACAAGTCGTCTCCCCCCCTGCTTCCTGTGCTCTGTTTTGCAAATTCTTGACAAATACATTCTTGAATTACTTTTCAAACATGGCAGAATTTGACTTTTTCAAAGTCAATTCTACTCCACTACCAGTTTTCCAAAAACAGGTCTTTAAACTAAGAGAAGGAACTGGGAGTATTTTGCTCTGCCTATCCTAACATTTCAGAGGACATCCCAAGACCCTCAGTGGATCTGACTGAGGAAGCTTTATGTAAACGGAAGCATCTCATTTTAGTATAAGTGGGTCTCTGAAAAACCCAAAAAGTAAAATATTTCTGCTTTCACAATTAAATTTGACTTCTACCCCCTGCCCACCCCCTTCCCCTTTGGAACTGGTGTGTGACACTGGTTATGTTATAGGCAGCTTGAAATATCAAAGCCTTGTTTTGTACTCCAGCTTTGGTTTGTGAGCTCCAGGCGGATTCCATTTGTATTATGCTGGCTAACTTGTATTATTTTAGCTTTATAAAGCCAAAATTCTTCTGCAAAGAATATTTTTTGAAGTAATTGGACCTGGTGTTGTGCATTACAGATACCAGCCTCATCTTCACTGCTTAGGAAAAAAAAAAATCGTGGTATGAAGGATACTGCTTTAGGTTAAATGCTTCACTTGGAAAAGCATATTTTTAAGTAGCTTTAAAAATTGCGGGAAACTGGTGCCTGGTCAAATATTTTTGCTGTTGTTTCTAACTGGAAACATCACTTTTCAGTGAATCAAATGATTAGGATTAGAATTAAAATATGACAGTTTTTAAATATATTGGTAGGGAAACTGAGGGAAAAAATACAGACTGTAGTCCTGAGAAGGCTGTGGTCATCTTGTATGGTCGGTCTCATTATAAAACTTCTGTCCTGCAGGAAGGAATCCCCACCTCTCCCTGAGCAAGGAAAAAATTGAATATATCTTTCATTTTAAAATCTGGAACCACAAACAGCAATCTATCCATCTGTATCTTAAATAAGGAAAACTTATAAAGCCACTTAAAAATACAAGGTAAAAGCTTAAAATCCAGTAAGATTTAAAGTTAGCTTAGTTAGGCCTACAGGCTATTTGTATCGCTCATCTATCATTTGGTATCAATAGATATTAGAAATCATTTATTTCTGTATGTAAAATAAGTTTTGCATGTTAGTTGCTGACTAGCTGCTACTTCAGTGGAAGTGGAAAGACATGACCCTCACATTAACATGGCTGGTTTTTTTCTGAAAAGCTTTTTCTCTAAGCTTTAAAGCAGCAGTTTAAATTGGCACTCATGAGACCTCAGTGATGTAACAAAGGGAAGGTACCCTGCTCCCACAGATGTCCAAGCTTGGTTAGGCAGAGGGCTGGAACTCCTCCCTCTGGACTCCTCTGCTCGCTCCTCTTGGCACTGTTGACATAACTGTACATGTGTAGAGTAAGAAA
>JAWWES010000133.1:10326741-10345610 GCA_035583135.1 Lophotriccus pileatus | reverse complement strand
CCTGCCCTGCCCTGCCGTGCCCTGCCCCGCCGCACTTTCGGTTCCGCGCGGGGCGCGGCGGGGCGGCCGCGGGGCCGGAGGGGCCGCTCCGGGTCCGTCCACCCCCCCTGCTCAGCCCGCGGGGTCCGCGCCCGGCGGCGGGGCGGGCGGTGCCCTCCGGCTGTCAGTGTAAACACAGCCGGCGGGGTGGCCGCGGCCTCCCGGGCCGGGCTCGCAGCGCCCCGGGCCGGGCTGGGCGCGGGTGGGCGGCGGGAAGGGGGAGGCGGCCGGGGCAGCGCCAGGGGGGCAGCGCGTTGTTTACACGGGGCGCCGTGAGAACATGGCAGCCCGGGCGTGCGGGCCGCTCGCTGTCATGCGTGTGTGTGTGTGCTCGCTCCTCCCGGCCCCGGGAGCGGCGCCCAGTACCCCGCGCCGCTCCCACCCTGCATAAAGGGCCGGAGCCTGGCGTGTTCGTCGTTATGCCGTGAGCCCAGTCCGTGTTTATCTGTTACCCTTTTTGGCCGTGTTCCCTCTTGTGTCTCTCTCTCTCTCGCCGCTTAACTAATTCGGTTCTTCGTTCTGCAGGATCCCTTCCCCTTACGGCGGGGCACTGTCATCTTCCTTGTCACTCTTCTATAATCGTTTAACTTCTTTAGCCGAGGCAGCAAGACCTTACCTTACGCACGGCCAGTTCGTGAGGACGGTTGTGGGTCTGATCCGAATTCCTCTCTTCCTCCTTCTATTTTCACTCCATCTCTGACAGTGAACGGGATCGGTTGCTTTAGGAAAGGTTCTGGGAACAGGGTGGTTGTTTTGTGTGGTGCTATTAGTGACATACCCTTTCCATACCCTTCTTCTGAAACCGTCTCTCAGGTTTCAGTAATACCTCGTTCAGAAGGTCCCTAAACTTTAGGCTGATACGCGTGTCTTTGTGTTCGACAGTCTCATAAGCCATTCAGGAGCTTTACCTCACTAAAGCTGTTGGACTGAAATCTTACAAGTTTTTTGACCTCCAGAATATCCCAGGAAAGCTAATTACGGAATTTGCACGCACTTTTAGTCTGTGTATTGGAGGGTTTTTTTGTTTGTTTGTTTGTTTTCTGGTTTTTTTTTAAACCCACATCCTCACCAGTTAATTTAATCGTCTCTATTCCTTTATTATGTAAAACGATGAATAATTCCTCAACGACTCCGGCTTGTGGGGGAGTGGAAGTGGTTGTTAAGGACCAACAAACGACTCGTTGGGAAGAGAAGTGCGGGTACAAAGTGAGGGTCTGTGTGTGAGACTTCTGTCAGAGGGAAGAGAAGGTTTCAGGCTGTCTTTAAATAGAGAGCAGTGGGAAGAGAGCCGGCTAATAGGATGAGATACGGGAAGGTCCAGAAGAAGCCTGCTGAAGCCACAAAGGTTTTTGCAGAACGTTAATAGTTTCTAAGTGATTATGAGCTTATATGTTTTGGGGCTCATCAGCTTTAGCTGTTCAGGTTTCAGAGCAAACTTCAAATGTTCAGATTATCAAATTAAGTATGTATGTAAGGAGTTCCTCTGATTTCTCACTGGATTTGATGCATCATTAATTTGATCCAGCATAATAATTTTCTGTGCATTTCTCAGTAGAATTATTGCTTAGCTGTATGGAAACTTGGGACTTATGGCGTGGCCAGGACTACTTTGCTGATTGCTTATTCTGATTTCCTTTTCTGTAACTTTTAATGATTATTGTAATTTTTAAGGTACTATAATCTGCAGGGATTGTTTTGTTCCCCTGGCCTTGTGGATGTAAAGATTTACTTTGTATCCTCTTTTTGAGTATACCCCCGGATCCTTTAGCAACAAGTGTAAGTCTGGGTTTTTTTGTTTTTTTTTTCCACTCAGCCAACTTTTTCAGCAACCTATTTTTTCAGTTTTTAGACTTGTTCTGAGTCTCCAAAACCCCAGAAAGTTAATTTGCCATTTCTTCTGCACGTGCCAGTGTGAATCAGTTAGCCAGAGCTGTAAAAAATTATCTAGGAAAGCATCTTAAAAAAAAACCCTCTTCAGTTGACATAAATTTTACAGAGCATGCCGTGGTTTGTGTGGATCAGAGTGATGGTGGCATTTACTGGTATATCTGAGGTGCTGCCTATGAAAAGGCACCTTCGTACCCTTAGGAAGCCTTGTCGCTGTTAGTGGGATTCTGCAGAGATCTTGGCCAGTATATTTCTGCACATATAACTAACTTCATTTTCAAGCCAGCTTTCTAACTTTTTTTTTTTTTTAATTAAACCTAAAGAAGGCCTTTTTATAAAAAAAAAGAAAAAAGAAAAAAGCTGTGTGTGTGATGCTACTGCTGGCTGCAGTCCTGCTCTTGTGGTTGCCTCTGTGTAGGTATCCGCATAAATCTCTCCTCAGGATCTGGGATGCCAGCTGAATAAAAGGGGGACATTGTTCCAAGTACTCTTGTGGTGGCTCTGAGTGCTGTGAGAGCAGCTGCCTCTGGTCACTGCTGCCCAGACTTCTGCATGTTTGTCTTGTTTTTGTGTGTGGGCATATTTTTTTTTTCCCCAAGCGTTGGGTTCTTTTTTTTTTTTTTTTCCCTTGCTTGCTTGTTTTATAATTAAAATGAAAGTGTACTCAAACTACTTGCAGTTTTATATTTAGAGGTTTGTTTTGAAGCCAGTCCTAAATAACTTCGCTTGGAGTCTGGCCTAGTAGAGGTGATGCTCTGCCATCCTTTCCACACCGTTTTTTCAATTATTATTTGTAATTCTGTTGAGCTGCATCTTTGCTTCTCTGAAAATTTGGTAGGTGATTATGCACAGGAGGATCAACTTAAGGCACTGTTTTTTGAGGGATGTGCTCATCACAGTTGTGATTTGCAGTGGCTTTAAGCTTTCTGCTGAAAACGTAAAAGAACCATTTGGATTTCTTGTAGGCAAACACTTGAATGCACAGTGTAGGTCTTATAAATGTGCTATTCCATATGTGAATGACCTCCTTGGTATTTTGTAGACTTTATGACAAGTCCCCTGTAGCCTCTGAAGATGTACAGGCTCTAATTGGTCACCTTGACCAGTGAAATTATCCAAAATTTGAGGTTTTGATATGTCCTTTATAGTGGTAAACAAGTTATAAACTTCTTGCTGTTGAGGCAAAGAATTTAAGGTTCAGATTTTTTAGTTTGGTGTTTTGTTTTGTTTGGGTTTTTTTAGTTTATTTTGGGGATGGGAGCACCTCGGCTTACTTTTGTTTTCCCACGAGATATGTAAAAAAATAACAAATGATGCAACAAAGCTGTTATTGTAGTTGTAAGGGTTATTCCAAATGTTTCAGAGCCAGCTTTTCTCTGTTTTTTCCATTACCAGGAAGAACAGGAGTGGATGTCAGAACTCTGACAAAATGATTTGGTAATTTCTTTTGGAAATGTTACTTTTTTTTTTTTCTCTCTGAAGTTGTTCCGTATTTTGCTATGGTGCAAGCAACTATCTAGAGAGGAATTACATTTGTAGTGTGTGGTTTTTGGCTTTATTTTTAATCTTCCTGCGTGTTGTTTTGTAATTCAAAACTAGTCATACTGTGAACCAGCTTCTGTGCTGGCTGTTTGTATCACTGGGGACAATCTGTTCTCTTACAAACCTGAATCATCTCTTCCTTTAAGAATCTGAGTCTAATTGTCTTTTGGCCTTATTGTCTCAGTTAGCCTTGGGAAATGTGAATTTCAGAACTGATATCTGAAAGTGGCCAGGCAGCCTTTTCCTTTTACAGGAGTCAAGTGAGTTGCGACTTGATAGGGAGAGGACGGGGAATAGATTCAGCGTTCTGCTGAAATTTGAGGGACAAGCAAAAAGCCTTCCACAGAGCCATACTCCTTAGGGAAAGGAAAGCGGGCAGATGCTTGACTGGTTCATTCAGAAAGGGCTGTGTCTGTGGGACACAAACACGTGGGTGTGCGGGGTGTGTGTATGCGCGTTTGCTTCAACTTAGAACTGAACTGAAGCTGTTTTAACTTTCCACTTGCCTTTTTCTGTATCCTGTCAGAGTTTCGAAAACGTTGCTGAGTAGCAGGACTCTCAGTATGAAGTTCAACTCCTGTTATCTAAAGACTTTGTGTCTTTCATTTATTCTTTGCCTGGACTGTTGCATACATTCGGTCTGAAGACACATCTTTTTGATGAATGCTGGGATTTAGTGTCTCACGCATTTTTTCTGTAGACTTTCCCTTATAAGGTTTTTATTATGAATTTCTGCT
This sequence comes from Lophotriccus pileatus, assembly GCA_035583135.1. Taxonomy (NCBI): domain Eukaryota; kingdom Metazoa; phylum Chordata; class Aves; order Passeriformes; family Tyrannidae; genus Lophotriccus; species Lophotriccus pileatus. The sequence continues at coordinate 10,341,405 of JAWWES010000133.1, read as the reverse complement.
GGAATTGGAAAATAAGGATTATCATTTATGTTCCTGCATTGCCCTGTCTTCATTTCTACAGGTAACTGGTAATTCATGGACAGACAAATCCGCACAGAAGTGATCTCAACTTCTTGTAACCTAGGAGACATAAATGACATGTTTTTGAGATAACCTGGTCTTGAACACAGTACTGAGTGTTTTCAGTTGCCACCTGTGTGGGACTGTAGTACATAAAATATAAATACACAGTAGATGTGGTCTAGTATGTGATTGTTCATTTGCATTAATATTCTATGTGAGAATGAGAATAGCTTTGTGACATCCTTAGGCAAAGGCACTATATGAAGTGCTGTATGTTCTTATGTGGCTGTAAGTCTGAGTTGCAGGAATAACACCGATTTTGAACCTGGTGGGCGGTTCTGCTTCCAAATTAATGTACAGTTTCCTTTCTTTGGACTTCTCCTTTGGGTTATGATTGCTTGGTGGTATTTCTAGCGCGGATATAAATGGAAAATCGTAGAAGAGGAAAATCTTTTGGCAATAAAACTTTTTTTTTATTTTTCCTCCTGATTGATTATTTTAGTGCATTCATAAACAGATGTTTTTCTACTTTACATATTTCTGAATTTAAAGACTTTTGGAATAATTGTTAGGCAGGTAAGGAGTAGGCTTTTTGTGCTAAAAACCTGGAGGATGAGAAGTATATGTGGCTACAAGGGATTCTTGTTAAAGGCTTTGCAGCTTCAGTCTTGTTTGGGGAGCAGAGGAGGCCTTTGCTTTCTGTTTCATCTTGAAAATGTTGATAATCAGAAAGTGGTGCTAGCTTTACAAATGGAACAATGGAAAATAAAGTATTAACTGTGAGGGCTTTTTTGTGCTGTTACAAATGATATATTGTTAGGTATGAATCATGCTTTGTCATGTAAAGTTGGCTGCCTATGTAAACAAAAAAGCCTTATTTTTTTATTCTAAGTTGCATGTATTTTTTTTCCTTTCTTTTGAAATGTATCTTGTGCTTATTCTGCTGCTGCTATGATAGTGATTTAACATGGTTTCCTCTTTTTTGGTTTTATTTTGTGAGGATTAATTCTCAAGAAAGCTGGTATCAGAATTTATTCTCCTTTTGTATGTAAGGGTAAAAAATACAGGTATCTTGCTCTGTTGTGTCAGGATTTTTTTCTTTTTTTGGTGTGTTGTTTGGTTGTTGTTTTTTTTTTGGTGTGTTTTTGTAGTGACTGCCACGCACCTTGTGGCAACTGACTTGGTGCTACGTTGGTAGAGCAATATCAATTATGCCTTTCTGGGCATATTTTTATGGCAGGCTGAAGGATCCTCAATACCTTGATAAATTAAAGTTTTAAAGCAATTTTTTGCATAGTATTTTTTGTTGACTTTATTGCTTAGTTGACATCCTGTTGGGAAGATCAGCAATTGCAGTTTTTGCTAGTGCACCTAAGCTGTCATGCCCATAGGAAGTCCAGCTGCTCTGCATGAATCCAAACTAGTTTTTCCCTGTACGTGCAAGATTAATTTAGTTTAAGCTGTCTGCTGTTGAAAAGCAGACCCACTGAATTTGCCCATTAAAGTATTGATTATAATTCTTTTTCTTCAGTATGTGATAGAAGATCCTGTTTTCTTGCAGACCTCAGTGATTGTGCTAGCTTTCTAAATGGATGGGTTTTATTAAAAATGTTGGGCCACATTCTGGCTTCTGTTAAAAAGCATTGATCTCAGTGGAGTTACTTGCAAGGGTAATTGACAACAGGTTGGGTTCTTGTGCCTCACATGGGCTTTCTGTTGTGCAACCAAGAAGCCTTAGTTGCGCCTTGAAGTAGTAAACTGCTCCTTGTGGCCCAAAGTTTATGAAAGGAGATTATTTGTCTCTTTCAAAGGCAGGGTATGAATAGCAGCAGTGGCTAAAAACAAAGTGCTTTTTAAAAAAAATCCACAAAGATGAAAGTTATGTATCTTTGTAAGCTCAGTGAGTCCATGGTACACACAAATTGAAGCATTATGATGTGCAACTACATTTTTAGACTCATAAGAATTTCTTCTCTAAAAGATGAACTGCCAGAATATTTTGTATTTCAAAGAAAACTGTAGATTAGAAATTAGGTAGTTGTTTAAGATGAGTAATAAATATGCAGTGCTTTAAAAAGGCAGCATGTTTGAAAGCATTATGAAACTAGTAAAGCAAAGAAGAAAATGTAATTAAAAATAATCTGATCATTTGATATGAAGGCAATAACTGCAGAAAAGCTGCACTAACTCAAATGTTGTACGTCCCCCCAAAAAATTAGTTAATATTTGACCTCAGTGAAAAATTGATGATTCTGGCTGAAGTTGCAAAGAGCCAAACTGAAGTTGTGTTCTCTTAGTATTAGTGTGAAACTTGTGCTGTATGGTCACTGTGAACTTCACCAAGGTCAGCACATTCTGTACCACCTGTTGTGTTTGCTGAAGTCCTGTTTTGATGTAGAGATATAACATGCAATAGATTTCATAAACCTTGGAAAACTTTTGGCTATAAATTGTGCAAATAACTTAAAATTATTTTGTGTTTCAGCAGCCTCCGCCTAGCTGTTTAACAGCAGTGGATTGAGAATTCAAGCGTTTGATATTCTGAGGTTATCAGCGTTACTGTCGTCAAGAGATAACAGCTCTCAGAGAATCTTCAGGGGATGCACCATGACATCAGCAGTGATTGACACTGGGGGCCCTGGCCTGGAGTTTGACAGCAATGGAATCAAAAAACAAGAGGTTAGAAAAATAAATAGCATTTATTTACTATCAAACTTTGCACCTTTTATCTAAATTTGAAAGAAAAGTTCACTCTAAAATTGCTGTGAAGAAAAAGAAAATGGATTTGAGATTGTCGTGTAAGGAGTAAGAGAGCAGCCATTTTTCAAATATCTTTTATTAGAAGATTTTGTTATCACAGAGAAGTGGAAGCAGTAAGTTTTGGAGTCTGCAGTACAACTGTAGACTTGGTTTACAAAATTACATTCTATACTAAACATTTCTTTAAAGATCTCAGATGTGTCTTGAGGTATAGAACAAGTTGAGTAGAACAATATAAGGGCCTCTTTTAAGCTAGCCAACACATTTGGTTGCATTTTTGCATTCTTATCAACAAATAATAAATATATTCTACTATCCTGTAGATTTTAATAAATAGAATCTGGCAGGGTTCCACTTCTGCAACACTTTAACTGATTAAATGTGCTTTTACAGACATTTTGGTCCTTAAATAAGTAGAGATAAGCATATGGGCTATGAAGTAGTCAGTTCTTCTGTGACAGCTTATGTACTTAATCCAAAACATGGATGTTCATGAGACACAGGTCAGATGTAGGTATCTTGCAGTACACACAAAAAGCCTTGATTACATTTCATCAAGCAGAGGGAGAAGAAACACTTCCCACAGCTGAATGACTTCATTAGAAAGCTCTTTTCCAATATCTTAAAGCTCTTTGTTTGATGCTTTAAATTTTAAGTGCTTAAAACCAGAAAAATATCTTTGAGTTTGAGGGAGGTCCCTTTGATGGCTGATAAGCCATCTTTTATTCTTTTCATCTCTTCCTTTAGAAGAAAATTTAATTTAAAAATCTTTAAATTTATTATCATTATTCCATAAAATACGTAAAAGCATAAGAGGAAAAATATTCATGTAGAGTTCAATAGTGCAGTATTTAGAGCATTTTTTTTTCTTTTCTTCCCTTTTTTTTTTTCCTTTCTATAGGAAAATGAGCCAGTCTCTGAATTCCCAGCAGTGATTGTGGAGCCAGTTCCTAGTGCCAGACTAGAACAGGGTTACGCTGCTCAGGTCCTGGTTTATGATGACGAGACTTACCTGATGCAAGATGTAGCAGAGGAACAAGAAATTGAGACTGAAACTGTGGAAACAGGTAGACTTACTTGATTTTTTTTTTCTTCCATGAGGTTTTAGTACTTTTAGAAGTCCCCAAGGAGTGTGACATTGTATCTACCCATAGGACGGAGATCCTGGCCTGGGTTCACATCTCTTCCCTCTAAACTTAGTTGTGCCCAGCTTGAGTGGTAACAGGATTACTTTGGCAGGTAAAAATGTCACCTTGTGTTCAGGATACTGCAAACTATGTACCCTCATGAGCAGGCAGATCTTCATTTATGTCTTTGTTACTTATGCTAGACAGCTAAACTTGGAGTTTTTAAAAATCAGCTGAGCCAGGAAGCTGGTTGGAACTCAGTTTTTTAGTGTGTCTGGGCCAAATACCTGCAGGGCAGCTGGCAGTATGGACTGTGTGGCTCTATTTACCCCATATTCCTGTCTATCCCTTGCTATCCCGCCTTTTTGATCCAAGAGTGGTTTTGTTGCTGGTTGGATGGCAGGAGTGTGTGGCTAGAGGGAATGGAGTTGGACTGTCTTTTTATGGGCAAAAAGCCGAATAGATTGAAATCAACTCATCTAGCTGGTAAATTATCAAGTTAGGGATGAAGCAAGGAGTGGAGCTTTGGCATTAAAAGCTGAGCTGGTTAGTGCTAAGCACATTTTTCTGTACACCCTCTCTCCAAAGAGCACCACTGGGAGGTCTGCGCTTCCTGAGGGGCACCAAAGTCTGTTTAAAGTGTCTGAGGAAACAAAAGCTGTGCTGCTACAGCAGCCTAATGACACCTGCTGCGCTTCACAGGCCGTGCTCAGTTGGAAGGGACCCACAAGGATCAAGTCCAACCCTTAGCCCTGCACAGGACACCCCAAAAATCACACCATGTGCCTGAGAGCATTGTCCAAACACCTCTTGAACTCTTGTCAGGCTTGGCGCTGTGACCACTGCCCTGGGGAGCCTGTTCCAAACACCCTCTGGGGGAAGAACCTTTTCCTGATATCCAGCCTAGACCTCCCTTGACACAACACCAGGCTGTTCCCATGGATCCCATCACTGGTCACCGCAGAGAAGAGATCAGTGCCTGCCCCTCCTCTTGCTTTCTTGTGTTGCCTCTCATACTTGTTAAACTTCAGCCATTTCAGTTTGCTAAGTTTGCAGGAAAAAGAGCTGTTCTGTATTTTTGGGGTTTAAATTTCGGCTGGATTAGCAGGGGTAGGGAATACATAGAACTGCAACCAAAGGGAGTCCAGGTCCTCTTGGGCACTCCATACTGAGCTGGTGAGACCAACATCACACGGGCAGCACACATTCCTATCCTGAGGCTGCCTAATGTAGAGTTGGAGTTTAAATTCATGATGCCAGGCAAACAAAACAAAGGTGTGAGACTCTTCTTTCCTCCCAGCTGCTTATCTTGGCAGCCCAGTAAGTGTGCATTCCCATCAGATTAGGCAAGTGTCAGTGCAGATTTCTCTGGAAACAGTGGATGCAACTGCTCGTACATCCTTCTGAATTTGGATGTTATCCAAATGTTTGCACCTCAGCAAAAATCACATGCATCAACTTCATAAGATTTGCATGAACTAATGATTCAGTACTTACAGTTCCAGTTTACTCAAATGTGTTTTGAATGAAATATGCTAATTAGAGGTTCAACAAGTTAATGTAAAGAAAAGTTATGAAATATATATTTTTTAATTCCATTTTTTACTACGGTAATAAACTTTTATGATTAAGGTAAGTGAGAAGTGAGGATGTTCTTCTTAAACTGAGTTTTAGAACTTAAACTTATATTTTAAAACTTTTAAGAGCTTATACTTTGAAGGTTTTTGTATTCAGGAGTTGTTTTCTAAACATTAAATATGCTATTTCTTGTAAGATTTTTGTAGATTAATGGCTAACAGGGCAACTATTTCAGGATAAAGAGCTACTGCAAATGAACTCTCAATGTGTTTAAGTATAATTTTATGGCTGTAATAAATTGGTGGAAAGGACAGTTAAAAACTTGTACCTCTTCTGTAGCAATATTTTTATTTAAGCTACTGTTCAAAGAAATAGACATGTGGGTGCTTCCAGGCCTTGATATTTGAAAGTATAGTCTTAAAATTTATAGAGCAGTTGGTATAATAATTTGATGGGTTTATGGTTGGAGATGTTAAGAGATGTGTCTTGACTGCACGTAGTTTGTTGGTGTTCTCTGTGTTCTTTTTTGTTTAATTTCATAGTTTGACATTAGTATGTCCTTAAAAATTCAGTATGATAACATAATGAAATATTAAAATCAGTTCAGATATTTAAAACTTGGTTTTAATAGTTTTGAGTGAAGAACTAATAGGCACTAAAAAGCCAATTTACAGTGGAGAAGAAATTAAAATTAACCAAGATTTAAAAATTGATGAATGCTCACCGGTTCCCATGCTCCAGCTTTTCATTATTATTTGTATGGTGTGTACACCATTAATCCAGTGCAGTTTTCATGGTGTAATTATCCATGACAATGAGCTCTTGCACAGAACTTGTTGGTTTAGACTGTTCTGAGGGAGGCAGCCCTGTGGCGCATGAGGTTTGACCAACATGTTTCGGCACAGCCAGGAGTCTTTCTCAATTCATTGCTTGTACAGAGAGGTGAGGTGGGTGGAGAGAAAGTATTAAAACCCTGAGGAACATTCCTTTTGGTAATGCACCATTATTAGCAGTGACTTGCAGGACCATGAATCTGAGTGTGTTGTTCAGTTTTAATTGAGGAGATCCTGGGCTGTGGGTAGGAAGCAGTTTAATGTAGGAGAGGTGGCAACAGGTGCCATAGTAATTGTTAATGAGAAAGCAGACTAAGGCAGTAAACAAAGCATAATGTTTTTTTAAAGAGCATCATTTTAGGGTGTTAATTTTCTGAAGTATACATCTTTATTATGTTAATGATCCTAATTTAGAGAGAGATGCGACAATCTGATTTCTGTGCATCTTATAAGAAAATTCTGTTATTGCTAAAGTAGTCTCAATAGATTCTGCTTCATAAATGACAGAATTAATTGCTACAATAAATTTCATGTTATTCGATAAATGTATCATTGTTGCACCAAGAGTGAGTAGACTTAATACCTTTTGTGGTTCTGGACTCTACAGACAGCATGGCAAATACTAAAGAATCACCTTAAAGAGATCTGGGCAGTATTGGCAAAGGATACCTATTCTTATAACATATGATATACCCTTTGTCATAATCTTTACTGCTGGCCATGGACATGACTTTTTTTTCCTTTCTTGTGACAGTTCATTGGCACTTCCAGTGACTACTGATTTACATGCTCTGTATCATTGCAGCTACATATTCCAAGAGCCTTGAGCTACTTTGCAGTTAATCTAAAGCTTTGTAATTAAAGATGTAGCCTTATTCTGGCCTTCAGAGATAGGGATCAGTACCCTTTGTGAAAAACTTAGTGGGGCAGCTCCTTGGGACTTTCTGAAGAGGTGATTTGTGCTGTGCCTTGAATGGTTCTGTTTGTGGTTTGCTGTTCCATGGGTGGATTTGAGACTGTGTGGACTGTAAGGACAGTCAGTGCTGAGCTGAGGGCAGAATCAGGACCTGTGATGTTGTTTTATATTAAAAAACTTCTTGCATTTATGAAACCACAAATTAAATAAAATATGCTATATGATTGTTATAAATACTGATGAATTTTTAACTAATTCCAGTGGAGCATGGGGGGGTTTGCCTATCAGATTCCTTCCAGCCTGTTTCCCACTAATCTATCTTGATTCATTAATCAAGGATCATTAATTATAATTAATCCTTTAACTGTAAATTTAATCCATTAACTATAAAAGTAAGACCCAAGAGTCTTTTAGCACACAAGAAAGACTTAATGGTTCAAGTTATGTTTTTATTCTAGAAGGAAAAAAATGTCTATCTGCTTGGAATAGAAAAACATCATGACAAAGGAGTTTTCTAGAAAAACCAAAATGTAGGAAATTTGGTCTTTTCAGGTGACCTTCTGACATTCTTTGTGGAGGTAGTGAGTGCCTTTTGTAATGATTGAAAGGGAAGGTATAAGCTTTAAGTTGACATAGTGTTTAAATTTCTTTCCCTGTTTGTATGATATTCTTGGGAGCAGTACCTTTAGATTATTGAGGACTGACCTTAAAATTTTGTTTACTGCAACAGTGACAGTGTTTGTATCATAAAAGAGGCATCCTTCTTAACAAGTTTTTAATAATATCCAAATTTTATTGGCTTTCATCTCCTGCATAGTTTTCTGTCCTTTAAGTAGTTAGGCCTTGAATTGTAGGCTTTATTCAGCAAAACCTTTGTAGTTTCCATTACAGCAGAAGCTGCTGTCTTTAAAGAAGCCGTCATTTTGAAATTAACAATTGCTACATTTGCAAAACCCATGTTGTTGTTTGTTCACAAATTTTGTTGAACAGTGGTAGCTATTAAGGAAATATTGCTGTAAGTACAGTAAAGCTTGATCCCTATGAGAGGTGTTCCAAAATCATATTGCTTCTATAGACCCCTGATGGAATTGATTTAGTGACTCTAACATTTTATATGAATAGTATTTTTCCCCGTACTTTTTTATTAATCACCAAAGCAACAAGTACAGGTTTAGGATTTTTTTTTTTAGTCACAGCTTTAGGATGAAAGGGGAGACAAACCTACATTTCAAGAGGTTGAAATGTCATTAAATTTGTGAACTGTCACCAGGTTTATCAATTTGATATTTCATCAGAAATCCTCCTTGTGGTTCAAGTTGAAAAGTCTGGTTTAATTCTAAAAATACTATTGACACAGGGAGGTGGAGAATCTGCATGAAAATAATGGGGGTCTGAAAGTGAGCCTTGCAGGATTCTGGTCTGGAAAAATATTGGGCTACAAAGATCAGGAAGTTCAGTTGAAACTATAATGTAAATTGACAGCCATCCTTAAGGAGGGAGGAGGTTGAATCAACAGGGAGTTTAGGCTTATTCCTCTCCTAATTTAAACAAATGGATGAACAAAATACATACTTTAAGGGAAATCTTTTAGAGAGCAAATTTCAGATTACTGCTTGCACAGTTACCACCATGGGAATCAGCTTTGCATATCTATGTCCAGTCTTTAGTTATTGCCTGTTCTTCCTTCTGCCTTTATATGTCTTCTCTTATTATAATTCAAACTGCTTCCTTCTAACATCTTTTATGTGAATTTGAACCCATGAACTCTTGTTTCTCAGAGAAGTTTTCATCAGTTAAATATCATATCCTAAGAACTCAGTATTAGATCTGGTTAGAATCTTACCTTTGAGTGTGGCCTGTGCATGTAAGGGATAAACAGAACAGTGTTATAATTCATTCTGTCTGGACATTATTTGATTAAACTCTTACAAAAAATGAGTTAACACAGGCATCTGCTGCACATTTTGTTAGTGCTGACGTATCCTGTTGACTGAACTTCATTTTCTTACACTGACAGCTTGGTGAGAATGGTAGACATGGAGAGGGAGCAGTTTGCTTTATAGGATCTTGCTGACTTAAAAAAAGCCAAGACTGGTTTGGACATTCTAACAACTTGACTGAATTCTCATCTTAAGTTGTTACTGTCTTCATCAAAGTGCTAAGACGAAGCTTGTTGGCTAGACAAAAGCAAGATAAAGCTTTGCTTGCTCCACTGCAAGAGTTAGATGTCTCTAACAAATGAATGGGTTAAGACTTTGCCCTTTGAATGTGAGCTAATTTTATGTTTTCACACCATGCTGCTGCTGCATCTGTGTGAATGCTCACTGTGCCAAGAAATCCACTGCACTTTTGCCAGTTAAACGCTGGTGACAGTGAGGCAAAATGATTCCCCTCTTACTTCACGTGCTGTTGTATAGTACTTACAGCAGTTGACTAAAGGCAGGTACATCTGCTCTCAGTAACATTCTTAATTCAGAAACAAAATTCAACTGCAACTTAAATTTTGTGTCATATTTGCCGGTGTTTCCCTTTCTGGGAAATTAAGGAAAAGAGCTCTAGAATTGTGCATGATAGTATTTTAACATGACCATAAAACCCTGGTTGTGCTGTCCAGTTCTTTCTAGATTTCAGTTTTCTGCCTTGCTGCATTCAGTGGTTCATTCATATCAAAAGAGTACTGCAAGATTGACTATTTTGTAATAAAGCCTCATTTAACTACCCATTTCAAGAATAATTTTTATTTCCTGAGGCTAATTCAGTGATTTGCTGGGGCGGAGCATTAAAGGTTGGACTTCAGATATGTAAGATGCATGTGCCTCTAAACTCCCGACTCCAGTTGTAACTGTGAGTGAGAATTTGTAAGCTGTTACCGTGAAGACTCAGCCACAACATTTTAATAATGAAGGCTGAAAAAATTGTGTGGCTTCTACCTTGAAATCAGAACACAATATGGCAATGCCAAACCCATCGTGGTATGAGTGCACAAGAGTTACTGGTCTTTACTGATCAAAAATGCAGTGACAGACTTGAAAATAATAATTTTTAAAGGTGATCTGCACATTAAAAGGGAGATTGTAATTGACAACAAACTCTAGGATGACAGTAAAGCCACATGTGTTTGAGCAGGGCACTTAGTCCTTAGAAAAACATTCAGTGGGACCCCTCTCCTCAATGTTTCCCTGGCTCCTTCAGGAACATTTTGTGGTTATTTTGCTACTTGGCAATTTTCTACCATGGAATCCACAGTGGATGATAATTATGATAATGATTATGCTGATCTGCTGATAAAGGTGACAGCTGCATTTTTCTTGGTTGTTTTCTGGAATTTAACAATTTTAATATTGTTAAAAATATTTCTTTGTATTGTTACCCTTGCAATGCAGTAATAGCTATCAACAGTTTGATAACCTGCTGTTGAGGACAGCAGCTACTTCTGTAATTATTAGATGTGAGTTTCTTGAGGATCCTGGGCAAAACTGACCTTTCTGTAACATTAAAATTTGTAGTTGCTTTGGGCACTCGGAGCAGGACATGCCTGGACTTCTGAAATTACTTGAAGCTTTTTAGAGTGGTTGGCATTTCAGCATTGTTACTCCGTTATCATTTTCAATTTGTCATGTAGACTGCAAATACTACCCTCAGACCTATTGCTATCTACCCTCCACTACTTACCTAAATGAAGTCAAACAAATCACCTCTGTAGGAATAAGCAACTGCTTTATAATAATTGCCTTTTCCCAGGGTAGGTCTTACTAGAATACAACTGGCATCCTCTGTGGCTAAAAGTAATTAAATGCACACAGGTTTTCCCTTCTGGTTAATCATTTGCTGTCAGTGGAGGACAAAGGTGCCATTGGAAGGTTGCACTTCTAGCATTTCAAGTACAATACTTGTGAAGTAGTTTTCCAAGAGAAACTACAATCTCTTATCAGAGAATATTTTCATCATATTTGTAAGAATTGTGGGAAAGGCAGCTCTGCATAGGAGACTATGGGAGTGGAGATTGACAGTTCCTCCATAGCCACTGAATGCTCTAATAGTTTTGAGGACTGTTCAAGGAGATGTTTAATCCACTTCTGCAAATCTGCTGAAACCTTCTTCATATTCTGAATTTAGATCTGCCGTCTTGGATGCAATTAATCACATCCAGCTGCTTTTCTTCACCTGTCTTTCACTTGTCCAAAATTATCAGGATGAGGTTTAACTGAACCTCAACTGAAGAAGTGACACATTTCCTGAACAAAGTTGCCCATATTAAACATTTTGACTTTTTTTTTTTTGTCTGGTACTTGGTAAATGTAGATGTGATGAGCATGTAGGTCTACCTGGCTATCTTGACAGCTGAGCTTGTTCTTAAAAAAAATCACAATAAAGCTTAGTCTTTGTATACTCTAACAGTAAAACAAACAAACCAACAAAAAAACTAGGTCAGTAAATATATTTTTGTCTGACAAAGACTGATGCTCTTGGGGACCTGTTAATCTATATATTTTTTTTTCTGCTTTTTTCATACCAGAGAAACATAAATATATCTGCAATTTCCTGTGGCCCTGTTCACTTACAGTAAATATTTCCTGCTTCATTGGGCCACCCACTGAGTAGATTTTGTACCCCTCTTTGTTAACCTTCTGCCTAGAAAGGAGGCTTAAAAATAGATTAAAAAGTTAAGTGTGTGTTTACTTTTTCCCCCTGTTGACTCTCTTTTTTCCCTGAAATAATAAGATTTTATTAGCATGACAAATCAATCAGCATTCAGCATGAAATACTAGAAATCATATAATTTAAAGAGGACTTCCAGAGAAAGTTGCATTCCTCCTTAAAGACGTATATGTCTATATATGTAATACTATATAAGGTGTGCACAGATCAAAACGATCACTACATAGATTTGTTGAAGTTTTTTACATATTAATCTTGAAAGTGCCCAGGCTTGGACTCTTTTCAAGGGATTGGAACCCCTCAGGCATCCACTGATATTCTCTATGTGTGATCAGAGAGAGCAAAGACTCAAAACACTGAGCGCAGCTGTTCAAGTCCATTTCTTGTGAATTGGCAAACACTGTGCGAAGTCTGTGCTCACAGCAGTAAATAAATGCTGCCTAGAAAACTGCTGTTAAACCAAGAGCTTGGTGTTTTATGCTCCTTTTTTCCTTTCATTTCGGACACGTGGTGTTTGTCAAGAGTTACAAAGCGCACATTGCTTACACGTCGTGTTTGTCAAGAGTTACACAGCGCACATTGCTTGACTGCACTTACTCAAGGAGTCCATATATCCCAGGCAAAAATTCATTGGATATGAGTCAAATGCTTCAGTTTATGACTGAAAGTTGCAATCAGTAAACAATGCTCACCAAATTACATAGCAATCAATAAAGGAAAAGACTATGGAGGCACATTTTCCTAAGTATGGAAGTGTGAATTCCTATTGACGTGGGTTTGGAGTCAAAGGTATTTAGTGTCTCAGTGCACCTTTTGATCTGGATCTAAACAGGCAAACTTTTAAGCTGTATTTTATTGCTGTGGGCCAAATGGCTTGAAGCGTGGCTAAATTACAATTTTTAGCAACAGTAGGTACACAGCACAAAGTGTCAGGAGTACATGGTTATTGCAGTACTCTGTATTTAAGCTGAACCTACGGCATTGCTCAACTACACTAGGTGAGGTTTCCACTTCAATTTGAGGATGTTTTAATGAAGGGCTATTAAGTTTTATTGCACATTTAAATGTGCGCCTACTTAAAATGACTTTCCTTGTCCTTGGGCTTGTCTCCACTAGGAAAATTTCTGCTGGAGGATACAGCAGAGTCCCCTAGTGGAAATATGCTGACGGAAGGAATTCTTGCTAGTACTGCTGCTGCACCTCTCTGAATAACAAAAGCTGACAGGAGCACTCTGCTTTTGGCAAAGCTGGATCTGCATGAGAGCTTTTTGCCGTCACGCCTGGCTACTTGCCTTTTTTGTCCATGCTTCTGGTTGGAAAGAGCTCGGCTGGCAAAACTTTAGCACAGACCTACCCTTAGATAGATCTTTAATGGGAGAATGAATGATCTCTCTTCGAGGTCTTGCTTATCTAAGATGGCGATGAACAAATTTAATTCTTTACAGCCAGGAATGGATGAGTGAAGTCTACAAAACGCCTGAATTTTTATTTGTGTGTTATAAATATTAGATATAAATACAGCCATTAAAATGTATTCCTATAAAAGCCTCAGGTGTTGTATTATTAGGAGTATGATTTGTCAAAAGTTTGAAGCACTGAATTTACCAGCTGGACGTCATTTATGCTGGGTACTATTTTGTGATTTCTGTGGTGGGGAAAAGTGCTTCTGAAGTGTTGCTTGTGATCTAGGTCCTAGGACTACTAAAACTTGAGAGGGGAAGAGGTCCTGTATTGTCAGGTTGCAGCTGGTACCCTTCACCTGCTTTTAATGGAGCTGTGGTATACACGGAAGAAGGAATTCTCTTTAGGCAGGTGTTTGCGTGATGCTTGGCTTAACACTATGGGCCTAGTCAGGTGTGTGCGGTGTTAATGAAGGAATTCCTACGCGTAACCTCCATGCATAGCTCCATGTTGAACATGTGTTGCTTTTCTTGGGGTAGCTACTCCTTGCATGCAGCTCTGAAGTTTTACCCTGGGAGTGATCAACACAGGCAATGGACAGGCACGTGTGGAGAGTCCGTTCTCCTGATTGCTATCTGTCCACCTGCAGCGCTCCAGGGGCCTGACAGGGAATGCTGTGGTGTCACTGAAGCAGGTGTTCTTCAGATGGGAGAGCAAACAACCCTAAAAAAAAGTGGTGGTTGTGGGTTTTTTAATGTGTTTTTAAATTAAGAAAGCAATGTAATGCGCCCTCCCCCCTCCCCCCAAATCTGCTCAGGAGCTGGGTTTCACGAAGGATGGACAGGGCCTGTAGCTAACTGGAAAAGGCACCTAAAGTTTCCTTGGAATCAGCCCTGCTGCTATTCAGGAGACGAGGTGGATTGTAGGAGAGGAGGACTGAGGCTTTCTGGCAAATTGTTACTGAACGTAGGGACTCGCCAAAGAGAAAACTTGTTCCTGCGTCAGTGGGGACTGTCAGCCCTGGTTCCCGGGGCACGTCGTTGCCGGTGTGCGGGGGCTGCGGGGAGGCGGACGGGAAGGCGCTCGGGGCAGCGCCGGGACTGGCCGCTCTGCGGTCTGACCCGCTCTGTCCGTGCCCGCGGGTGCCCGCGGGCCGGGGCGGGCGCTGCCTGCGGCCCGCGTGTGCCGGGGGCTCCCCCTTCCCGCGGGCGGCCCCGCTCTGCTGCCGCGGCGGCGGCGGGAGCCGGCGCGGCACTTCCTGTGTGGGGCGGGCGGCGGAAGGATCGCGCGCGCGCCGCCCCGCAGGAAGCGCTCCCGCCGCCGCCGC
>JAWWES010000133.1:10296275-10326091 GCA_035583135.1 Lophotriccus pileatus | reverse complement strand
CTGCCGGCGGCGGGGCGGCAGGAGGCGCCGCCGGCGGGACCGCGGCCCCCACGTGTTTGGGGCGGGGGGGCGGCGGCGCCCCCTCCCCCACGCGTGCCGCGCAGCGGAAGCGCCGCGCGCGCCCCCGGGGCCCCCGCGCGCCCCCGGGGGAGGGACCGGCGTGGGGGGAGGCGGCGGGACCGCCACTGGGCGCGCGGCGGGCGCGGCACCGGAGCGGAGCGCGGTGTAAACACGGAAGTGGCGCCGCCGCCGCCGCACGTGGCCGCACCTGCCTGCGGGCGCCCCCGGCGGGCGGGGGAGGGCGCGGCGGGAGCGCCGGCCCGGGACGGAGCAGGAACGGGAGCCGGCTCTCACACAGCGGTGCAGGTGCCGCGCTCCTCTACACCTTGGGGCCTCCGGGCCCAGCCGCTTTACCCGAGCTCTAGCACTTCGTCGGGGTTGTGTTGAGGATCGTGGTTTGGGCTCTGTTGGTTTTATTAAGTCTGTCTGTGAACAGGGCGCTCTCCAGTGATCCCAGAATTTGTCTTAAACTCTGGTAGAGCCCTGGAGAAAGCATGAGCAAGGTTACAGCTGACTTAAAGCACAGACGCACTGTCCAGCGTTTAGTTCTCCACAGAAGTTGTACTAGCTCTGATTTTATGTTTGTCTTTACAACATGGAGCTCAACTTTTAAACCTATTCCTTGAAACCACACACAGCACTACGGTGCAGAGCATTAGAAGTAATGACTTGACTGTGATGGTAAAGCTTAACGTTGGTTTTGCATTGACATGGCAGTGGGTTTGTACAGGCCTGAATGTATGCTAAAGGTAAATGCTCTGTCGTTTACCGTTAAGACACCCTTTCAAAAAGGAGGGCCAAGTCACAAAATGTTCACAGTGCTTTATTTTATTTAATGCAGAAACAGACCTGGGGTGCTTTGGAGGAGGGTGACACCAACCCCAGACACACAAAAAGCCCCCACTACGAAGCAGCAAAGAACTGTTCTGCTGCAGAACAGAAGCGGAGCAGGTCATAAACAGCTGGACACTCTCCTGTCTGGGCTGGAGCAGGAGCTTCACTTTGCCAGTGGAACACATCCCTGATTCCTGCAGTGCTCACTCTTCACTTTGCAGTTTGTTGGTTTTTTGCTTTTGATTGTCAGTGAATGGAGAACGTTTAGGTGGTTGATTATTGTGTCAAGACCTTCTTAAGTTATTGTAACTAGATTGTTTGTGACCCAACCCTTAGATAAGTGACAGATGACCTTTGCATTGCCCTTTCTGATGTCCTTAATGTCCTTAGCCCAAAGAACTTAATTCCTTTTTTTTTTTTTTGTTATATTTGCATTGCACTGAGTGATACAGATACCTACACAGGTCTAGTATTCTCATCATCATACTATCAGGATACCATATCTGTTTACTTACTTTTGTATATTGATGGTATCATGTGGATTTAAGTGAGGAATCCTTTATCCTAAGGGATTATAATAATGACGTGTTGGCTTTCCCGTGGCTCCTGGTTCCAGTGTTGACAAAACTTCAGTGTTGATAACCGCGGGCAGTAAGAGGGACCAAAATTGTTGCTGCTTAGTGTTATCTTAATTGCCGGTTATAGGAGCAACTCCTAAATGACTTTACAAAGACGTGTTTTGGCTTTGTAGCTCATATTTTGTCAATATCAGGCTGATAACTTACGGCTCACAGTGGGACAAGTGCTTTGGGATGATCTCTCTCTTGTCTTCTGTACTGATTGCCTTTATTCAGCGGGTTATGCGTCATCCTTAAACTGTGTGCAGCTCACAGCCTTTGGAACCAACAGAGTCAGGCTTAGGGAAATACTGAAAACCCCAAGGAATTGTTCTTCACTTTCTGAACAAATGTCTGCCACAAAACAAGCAGTAAACTGAAAATACTTTCTTTTCCAGTCAAGTGTTGCACGCAGAAAGATTTCTGGGTATTACCTATATGGGCAATTCAGCTGCTTTTAATTAAGATGCAGCTTAAGCACTGTTACAGCTTCCACTGCTGTTTGCTGAGGTCTTTTAAGTGCTGAGATAAAACAAGCATGTGAGCACCAGTAAACTTTAATGAGCTTTGTTAGTGTATGTGTAGTCACTCTTGACTGAGTTCCATGCTTGGAATTGGAAATTCTTCATTAAAGTATTCCTCTGGTTGCCTCATAGTATTAAAGGATAAGCTATTGCAGGTGCTTCAGTTAAGTGTTGGCCTTGTAAATGCAGACATTGATAACAATGCAGATAAAGGGGGGGGGGAGAGCTGTATTCAGTGCCAGAAGGTACCATTTTGAAAGTTCCAGTCCCATTTCCCCCCTCTCATTAGTTGCTTTCGTTAATTTTGTTAGTCCTGTGTTAAAAAGGGACGTTTTACCAAATGGATACGTTGCCACTGTGTGCTTCTGTAAAGCTGAAGTACAGCCCTGTCAGATTTAATTACCAAGTTTGGTGTTTTGTAACAGCTGTTGAGAACCTTCAATAATCTACTGAACATGCTATTTGTTTAGAAAGTGGAACGAGGAAGGCATTAGGTCAACAGTGAAGATAGACATCAACTAGCCTAGTTAACTGTTTACAATTTTTGAAATGGTTTGCAAAGACCACTTTTCTTCCTGCAAACAGACCAGAAAATTTTTAATGAAGTATTTTAAAATAAAGTGCCAAGGACTCATATGTCTTCATAAAAGCAGTAAGATGAGTCTTAGTTTTAAAAGAATGAAAGATAAGTGGTGGTGTTAACTCTGATGTGTTCTAGGTCAGTAAATGGCAGTTCTCATGTCACTCAGTTATCAAAGTCTGAAAAATTTACTTTCATCCATGTAAAACTACTTTGCTTCCTTTGGGCAAGTGACAGCTCCTCCTGAAATTATTATGTAAGGTAACAGACCCACACCTTACTTTATTTATTCAAGCAGTGTGGTCTGTTTTAGCTTTGGGGTATTGTATATGTGCACGGCAGTACCATAGTTGATAGCATAAACATAATAGAAATAGTTGGGCATATTTAAAAAAAACAGGTGAAACACGTCAGTCTTTGATCAGAAATGTTTCTGCCCATTGTGATGCTGCACTTGTGCACCAAAGCCTTGGAAAGTTGTCTTTTTTTTTTTTTTTTCCCACAATCCTGCTTACTTGGTTTGCTTCTTTCCCCATCTTTATTGTGGGAAGTGTTACCAGGTACTGTGATACAAGTGAAGTTTGATCACTTGATCCAGTAATTTGCAAGAGCAGCTGCCTGCTTTTTTTCTTGTCCCATCCCATCTCTGAGAGAGCCTGTTCCCCCACTTCCATCTTTTGGGATGTCTAATTTAGCTGTGTTTTCCATCCGTATGTGAGTGCCTCCTGACTGAGCACTCTGACATGTTGTCTTCTATTAGATATTTTCCAGCATGTGAGAAAGGTGTTTTACATAAAATTTGTGTTGAAATACAAATTTGTACTTTCTTCTTCCCACTGTGTTGGCGCAGTAGCATTGCCTGTACATAAACGAAAACTGCTGCTCACTGGGTAGACAAATGCTTCTGAGGCTAAAACCATGTACTGGTTAAAGGAGGATTAGCTACCTGAAAAGGCTTGAAACTTGGTAATAGCACTCATTTTAGTAGGTGTTCTAATAGCTGTCTTTTTGGCAATGAAAGGTAAGTTTGTTAGCTGTCATGATAGACAGACAGCATGTGTGTTCCAGCCAAAGCCAGAAGTGTTACTATTTTTTGCTTGATATTTGTTAGGTGGCAATTTTAATGGAGTCCTGACTAACTCACATTGGAAAAACGTTTGTGAAGTGTGTGTTTTCAAATGTCACAGGCTTTTGAGGAGTAGGTAGTGCTGTTTTTATTGGAAGTAAAAGGGTTACTTAGGGGAGAGGTCGAGTGGCTCCTTTGCTCTGCTGTGGAGGTTTTGCAGCATTAGTCCCTAATGCTGAGGGGCTTGTGCCTCCTTTCCCTCCACTCTAGCCCCTCCACAGAATGCCCTAGTCCTGGAAAAGTAAAGGATGGCTTTCTGCTGTCCTTTTCGCCTTATTCCTGCCCCCAGCTAGGTACCTCACACTTGTGGTGAAGCGTCTAAACTGTTCCCTGTAGGAAAATTTTGTATGCTTTTAAGCATTTAGGAGTAGCTAATTCGGTACTCTCTTATAATTGAAATTTGGCAACTGTTGTTTGAATTTCTTTACAGGATTCCTTTATGTACTGAACCTGCTGTCTGCACAGAAGCAGCTAACTAGTTGTCCCAAAAATGGTAACCAGAAGAAATGAAAACTGCACAGCTCTTAGCTGCAGGGGAGGCAGAGGGGTTGGTGGAGAAGCTTTGCTGACGTGCTTTAAATCTTATTGCATGCTTTAGAATAATAATAATATATTCAGTACTGATTTGGACTTTCTAATTTTAGTAGTGTTGTAGAATTGATACATTTATGATGACTCCCTGAGTATTGTTCCTTTATTCTGATGATCAGTGGAAAGTTTTATCAGGTAGATGAAGGGAAACTTACTGATTTCTGTACAACTGAAGCTTGTCTTTAGAGAGAGAAATGTTTAGGCAGAGGGTTTCCTGCAGGGCCACTCTGTCACAGTGCAGGTGTTCAGCCTCTGACTTGGGATACTCCCAAACTGCTGCATGGGAAGGAAACAGCTTGGCCAAGCACGGGATGCACCCAGGACTTGGAGCTGGGGGAAGGGCATATGGTGCAAAACTCTTGCTGATTGCCATTGGTTATCCAAGGACAGAGCGTGCAATAGAGACCCTTTCCTGATTTTCCCTGTGCTCCCAGCCTGGGGTGAAGCAGTGGTGGAATATCAGCTTTATCAGTCGTTTTCTGTTCCAAAAGATAAAGCCCTCTAAATAGCATCCCAGGCCACAGCTAATGGGCTGTGGTGGGAATTCCATCAGCCAGCCAGCCAACGGGCTAGTTCAGCAAGAAATTTCAGGCACCCAAAATAGTGCATTTGGGCTCTTTCAGTTTCTGGTTTATGTGTTTAATTTGCTGGCTGGTAGGTTTTTTGAGTTTTTAAGCTCTACATTTGAATAAACTGCAGTATGCTGGAAGGCTTTTACCCCCATGTGTGCCTGCAGGAATCTTTGTGTATCCTGTTTTTATGTAAGTCAGAAGCAACTCTAGTGTTATTTTCCCAATAACCCTCGAGTTATTTCATGGATGTTTCAGTTACAGGGTAGGTGCCTTGAAGTTTTAATAGAGAATTACTCCCAAATCCTCTTTAGTTGTGTGACATTGGAGATAGGTGACCCTGCTCACGCTAAAGATAGATCTCCTGGGTCGCCGGCTGCCTCCCTGGAGTGGTTCAGCTTGGAGCAGATGGCCATAAATGGAAAGAGCAACTGGAGAGAGCCAGAGTACCTTAGCCAGAGTGTGGATGATGGGCAACAGGTGTTTCTGCAGTCACTGCTTTTAAAAACCTTTACAGGGCTGACGAATGTGGAGTTGGCTGTGAGTAGAATTGTAGTTTTAGTTGATACCTTGGGGTTTTTTTAGTGTTGCTGCTGTGTTCAAGTTGCTGTGAGCTGCACTGTATCAAACCTAAATGTGCTCTCTTGGAGTTACATTTTTGATTAATTACTTAGTTATCCTTTCAGAACTTAAAAAAGAGCTGTTTTTAGCTTTTTTCCTTAGTTTTTTCCTTAAAAAAACCACACCCTTTATACAGTTCATTGTGATTTGTGTTTTTTTAACAATCAAGCCTGCTAAACACAACACAGAGTGATTTCTAACGTCAGGAATCAAAACAGGGTATATTTGTTTTGCAGACTAGTCTTGTACTTATGTATATATTTATCCAATAGACTGAAAATTTGAAGAGAGGTGACCTTTAGAATTTAACGGGATAATAATTGGAGGTAGTATTACTTCTCTGTTCTGCTGTGTTAATTTATCACCATCCTCATCACAATCTGGTTTGTTATGGTTAGTTTGAAGGCAGAATACAAACCTCAGAGTCCGCTTCTGTGAGCTCTTGAACACCTCATGGAAACAAGGAGCTTGGTTGTGAACCAGAAATCTAATCTAAGAAGTGACAGTGTCGGTTCTGTTTGTCTTGTGTCTTCCCTAAATAATTCTGTTGACAGGAAGGTATAAAAGGTGTGAAGACACTTGACAATTATTTTGTGATTTTCATGTTAGAGGTTGAGCAGTACAGCTGTACAGGGATACCTGTGGACTTTTATAAGTAATCTGTTCTCACTGATTTTTTTGTATCCTTCTGCAGTGGAAGCATCAGTCCATGGCAGTAATGTGCACTGCACGGATAAGACAATTGAAGCTGCAGAGGCCTTGCTTCATATGGAGTCTCCTACCTGCCTGAGAGATGCCAGGAGCCCTGGTATGTCAGCCACAGTTCCTGCTCTGGGAACTACTTCTTCTGCTAATTAATTAAACAAACAAACTGGGGAACTTGTGTCTGTGGGGAACTGTGTGTTGTTTAAAACATTTGCTTGGTTATTTCAAAGCTGCAGGTTTGATTTGAGTTTTTACAGGATTTTTCCACCCTGTAACGAGTATACTTACACTGTAAATCATTTATCTGTTGGGTAGAGGTATTTGAGTGACTGCACATTTAAGATTAACTTTTCTGCCTAAACATCAGGAAATAATTTTTTCACTGTGCAGCTGACAGAGCCCTGGCACAGATTGCCCAGAGAGGCCATGGAGTCTCCATCCTTGGAGACACTAAAAGGTACATGGATCTAGGTGGCCCAGCTTGAGTAAGGAGTTGGATCAGGTGCCCTTCTAACCTCAACCACTCTGTGGTTCTGTGAATTTGACATTTTACATTGCTAAAATAAAGACTTATTTTAAGGGAAAAGTATTTATTTTCATGTATCTATTTTGGAAAGAATATCTGAATACAATGTGTTGCAAAGTTTTTCTGGTTTAAAAAATCAAAACTTGATAATTACTTTGACTGACGTTCCTTCTGAGGTTACTTCGTATATGTTGGATGAAATAACGATCAAACTGAAATGCAAAACCTTCAAAATAGGAAACGGAGATGAGAATCAAAAGATTGAGCTCTAATTTGTCTAATTCAAAGTTGAGTTTATTTCTATAGGATATTGTTGTGATACTTGTCTTCTGCCTAAAAATACAAATGTGCATGTTTTGGGGAGTTGGATTGATTTTCTAGGGGACAGGTTGTAGGAGCAGAAACATATTGTATATGCTTTGTTTAAATTAATTTTATGTAAGGTACATGAAAATAATCAGATAGAAACGTCATCAGATATTCTTTTTTTCTTCTCTTGTAGTGGAAGTTTTTGTCCCTCCTTGTGTGTCAACCCCAGAATTTATCCATGCAGCCATGAGACCTGATGTGATCACAGAAACTGTGGTGGAAGTATCAACAGAGGAATCTGAATCAATGGATGTGTCTCCTGTCCCAACTTCCCCTGATATCCATGAACCAATGAAAAAGAAAAAAGGTACATGTGGCTCTTGGTAGGAGCAGTGTCAGAATTTATTCCTGATGTGCACTGCTGTGGGTGGTGCAGTTGATGCAGGTGGAGATAGATTAGATGATCTGATATCTTTGCTCGTATAAACAGACTGATTGGAGTCTGAAATGTGAGTTCTTAGAAAATGAGAGTGTAACAAGAAAAAAGAAGGAGCAAGAGAATGGGCTTTGTCAAACCATAAAGGCAAATGGTTTCTGTGCTTGTGTTTTTTTTAACACAAGGTGGAGGAAGGATAGAAGAGGATGCAGAAGGGACTTCTGTGGTATGTAACCACTGATGTCTGAAATGTGGATATATCTGGAGAGTGGGTAGACTCAGGGTAATGAAATGAAATGCAATGAAACACTAGGGTAAATACTAATCTAAAAAAACCACAAATGAGTTTACAAAATCATGAGAAAATCTTCCTTGTGATATTTGTATCTGTTGTCGTGTCTGACTGCCGTGTCCTGGAGGAGAAACAATTCAGAACATTGATATCTAAGCATTCCACTATCATGTGGGAGGTTAGCACCTGGTGAGATTGCTCTCTCTCTATCTGGCAGTTTTCTTACAGGCATCAATAAAATTCACATAACTTTAGGGACATTGCTTTAATAGAGCTTCCAGACATGCTAAGGTGGAATATTTATTTGTAAAGAGGGGAAAAAATACAATGCAGTGATAAAGTGATATAAATCCAAGATCTTTGAGTTTCAGATTTAGTAAAACCACACATAACTGTGTAAAACCAGTTTCAGATTTAGTAAAACCACACAAAACGCACATAACTGTGACTCTGCTGTAAATTAATCCAGAGTAAAACAGGCACTGGGCTAAAGAATGCAAATAAATTGAGTTATACTCGATATTTTTAGTGCTTACCTCACCTGCCATTAACTTGTCTGAAATTGACTTAAATCTGCAAGCAAATGATTAATTAAACTGGTTGTGCAGTAGTAGTTGAACAATTTAAGTTTATTTATATCTGCTAGCAAGGAAACAGCAAGGGGAAAATACATGAACTGCTTCTTTCAGCAAAGACAAACTGTGCAATACTTTTACTCTGCATGTGATTAATACTTGTTTTGCCCCATGTTTTATGTGCAGCTGGCCGTAAACCAAAGACCCAGCAGTCGGCTCTGGCTGATGGGTCTCCAGATCTGGGTATAAAGAAGAAACCTAGGGAAGGCAAAGGTATATTTATTTCATTTATTGAGTCTTCAAAAATACGCAGCGTCTGTCACAGGAAACATACACATCTTCAAAGATTTGGTGGACGAGTTTGTAGTGACTTCATTAGAATTTTATTTGATGTCTTTAAATTTGTTTGTACAAGATCTGGCACAAGGATGTGTGCTCTGGAAGTGTCCTGTAGTGCACTCCACAGTTAATAGGATTCCTCATTTTTTATTTGCTTTGCTTTGTGTTTATTGACTTGTGGTGTCTTTCATGGTGTGTGGCAACTTAGTGCTACACATGTAATTTATTATGCTACTGCTGAAAGACTTGTTCTCAAGTAGTGGCAGCACATGGGCATTTGGAATGGTGATGGCTGGAAATAATGCTTTCTTAGTTGATTCACGAACTCCAGTGGGAATTTATTCCTTGACTAATAGGTTGAGTTTGGTTTAAGGGGAAAACCAAATGATGGTGTGTTTCTGTACAGGTTGAGTGAGGCATTTTGTGCTGGAGAGTCCTCTTTTTGTAATGTTTCTCCTGGTAAATAGTGGTTCCTTTCTTGGACTCCACACCCCTTCACTCAGCAGGGAGACAGATTGGGACATTTGCTCACAGGTTACCTTTGAGGTGGTGTGAGGTGTATCAGCTCTTCCCCTGGTTGTAGGTGAAAAATCTGAATCTCTTCCCCACTTACTGCACTGAAGGTTATTTGGAGATGTTGCTATGGCAGGGAGTAACCAAGTTTAGTGACTTGGAGTGGCAGCACCCTAGAAAGACTGTGCAGTGGTCAGCTCCACCATTACTTTGAGATTTGTTTGAAAGCAAGGTCTGTGCTGTTTACGTAATTCCTTATCTGGCTACAGCTCCTGAGTCATCACGCTTGTCAGTAGGACAAGGAGGAATGGGACTGACGTCCTGCAGATGTTGGCTGATGGAAATCAGTGCAAACAGTTATTAAACTTCCCTGCAGTGCCCAGTGTTGCTGTATTTGGATTTGGTGTAGGAGTGGACTTCAGTGAAGATCACAGATTTTGCATCTGCTATGTTTAAAAGTGCATCTTGTTTAATTGGCTCTGTCCTTTTTTTTTTTTTGTTTTAGTATTCTTAAATCCTTCTTAGCTTTCTTTCTAATTCAGATTTTGCTATTGCAGCTTTCCATTACCTGAATAGTACATGTAAATTGTCCCAGGTTCTATTTTGCTGCATGAATAACTTTGAAAAAGGAGACCTGTATTTCTGTCTCTTCTACTTTTTGTACTGTTGATTTCATTCTGTAGCTTTTTACAAAGTGGGAGATGGTGCTGCCTTGTGGTTGGGGGAGGGGGGAATTTTTTGCCTTTTTTATTTTTAATTGTATTTCCATGGACCCTCATAATGATCTACTTATATCTCTTGTTCTCATAAAGTGTCTCATTCCGTATTTTACACTACAACTAGAATAAAATACTTTTTTTTTATTAATAGAGTCTAGCTGGATGTCCTGCAAAACGTTTTGTTATTGGATTTAATTTTTGTTACTTATTTAAAAAAATTACTTGCAGATATAGCCTATTTCTTATCCAGCGTGTTTTTGGAAAACCAGAAATTATTCTAGAGCTCAGTACTGTCAGAGTTCAGTCTTGGAGGAAGAGAGCTGGTTGTGCACATTGGGAGGGGTCATCCCTGGTTAACATATAGGTAATCCTTCTTTTGCGCATTCCTGGTGCTTTCTGGTGCAAAGTGAAGCAGCTGTAAATCTGAGTTCCTTCTGCCCTACAGTTTATTACATGGGAGAAACTGGAGACATCGTAGTATTTTTACTTTAACCGAGATAGTATTTTTTGGTTGTTCTCATGTAGTGGATTGCCAGTTCTTGGAATGGTTTCTCTTTCCATACTTTGTTTTTCATTTGCATAAATATTACTCTCTTTAAACTGTAGGCAGTTAGAGGGAGCAAAACTGTGTTTGAGCCTCTCCTCACAGATGCAGCAGTTCATTGATGTGCACAGTACCTCGCAGAATTCACGTACTCCCTGGCCATCAGTCCCTCTATTTTGAAATGACACTTAACATTCTTAAGCAGCTGGCAGCTGTAATAATCATCTAATCACAAAAATTTATTTAAAAATCTACTCTGGACTGAAGCTAAGACAGGTGACAGAAGTGTTTAGCTCAGTGGCTGCTTACTGATTAACCTGAGACCTTTCTGATGGTGATGGGAGCTGTATGGTAGTAAATAGAGCTTCTCTCTTCCTAGCAAGCTGCAGGCAGCACATGTTCCTAAGTCCAGCCTGGTAGACAGATGCTTAAAAGCAGCTTGAATTTAAAGCTGTTCAGAGAATAGATTTTACAGGGATGTCTCTCTCTTCCTCAGGAGTCTGTAAGCTTGGGTTCGTAGTATTAGGAGTGCCTGGTTCTGAGGAGAAAGGGTTTAAGAGTGGTTCAAAATTGTATTAAACATTTGCAAAATGAGCTTTCTGTGTTAAATGCGTAGCAGCTTTAGCTGACAGAGCAGCCCACCTGAAATATCACTGGGTCTTGCTGGCAATACTAGATGGCTTCTGAGTAGTATAGGTATTACACAGTCTTCCTGTGGAAAAAAAGCTTTTATTTAGGTCAATACAGAGCATGAGAGGAAAAAAGAAACCTGCTGAGTCAGCAGCACTGTTCCTGCAGAAAAAATTAGGCACTCCCAGGAATAATTTCTCTTGAATTTCCTGTTTACTTCCTAATACTAAAGCCCACTTACGTTTTTGCAAAGAATCTGTTGCAGACCTACAGCATCTGGCAGTGGGCCCAGAAATTCTCTTTCTGAGGAGCTAAAGAATAAAATCCCAAGGGATTAATTCCCTAACATGTAGGATGATTTAAGCATTCCTGAGTTCTCTTCTTGATTCTTTCCTCAAATAGGTCCTCTTCAGATGTCTCTGTAATCTAATGCAAGTAGGATTTTGGTAGCTCTTGAGTAAGTACTTGCTGTAGTTCGAAGCATGTGCTAAGGTACTGTTTTTCCTGTCTATGAGGTGGTCTTCCAGAAGATGGAAACTAGGTTTTTTTTTACCCCTTGGGGTTAATAGCTAAGTTCTCAAAGTCTGCAGCAGTGGTCTTGAAGCTGCCTTACTGTCTTTCAGTTGTCTTCAGCATGGCATAGCAAGTTCTATGCTAGGCCACTAAATCTCAGGAATTAGAGACCTTTTTTCTCACACACACATACACACACAAATTGGTCCATGTCACTCCCTGGAAGTGAAGAATTGGAATTAATGTTCCGAGGTTATTATTCTTGTAGATCTGTCATAGCTCTCAGGAGTCGTCTCCAGCTGTACAAACAGGGATGTGATCAGCTTTTTTCTTTTGCTTCTCTAACCCTTTCCCTGGATGCACATGGTCTAGTCAGAGTGCAGATGATCCCCACATTATGTTCCGTGCCATCCTGTCATAAACCCTCTCTTGGGGTTTCTCCAGTGGAAATGGAGAATCTTGAATATCTGAGAAGTGCATTAAATTCTTCTTTAGGGTGACTTCATTTTATATCCCCCTAATTACAGAAAGGTACATGGGATTTCTGCCATGTGAGTACTTGCTGTCAAAAAGTTGGACTGTCTTTGCCCCTGGAAGGGTGTTGGTCACTCTGCAGCGTGTATTTGGGAAGGGTCAGGCCATGGGGCTGTCACCAGGCAGGGTGAGAGCCCCAGATCCGGGACAAACTTAAGCGCAGTTGAGATGTTTTGTTATTGCAGGTTGTTTGTCTTTTGCAAATTAGTCATAAAATACACTGGCATTTTCATGCCCTGTTCAATCAAATATGAGGAGAAAATTCTGAGCTCTCATCCTGCTGAATTAGATGTAGGTTGTAGTGACTTGGAACACCCTCCCACACTTCTTTTCAAGAACTCAGAATGAATTTTGGATTGAACAGGCTCCTGTGCTCTGTAGTGGATCACTTGGATTAGCTCCTTTCAGAATGTAAATGTTTATGGAAGCTTTACTAAACTTAACAGAATGAATGAATATGTGCAGGTGACGTGCCATCCATGCCATCCTCTGCATAACATTGCTTGTAATGCAGGTCACTCAGAGTTACCTAAACGTGGAGAACTTTCTGTTGTCTTTAAAAGTGGATTTCTAATATTTAAATGATTTCTGATTATAGGAAATACAACGTACTTATGGGAGTTCCTTCTGGACCTTCTCCAGGACAAAAACACTTGTCCTCGATACATTAAATGGACTCAGCGAGAGAAGGGAATCTTCAAACTTGTGGACTCCAAAGCTGTCTCCAAACTCTGGGGAAAACACAAAAACAAACCTGACATGAACTATGAGACTATGGGAAGAGCTCTGAGGTAAAAATTCTTAGAGCCTTAAGTTACCTACTATAATTTTAAATCTGATTCTTAATTTTGCCTCCAGAAATAAAACAGTGTTGAAATTTAAAAGCTTTGCCTTCTTGCTGATTTAGCCCTCAGTCTTGCAGTCCCTGTTGCTTTTTATGTTGCCGTCAAATTTGTTATTTAATTCCTGAAGTATGTATTTAAAAGGTCAGATTTTTTCCAGGTAGATCCTTCAGATCCCTTACCAGGGTGTTTTCCCAGCTTCTTTCCACACCTCCTTGCACTGTAGATTTTACTGTGGCTACTTGAGGTTTTCTACTTGTTGCTTACTACTTGATTGTACTTTTCTTGCAGATATTACTATCAAAGAGGAATCCTGGCAAAAGTGGAGGGACAGAGGCTTGTATATCAGTTTAAGGAGATGCCAAAAAACATAGTTGTCATAGATGATGACAAAAGTGAGTCCTGCAATGAAGATTTGTCGATGCCTACAGATGAAAAGTCATTGGAAAGAGTGTCTTTATCTGCAGAAAACCTTTTAAAAGCAGCAAGCTCTGCACGTGGAGGAAAGAATTCCTCTCAGCTAAGCTGTACCAGAGCAGAAAAAGGAGTCACCAGAGTTGTGAATATTGCCTCGCCAGCACATGACACATCCTCATCTCGGCCCTCAACTACCACCACTACTGTCCCAGCAACAACAGCTCCCAGGTCTGTATTAATGGGCCTTGGGTTTGTCATCTCTTCATGATAAGCAGGTGTATTGTTAGGAGGCTGTCTTTTGGGTTTTTTTTGTCTGCGTTTTGAATGTTGGAAATAGTTTCTGATCTGCACGTAGCAGTGTACTGTAGAGTCATAGAATGGTTTGGGTTGGAAGGGACCTTAAAGATCATGTAGTATCTGTAATGGTGCCCTGTGTTTTGGCATAAACACACCCATCTCCCTTTATTTTGTAGGACTGTTCGTGTGGCAATGCAAGTGCCTGTTGTCATGACCTCTCTGGGACAGAAAATCTCCACCGTGGCAGTGCAGTCGGTAAACGCAGGGTCGCCGTTAATAACCAACACGAGCCCAACAACAGCAACAACCCCAAAGGTAGTAATCCAGACAATCCCCACTGTGATGCCAACCTCTGCTGAAAACGGAGACAAAATCACAATGCAGCCTGCCAAAATCATTACCATCCCTGCCACGCAACTCACGCAGTGTCAGTTACAAACAAAAACGGGCCTGTCTGGGTCAGGAAGTATTAACATTGTGGGAGCCCCGTTGGCTGTTAGAGCACTAACCCCAGTGTCTATAGCTCATGGGACACCAGTAATGAGACTATCAGTGCCTGCTCAGCAGGCCTCTGGCCAGACTCCTCCCAGGGTGATTAGTGCAGTTTTAAAAAGCCCAGAAGTTAAATCAGACACGGCGGCTTCAAAACAGGAGTGCGAAGTGAAAACGCTGCAGCTGGTAAAAGAAGAGAAGCCGGCAGATGGAAGCAAGACTGTGACCCACGTAGTAGTAGTTAGCACGCCCTCAGCTATTGCCCTTCCTGTAACAATGAAAACAGAAGGAATCATAACGTGTGAAAAATGAAGAATAGGCTGCTTCCAGCATGGACCTTGCCTGTAACGGTTTTGCGTATACTGACATAATTGGGGGAGGGATGTGGATGCCACCACCAAGTCAAAAAAGGAGAGTTTTGGAATGTTAATAAACGTGCATTTGTTGAAGACTTACTGGAAAAAAAAACCGAAACAAAACAAAATTATTTTCCCGTGTTTCAGTGGGAATTGAACCACATTTGATATGCTGACAAAAACTGCCTCTTCCAGTTGGGAAACAGCTGAAACTATGGAGAAGGAAAGATAGAGGGACTGAAAAGGGACCAAACTATTCACTACGCTACCGATTACCAAGTTACACTAAGACCTGGAACACTAAAAGAGAGCTGTGTGAGAGGTTTGCCTTGGTTTTTAGTTTTCAGGGGGAGAGGAAAGGCTCATTGTTACACAAGTGGCAAATTTGATGCAGTTTATGTGCATACCAGCGATTACTACTGTGCCCACAGTACTCAACTGGTGCTATGTGAAAAACTCTGCTATACTAGGCATTGTAGAAAGTGAAATACAGGAGATCTAAGAGCTTCTAAAAGAAGACAGAGACCTAGAGGGATTTTTGTATCATACAGCTTAAGCAGATTCAAAATGAAAGCCTTAGACTGATTTTCAGTTATCTTTCTTGAAATAAGCTAATGGCTTGTTTGTGTAAAGCTTTTTTATTAAAACAAATTTTTTAAAAACCTTGTACCTAGCACAGTATTGTTATAGAATGACATGTAACATATTTTGTATGGTAGTTAAAAGTCTGTCTAAATTTCTAAATCGTGGACAAAGTAGCAGCAAGGCTTTCTGCCTTCTGCTGTAACATGCCTGTGTCTCTCACTTAGCCTTGACATCTGTGCATACATTTCAGTTTCAGCTCTACTCTGTCACTTGAAAGGTCACGCCCAGCATGAGCTTTTGTCAGGTAGTTCTAAACCTGTAAATTTTTTTTTAGTTGAAGTTAAGAGGGAAGTACCAGTGTTCGGAACGAACTATAATAGTTTGTATATTCAACATTTGAAGTATATTCTATTTTGTTGTACTCTTGTTTCAAAGTGTATTCAAGTAGGTTTTACTGAAATACAGAAACAAAATTTAATGGTGTTTGGTCTGCTTTTTGTTTTTTACTTTTTCCTTTCAACCTATTAGCCACCTTTTCTGCTTACTGGAAATTTTCTGGGCATTCAGCCTAAGATAGATGATGTAGCATGAAATTTTGGAACTGCCCACTACTCTGAACGGCTGACCAGCTCTCACACAGTACACCCAAATATTTTCTGTTATGGTATCTGTTAAGCTTGTGCTAGCTGGTGAGGTAACTTCTGACCGAGGTCTAGTTCTCTTACACTTTTTCAGGATGGTGAGCACACCCCTGAGCTCTGGGAGCTACCTAACTGCTCTTCCAGCTACACCTCAGCTTCCTAAGGCTGCATGGCAGAGGAAGGGTAGAAATGAGCAGTGTTCCAGTCTGTGATGATCTCACAGAGGCAGGCTGAAAGTACTGGGAGGTAGAAACTTTGAAGAAAGAGAAATACTGAGTTAACACTGCTGGTTCTTTTGATGTTGTTGCCATTGACATTTCCAACTTGGCTTCAACGCAAATACATGACCTTTTTTTTTCTGGATGAAGTAAGTATCTGAATAGGTTTTCCATTTGTAATTGCACTGAAATTAGAGGGTATCGTGATACCAGGCTACAGGGCAAAGCTCGTGTGAGAACACACAGTACACAGATACTTGCTCCATGTTTGCAGTCCATGTGTGTGGCTTAAAATAGACCCTGTTTTCATGGGGACCACACTGGCACATCAGCTTGTGGGGAGCCCAATGGACCCCCCAATTCCCAGTGAGATGCCCTGGAAAATCTTCAGAGTGGCAACTTGGGTAATCTTGGAATTAGATCTAAGTCTAATTGACTGTCTTAGTACTTCACGTCTGGAAGAGCAACTTCAATAGGTACCTGGAGCTCAGGTCTTGATAAAGGAGACCAGAATTAATACATGTGAAAATCAAGTTACCTCTCGATTCCTAGCAGTAAGTCCCGTTCTTCCTTTTGACTGGTAAGGAATGTGGGAATAGCTCCCTGCAGCCAGGCCAGCATGTGGGGAATTTCCGAAGTCTTTGGGAAAACGTATTCTTTTTCATAATCTAAGCAGGGAAGTGGAGTTTAAGAACAAAGCAGTGAAAAAGCTGAAGCAGGTAAAGCGTGGCGTAGAAGGCAGCAGTCCCTCCCACCAGCAGCAACCCAAAGAAGCAAAGGTTCTTACACAGGAGCTGTGTTTCTGGCCTGGGATAGAGGACAAAGACCCCCTCACAGGAGGAAATGGGGGAGAAAGAAGAGGACTTTTGTTGCTGAGAAAGGGGTAGGACAAAAAGGGGAAGGGCAATGGCTTGATTATTTTGGTAGTCTGGGGTGCACTGTTCTGGGTAAAGAGAAATGGAGCACTGGGAAGAGAGGCAGGTAGAACAAACCTGAGCCAAAAGACAAGAGGAGAGAAAAGTAACTTTTTGAAACCTACACTTGTAAGTTTTGTCTGTAAGAAATCTTTTTCTAAATGGTTGTCACTTGGTCATACGTGAAAGATGCTGCATCTCGGAGTGTGAAATGTCTGCCTCCGGTATTTGTAATTAAAACCTTTCCAATGCCTAATTTAGATACACTGGAAGTCAAATGGGGACAAGCTATTTTCCTGGAAATAGATAAGGACTTCCAGCTGATGGCCTTCTCTTAAGTTAGAGCCAAGACTTTTCTGTCATGGCAAAAACGAAAGGAATGGAGGTGCACATGTACTGCTCGTGGGATAGTCAGCTCCGAGCCGTGCTCTGAGACACTGTTACTGCCAGTGCTGCATCCTGCCACAGAACTGGTGATGGTCCTTTGGCTCTCTCCCCTGGCCACCCAGTGAGCAGCACACAATGCTGGCTGACAGAGGACACTTAACAGTGGCTTGAGAACCTCGATCTGTACGAGGATATGCTGTAACTGAAGTGGAAAGGGAACTTAACCCAACTTGAAACAGTGAGGATTTTGTTAACCTTTCTGTGTATGCTTTTGTACTCCTCGCTTAGTTTCTAAGTTTAGCTGCTACCTAGGAGTACAGTTAGGTAGTGATTTCAGTGTATGTGCTTAAGCACAGCTCTTCCAGCATTGCTTTGTGTGCATGTGGTGCCTCTGAGTTCTTCTGAGATCCAGTTTTCTTCAGAGTTGGTGTGTAATCTCAGTAGCAAAGCTGTGCCTCTCACAAGAGGCAGCTTCTCTCGGGGGATTTCTACAGCCAAATGTCAGAGGGTCGAGTCCCACCTGTAAGTGAAAGCCTCAGAGCATTCTCTGGGTCAGTGCAAGTTTGCTCTTCAGTGTGCTGCTTTTGATGAGATACCAGGAAGGAATTCTTCACTGCAGGGGTGGTGAGCCACTAGAGCAGGTTGCTTAGATAAGCTGTTGATGGCCCCATTCCTGGAGTGTCCAAGGCCAGGTTGGATGGGGCTGTGAGCAAGGTTGGTGTAGCAGGGGATTGGAACTACACGATCTTTAATTAAGGTCCAGTCCAAACCAAGCCATTCTGTGGTTCTACAATTCTATGAATTAATTAGTATGGGTTTACTGGTGGTGGTGGAGGATGTGATCTTAGGATGAAGGAGCTTTGGTCAGGTTTGTAACATCTGAAATAAACAGAAGAACACTAGGATATTGGAAAAGCCAGTATCTAGCTGTACTCCCAGACTTTTTCAATCCCATTGAAAAACCTGCAATATTGTACTTGTGTGAAAGCAGGACTCACTTTTACATCTGAAGCTGGTGGCTCACATAGGAGACTTCAGGCTTAACTCATCCTTGGCAAGTAGTGACTTTTCTAGATGTGGGAGTGGAATGAAACTCGTGTGAAGTGAGCACACCTTATAGAGAAGGCATCGAGACATACACAGTCAAGGTATCACTGATTTTACAGATAAATGCATTTTTATTTACTGTTGTAAGTTGCAGGATGAAAAGGTTGATGCTGTGTACTCCACAGGGAAGAAAAACAGTCTTAACTGAGTTGCAACTCAGAATAAAGATCTGAGTATCAAAATTTTTGGGTAGCGACAAGAAAAGTTGAAAAGAAAACCCTATCCCAGAGACCGCTGTTTTAACTCTCTCCTGGACATCTTGCTTGGAGAAGGGTTCTGGGCCCTGACACCACTCAACTTGCCTCAGTAAAGCGTGTTGAAAGAAAGGCTGAACTCTTGGGATCCTCTGCAGGTTGATTTCATCGGTTTCAGGGCTTTGGAGAATTCCATCTGAGGTGATGAAGGATGAGAGAGCCAGTGGCAGTCAGGAGCTGATGAGGAAACGAAGCAGTGCCCGAAGCCCCAGTTCTCGCTTGCCCTGACACGTGCAGCAGGGATCTCATCTCGGTTGCATATGAAGATTGTCACTGCCAGAACAAGATAAGTGCAATTCTGCCTTGTAGAGAGACAGTTCAAACAGCAGGTGTTAAGCTTATTAAGTGAAGAAGATCCGAGTGACACTATCTACTTGTGATCTAATTGTTCTCCAAGAGAGATAGTGTTTTAATAAGCTTGCAACAGCTTCTGCCTTTCAGCAAATTAAACAACTGGGTC
Source organism: Lophotriccus pileatus (assembly GCA_035583135.1). NCBI lineage: Eukaryota > Metazoa > Chordata > Aves > Passeriformes > Tyrannidae > Lophotriccus > Lophotriccus pileatus. The sequence goes on along the minus strand of JAWWES010000133.1, from coordinate 10,306,964 downwards.
ATTTCTTCCTTCATCTCGCTTGAGGGTGAGAGAAAAGTGTCACTGATAAAGCTAATGCAGCTTTTATTCAAGATCAGAGCAAGGAATCTGTTGAGACTTTTTTTAGCCCTGGTGTGCTTATAAGGCAGGCAGCCACGAGAAGGGCTTTGAAGATGTTTTTACTGTAAGAGTCACACTGCTCCATAGGAAAAACAAATCAAAAACTTTTCTGCTTCTTCCTGTGAAAAACATTTAGTGTATTGATATTTATAGCTGGCAGGCCTGCCTCTTGCTGCATAAAGCAAGAGCAATGTGTCATTTAAGTCTTTCAAAACAGTCTGTCTGCAGAATAAATTTCATGGCAAGTACTGGAATAAAAGGGTGAAGATGTCTGGGAAGTTACCACTTAATTTCTGTGGCTTGTCTGCCTTCTATTAAAATCCAGCAGAAAGGGTTCACAGTTGTGCTGTAGCAGGGAGGTGTGATTTTCTGAGTATGACAATATTAAGAATTGCCTGGAGATGGGGAGAGTCCCCAGCCTTTTCAATTATTTCACCCTCCCCTTGCCTTCAAAATTGCCCTTTAAGGAGATGAAGCAGTGAACATCTACCGTCACGTGTCCAGGGTGAAAGAAGAATCCCAGCCCTTTCCACTTCAAAAGAGGTTCTGCAGGGATGGCAGTATCACATAAATCAGACTGTTCCTTCACAGTTTGGTTTCTTTTGTGGGAGAGGTGGCATTGCAGGCAAGGGTCCGAGTTAGAATGTCCTAGGAATCATCCAGATATCAAATACCACACTGTGAGAGTGGCGGTGGGAATTTTGCAGCTGTGGCAGTTCAGCTCCTGCTGGTAAACAAGGCCTTCCATAATCGGTGCTGTGGCTCTGTGCCCTGGCAGTGATGGAGCTGCCACACTGATCGACACCTCGACTGGCCTCAGGAAAACAGAGCTGCTTATACAGGAGTGAAATGAAATTAAGGGCTTTTTGCTTTGGGTTTTTGTTTTGTTTTGTATGGGGGTTGTTTTTGTAGGTTTTTTTTTGTTATGGTTTAGTTTGTTTTTAAATATAGATCTCAACACAAAGTATTACTCTTGCTCTCAAGTCAGGGCTTTCTACCACAAGTGTAGTTTCTTCTAGAAATCGCCAAAAGAGTCTGAATGGGAACCCCAGCTTTCTGGTATGACTTTTTGTGGTAGATGAACAAGGATTTGACTTTATTAAAGGTATCATCTTGTTTGTCTGCGCTGTGGTACTGCTTTCAGGAGTGTTTGGCTGCAGATGACTGCATACATCCAATTAATGGGCACTTGAATACTTCTCCTTGCAAGACCATTTGAGGAAAGGTCCTCAAAGAAGATAATCCTAAAGAAGCACTGCATCTCACCCCCTCAGGGAGCAATTGAGGGCAAGCCAGCACCAGGAAAAGGAAGCTGTCACAGTCTAGTTGGTATGAAATGCTCATGGCAGGGAGGCTCCGAGGTCTGCCTTCCTGTGGGGCATTAGGAGTGTCTCATCTCTGGCCCAAAATCTCCCCCAAAAGAGCCACCCCTTGTGGCTTCCAGGGACACAATTCGCTCTTTCTGAAGTTCCAGCAGAAGGAGGTGCTGGCATGTCCCATCTGCTTGGTAAGAAGTACTCACCAAGGGCATTCTCTCTCTCCTTGGTTGTAAAATCCTTTTATTCTGGAGAAATTCAAATCCACATAAATCCCAGGCTGGTTAAAGGGGCCTCTGCTTGGAAACAGATCATTGCCCTCATCCTTCAAAGGCCAGGAACACATGCACAGTGTGTTACAGCCCTGCAACAGCACTTCACTTGTTTGCCTGACAAGGGAGTGTGTTTGTGTAGGAATTGGGGACTTCCAGTTGCCAGACTCTGTACTTCACTGATCAGCAATGCAAGTACAGTAATTTATGGGCCGTGTAAAGCACATAGCTGTGGCACTTTTTGCTCTTCAAATTAGGTTTTAAAATAAAGCCCTGCTGGCATCTCAGCAGCCCTCGGGAGGGATATTTGCCCCCTGCTTTGCAGGGTTGGCCAGGTTTGTAGCTCCACACAAGTGCTGGGAATGGTAATATTTACAGTAATACAGACTGTGGGCTTTGTCTCTACCTAGGGGAGAGAGCAGCTTAAAGCTAAAGGTAACTCCCTTCCCTACAGATTTGCTGTGGAATTTGGGCATTTCAGTTTGGAGAAAGAGTGCATGCTGTGAAGGCAAAGCAGCTCTCCCACCCTACGAGATCAGGACTGCAGAGTGGGGGAAGAGGTCTGGAATGGGAAGCATCACCACTAACTTGAAGCTCGAAGTAGCTGAGACAGGTCACCTACTTGGGAACAGGAAGCTGGGACAGGGAAATGAGAAAGACAGCAGCAGAGACATTACTTTTTTTCCAAAGACTTTTATTAATAAACACATGGAACATTTAAGAGTTACTATGTACCCTACTTTACATGGAAGTACTGCTTTATTTGCCCTGACTCATCTTTCTCAACTATCTAAATGTCAGCCCAACCCCAACTGCTGTCTCTGTTCCCTCCTCTCCCCCTATGGCATTTTCTGGCATAGTGGCATGTTTACAATCCATATGTGCAATTCCTATGTCATACCAATGAGCATCACATGAGTTACTATACTAACATAGCTCTGTTGTAGCCCAGGTGCTTGGCCAGAGTTCCCCTGGCTAGTTCTCCTGCCTAGGAGCAGGAAGCTTCTGAACACTGCATGATTTCAAACCAACTTTTCTCAATAAATAAATTTTATCTTGTAACAGGTTCCAGTGTAGCTTTAGATTTCTGAAGATAAATAAAATCTTTCAACATTAAGACTGGCCCTTTACTGAAACAAGATTGACAAGACTACAAATTTAAACCATTTAGAAAAGTAATACTTGAAGCAGAGGAAGAAATACTCCCTGGTTGGCTGTGCCCTCCAGAGGGAAGCACAGAAGAGACAAAGGTAACAGTGCACATACCTACAGGCTGTGTGTGTGTAGCAGACACATGCACATTGTCCTGGAAAAGTGAGGGTATTACTCCAGGTCATAGTTAGCCTCTATTTCCTCACCTGCTCTTACTGGAGGGGCCCTTCCTCACACTGCACCACTATCCATTCACTTTCAATGAAGTCATCATTTCAGGTTATGTGAAAATGAGAAGACCACACCAGTATGAGCTTAGATTTGTTCCTGTCTAATCTGCATTAAACTTCCTTCGTATTGCAACAGAAAAAGATTTAACAGAATCTCTCACTGGGCAGTTGAACCTCATTCCCTTTGGTACTTGCAAAAGCTTAACATGAAATAAATAAAATTAGCATGCTGTCAGGGCAAGTTGTTTTACAAACACAAGTGACTTAAGTACTAAGGCCTCCACATTCATTAGAGGATTAAATCCTTAAACAGGGGGCTTAGTGAAAGGATAAAGCTCATTTGCCTTCTGGTTTTCAAACCCTGACATGGCAAGAAGACCATGATGAGAACACTAGCTTCTTTCTTCCTCCCTCAAAGGCTCCACATTAATGAGGGCTGAAGGACAAGTGTAATTCCAAACAAGTGCCCAAAATAATGTTTACTCAACAGTATTTCCTCATCTTCCCATAGCTTCCAGTTTCAAAAGTCTTCTCTAAAATAAAATAGTGGTGAGTTCAGTCACTGCAATACCAGGTGGCATTCCAACACATTACAGCAGCCTGTCAGGGTCTTGATTAAAACTAAAGTCACACACCAGGGACAGGTGATCCGAGGGGTAATTGAATGATGGCAGCCTGTTGGGCCCAATTTGCTCTTCAGTCAGCAAGCCCAGGGCTGAATTCACGTTCAAGGCGTGCTGGGAATACCAGATATAATCCAGCGTGTGCCGGCACTCTCCCGAGGGCCGGATCTTCCAGGTGGTGTACGGGGGCTCCGACTGCCCGTCGGGGCTCAGCAGCTTGTACGCGCTGTTCAGATTGAGACTGGAGTTGGAGAATTCCCTGTAGACCTCCTCGGTCGGCTCCGCGTTGAAGTCCCCGCAGACGATCAGGGGGATCTTCGCCCCTTGGGTGATGTTCTTCAGGTTCTGCAGAAGGTCGCAGCCCTGGGCGGAGCGAAACCTCTCCCAGCCGGTGCGGGCCTTGAGGTGGGTGACGGCGATGCAGAACAGCCGCCCCGTCTCGTGGCACTTCAGCGTCTGCGCGATGGCCACCTGGTTGGTCTTCAGCTTCATGGCCGTCAGGCGGATGTTGGCGCTGTTGATGAGCTCGAAGCGGTCCTTGAGGAAGAACAAGGCGCAGCCATCCGGCCCGTTGTTCCGCTCCACGTCCAGGCACGGGGACCACGGCTTGGGGAAGAAGGTGCACTGGTAGCCCAGTCGGCTGAGGAGCGGCTCGAACGTGTCGAAGTAGTGGTCGACTTCCTGCAGGCACAAGATGTCGGGCTTATACGCCAGGATTTCCTCCAGGATGAGGCACTTCCTCTCCTCCCATTTCAGAGCTTCCATGGGGCACTGAACGAAGTTGTCTTTGCCTTCCCCAAGAGCTGAAATTAGCAGGGAGGGGGGAGAAAAAAAAGGAAGTTACTGATGGCTCCAGCAGGCTGTCCTCCAGGTTTGGCAGAGGCCAGAGGTGCATCAGTTTACATGCAGGCCATGGTTTTTTTAGCAGTAGCTGATGACTTTTAGGGTGCCGGGTTTGCCAGTGGGTGTGAGAACCCCTTCTCAAACCACTGGAGTCACTCAAAAAAAATTAAGTTCCCTTTACAGATACAAGACTTCCTCTCCCTTTTCCCCCTACACTGTGGCAAGTACTTTCACATGTGGCTGCTGCAGCTTAAGCCTAAAAATAAAATGCAGTGAGATAGGAGTGACTTAACTGCATTAACTGTTAAGGCAGTCCCTACAGGGGAGGGACCTCCCACCCCAAAAGATTTTAAGATGAGGCTGTTGCACAAGTCAATTTACAGCCTTGATTCAAAAATACCAAAAATTATTAAAAACAAAAGTTAAAATTATTTTGAAGATCTAAGAATTCCTATAGCAGATCTGAATTCCTGGATAATTCACCAATAAACTCATCAGAAAACTTTATAGACAAGGTTTACAAAGAATAAAATTTAGGGAAGGATGAGTCTTTTCTGGGGGTTAACCACTACCTAAAACTGATGGGTCCTTTTGAATACACTGAGTTCAGTTAGGACAGGAATTCAGGGCTACCACAGTTTTAAGGAGAGACCCTTCTTCCTTTCCTACAGGACAGAAGGAAAGCCACTATTTCAAGTGCTCAAAATACTCCCCCTGGCCCTCAGTCAGTTGTACATCATGTAGTTCACCTCTCCCTTTGCTCTGCAGGGATCTGCACTTGGTCTCAAGGTCATACCTTGGGCAAGGATGTTCCACTGCATGACCCGGATGGGACGGTGGTTGCTGGCAGTGTTCTTCTTCAGGTTCACAAAGTTCCTCTGGAACCGGGGCGGCCGTTTCTGTAGGACAATCTGACATTCCTCCAGCAAATCCTTGGGGTCTATAGGATCCAGCCGTGCTGGGTCTAGCTGCTCCAGGCAGTCCTGGTGCTGGGACACTGCACCGCTGCTCAGCGTCTTGGCAAGCACGCTGTAGAGCCGGCTGGTGCTGTTTCCCATGGAACACACTGGAAAGGAAAAACCACTGTTAAGAGATGCCCACCCTGACTCTTTTCATCACTTGGGTGCCTTGTTACAGTGCCAGCAATTTCTGGTTTGTGCAGGAGCCTGTTCCTGAAGCTGAGACAAAATAAGAAGGATGCAAAGGCAGAGTTAGTCCTGTCCAGTCCCATCATGTTCTCCCTGCCATCAGGGCAAACAGCCTGGTTTAAACATCAGGCTGGTGTCTTTTAAGGGAATAAATGAGTCTTTCATCCATAACAATAGGACTAAGATTAACTCTGCGTGCACTGTAGGAAACTGAATAGAGCACACTTTTCCCCTGCTCAGAGAGGAGAGAGCCCAGCAGGTAGACAAATGCTGCCTGCTCCTTATTTTGTGTGCAGCATTTGTCTGTGATGGAAATGGCACACTGTTTGACCTGGTACCATGTCCTGATTTGGGATGCCTCCAGGCTGCAGGCTCCTGCCTGCAGAGCAGCAAGCAGGGTGACTCATTCCCTTGGGTTAATATTTAATAGGGATCTCAGATCACAGCTTCATCTATCCCAAAAGCAGTAATGTTTTCTGGAGTGTGAAGCAGCCAGATGCTTCTGCTGGTCTCAGGATGTGGAATGGAGAGGGCGGTCTCTCCAGCTTCTTCACACAAGCAGCTGTCCCCAGCTCTCCCTCTCTAAGGCAGTCAGCCCTCACCCAGCCCTGTGTCTCCTGCAGGGAGGTCCCCCCCTCCCAGGTTAGGTCACAGCTGCCACGGGGAGGGCACACGTGTGTCTCCGCTCTGTTCTGCCCTTTGGCTTACACAAGGGAGGTGGCTGCAGCCCTCTTCCCTTTACAGGGTCAACCAGCAGAGCCACCCATTCCTTTCAGCCAGCAGCCCTCATGCCTGTTGTGCTGTGAAATACCTCCTCCTCCCACTTTCCAAGAGCACAAGCAGTACCACTGCACAGCCGTAAACACCTCGAGGCTTTGCTTAGTGCAAACACACATGGGACAGCATCAAGGGCTGGGCTTTAGGCGAGCTGTGGGGGAGTGAGCACAGTTTGTGATGTTCCTACACTGTGCACGCCCTAAGAGCTCTCCAACCCTTTCTCAGAAAGTGCTATAACACGTGGGGAGCTCTGGAAAAGGGGCTGTGTTTGCAATTTTCCATGCACAGCACTCTGCCCCAGTGTGCCTGGACACTTTGCTTCCCTTCAAACATGGGCAGGAAGGGCAGTGCTTGCACCACAACAACTTGCACAAGAGGCTGCGCTGACCGAGTTTTGTTGTTGTCTCAATTTATTTACTCTGGATGCATTTTGCAAAGGGAATCTTGGGCAAAAGAACTGCAGCGTTGCATTGCTGTTGGCCCACAGCGGTTTTTAAGTAAGTTTAGTTGTATCGCTGAGTTACTTAAAAAAGGAAGAGGAAGAGAACTGCCATCTTGGTGCTCATATCTTGCAGCAGATTTGGGGGGCTACTCCACACACACATTCAGACTGAGCTACAGCATTACCAGCTGTAAGAGCTGGTGACAGATATACAGTAAGGACAGGCTGGAGGGGCAGGCAGGAAGATGGAATCCGTAACAGTTCAGTAAACATACTCAGAAGAAGTAAAAGCAACACTCTGCAGTAGAAGCCTCCTGTCCTTGTATTTAGCAAAATGAATACTTTTAAAGACACCAAAACCCACTTAATGTGTGTTTTGTAAGCCCATGGAACAGTGCTTCTTAACATTTCTAAGGAAATTGTAAATTGGTACTTTAGACTGGATGGAGGACATTTCTCCCCATCTCCATTCTTTTTAGTTAAAGTACCAGGAGTTCCTCAAACTGAGATGTGAGCTTGAATTCATTCATAAGCATCAATGTCTTCCCACTGAAATTGTAAAGCGTTTCGGTTTCTGCAGTCTTTCTCAGCTTAGAATTCTTGTCAGAAAGGCAAGTACTGCTGAAAGTAGAAGAAATGCCATTTGACACAGAGGGAAACACGAAATCCCTAAGCACAGGACCCTGACATGGCTGGGAGGAGATGGGGGCCAGGAACCAAAGTATGCTCTGTGCTGGTTACAGAAGGGTCCAGCTTACAAACTACCAGGGCTGCCAGGCAGCCACACAGAAACCCAAGGAAATCAACAGAGCTTTTAATAGAAGCTCCACAGGGAGCCACTCACCTATTTTTAGGTACAACCCATAGCTAAGTGCTGCAACCGGAGAGAAGCACATGGTGTTTTCTTCTACACTGGGGATGCCATCAGCAGCTGGGTGTAGCCACGAGCCCTACACCCCACAGCCCCTTCTGTACAGCCCCTGCCATGCCAGGAATAAACATGACCAACACAGGGCTCTTCCAAAGGAATAAGCAAGAGCTCAGGCTGCTTGTGGCTTGACCTGAATCAGAGGGATGATGTTCAAAGAAACACGGTAGGTGTGATGCATCTGGAGCCAAAGGTCTACTGGCAAAGCCCTGAGCAGCTTACATCTGTTACAGCAGGATGCAGGCCAAGTTCAGCCACCCACCTGCCAAGCTGCAAACAAAGCCAGAGTACTGTCTAAATCTCATCATCCCCGGGATCATGCAGTATCCAACTCTTTATGGGGCATACGGCACAGCCTAACCTGCACAGGACATGCTATGGCCCAGCTGCACAGATCTGAGAGCTTTTAAAGTCAGTCATGTCTCAGGCAGGAAAAAGAGCTTTGGTCTTCTTTTGAGGCCCAGGGAAGATTGGGTAAAAGAAGGTTTGAACTTTCAGTCCTGGTATAGGTGGCTTGAGAGTTCTTGGCTGAAGGGGTGGGGGGGCTCCTGGGGGAAGACTTCAGCTTAAGATGACTGCTGATTTGCACAACTTCTTTGTCCCCAGTGTGCTGAAACCATCACAGAACGGTCTGAGCCGTTCTGCAGAACAGGGGCCAGACCAGCAACCTGAACATGGAAACTCCAAACACAAAAAAATCCATTCTGTTATTTCTGCAACACTGAACATGCCCACAGCAGCCAGGCAAGTACAAGGTCACCATTCCAAAACCTTACAGTCCAAGTTAAGTGACCCGTAACTTGCTGGGATAATGTGTGCCGTGCCATTGTGGTGCTGGTGTGTGCAGAGGAACAAGCGGACTCCTGAGCTCAAACTACAGTGGGAAGCGAACATGGAAGTGATCCTCTTGGTGGAAGGTAATAGGGAACACCAGCTCAGCAATTACTTTTAAAGGTGCTTAAAATCAAAAAACGCCTTCCTCTCAGCAAAGGTGGTACCTAAGCACAGTAAGGGCAAGGGAAGAATTCAAACTGCTCATTAAACCTAAGAACAGGGTGTAAAGACCACCCAGCACAGAAGAGATGAACTCCTAGGATCTCAGGCAATGAGACACCAGAGACTTTATTTTAAGGACTTTGCTTCAAAGACGAGGGCTGCAGATGGGTATTAGATCCAAGGCCCTGACCTGCTGAGTAAGGTGAACAGCATTCTCACTTCCCTTTGTGTCTTACCTCCCAGCACTACTTTTGACCCAAACCCCCAACTCATTTACCACCTGGATTTCACTGCCAGGTGAATGGTTCCACCATACCTGCAGCCTGGCCTGTAGCTGCATCAGCCTCCACAGCCAAGGAAGCCAACAGCAGCCAGAGATGCCCTCTCTGCAACTGTAATTCTAGGAAAAACTTGTCAGGTGCCATCCCCATGTGACAAATCCTATGCTACTGAGTATCATACTACACCAACAGCCTTATTTGGGACAGCAGTAAGAGCTCATCACAGCAAGGGAGGTGCTACCTGTTTGTCAGCAGGCAACACCAAAAGGAAAAGGATCCTCAAATCCTGCCTCCAGCAATATACAGAATCAGTACTTGGCACAAGCTCCCAAAACCTTTTTCCTCATGAGTGCTTTAATCACGAGCTCGATCCTGCCAGCTCTCAGGCACATATGCTCCTCTTCCCGGTAGTGCCATGAAGCTTCAATCCTGCCATATGGTATCCTGGCCTGGTTTCAACAGGAGGAATAGGAGCAACCTGCCCCACACCCTGGCTTTTACACCTCCCCTGTAACAGCAGCAACAGGGAACAAACACACTTCACCCCAGCCCCAACTGAGGGCAGTAGGAAAATGTGGCTCTCCAGCACACCAGGCATGTAGCACAGCCTCAGATATTGCAAATATATTGGCCAGAAAAGCTGCCCCATTCCCTGGAAGTGTTCAAGAGCAGGTTGGATGGGGCTTTAAGCAACCTGGTCTAGTGAGAGGTGTCCCTGCCCACGGCAGCAGGGCTGGAACTAGATGACCTTTAAGGTCCCTCCCAACAGACACGCTCGTCAACACACGTGGCTTAGGGCTGAATCCGAACCGCAGGGCTCCAGCGGGTGCGTCACCGCCCCGCTCCCAGTCTGGCCACGGGTCAGCGAGCAGAGGGGAGGGAGTGGGGCGCATGCCAAGGTGTTGTCCTCACGGGCACCCAAGGACGTGTGGGCACTTTCCAAGTCTCATTTGGGGAACGAGGAAGAGGGCACAATTATTTAACGGTGCAGGCAAGCAGGAACCTGATGGGCAGGCATTGCTGCTGCTCCTGCCTGCAGGAGAGTAACCCGGGCTCTTCCCACACACTGCCTCCAGTAAAAAAAGAAAAACCACTGTGAGTCAAACTCATCCTACACAGAGTGCAACGCCCTGAGAGTACACCTCAGCTACTCGACAGCGGTGTACGGACACTGTCTCTCTGGGTCACCAGGCAGGTTACTCGACCGATACCTGGGTTTACCCAGAGGATGCCCTGTCACCCAAGTGAGTAATATCGAGCCACAGCCCCTTACAGCGATGCCCGGCACCGCCTGCCGCGACCCTGCGGGATGTCGCCCGCTCACACCGACCGAGCGAGCGCCACGGCCTCGGCCTTAGGGACGCAGGGCCGGCCCAGCGCCCGGAGCGGCGGCTGGCGAAGGCACCAGGGCCGGGGCTGCCGCGGACAGCAGAGCCAGGTGCCCCTGTCCCGGCCATGCGATCCCGCGCGGTTCCCGCACCCACTCCGCGGGGCAGCCCCGCAACCTCCCCGCGCGGTACCCACCTGTGCGGGGCGGCGCCCCCGGGGCGGGCGGGCCGCCCGCTGCTGCCCGCGGGGCGGC
>JAWWES010000133.1:10278762-10294695 GCA_035583135.1 Lophotriccus pileatus | reverse complement strand
CTGCCCGCGGGGCGGCGGGGCCGAGGGGCAGGGGCGGCGGCGGGCCGCGGGGCCGCGGCGGCAGCGACAGGCGGGAGGCCGAGGCGGCGGGGGCGCAGCAGAGGGCGGGCAGCGCCGAGCAGAGGCAGCGTGCGGGGCTCTGGAACATGCTCCCGGCGGGACGGGACGGGGCGGGACCGGCTGGGATCGGACGGGACCGGCGGAGCGTCACCTCCCGCGCCCGCCCGGCGCCCGCGCTTATAGAGGCGGCGGCGCGCGGCGCGGCCGGCACATCCGGCACGTACCAATCGCGCCCGGCGTGGGGGAGCACCGCCCAAACGCGCACCGCCGGCCTGCGCCGAGCCCGCCCGCGCACGCCGGCGGGGCGGCGCTTCCCGCGGACATCCCGCACCTCCCGCTCCTCCGGCGGGCGCTGCGCGGGCAGGGCGCGACCCGCCGCACCACAGCCCGCTCCCCCCTATGGCCTCGCAGTGGTGTGGCCCGGCGGAGGTTCGCACGTCAGCGCGGGGCGCGCGCCCCCTGAGGGGCGTCGGGGCGGCCCCGCCCCGGCCCAGCCGGGGGTGCTGCAGGGCGGGAGGGGGAACTCGGGGGACCTTCGTGCTTCGCTCCCTCTGGGTCTCCCTCTCATTTCCTAGAGCTTTGGGTCTGGTGCCTTGTCTGCAACTCCCGGAGGAGGGGCAGGCACTGATCTCGTCTCTGTGGGGACCAGTGGCAGGACCCGAGGGAATAGCCTTAAACTGTGTCAGGGGAGGTTTAGACTGGATATCAGGGAAAGGTTCTTCCCCCAGAGGGTGGTTGGGCACTGGAACGGGCTCCCCAGGGCAGTGGTCACAGCACCAAGCCTGTCTGAGTTCAAGATGCTCTCGGGCACACGGTGTGAATCTTGGGGATGGTCCTGTGCAGGGCCAGGAGTTGGGCTCGATGGTCCCTGTGGGTCCCTTCCAACTCGGCATATTCTGTAATTCTGTGATTCTTACGCCATTTTGTTGCTTTGAACCCTCTTGGCTCTTGACTGATCTCACCCAGATTTCATCCCTCAAGGCTTATGCTAATTCTGTCATTTCTCATATGTAATTTTATCCATCTGTCTTTGTTCCTCATTTCTTATTTTTTTTTCGAGTATCAAAGCATAGATGGTGGTAGTCTCACAAGTCCTCTACTGACAGTATTCTCTCTCTGCTGCTTTTCTATTCAAGAAGAGAGTAAGCTGGGAAACGTGTAGAGCAGCTGCAGTTTCAAAGGTGGATCTTAGATCTTGGTGCTTAAACTTCTACCTGGCTCTGGGTAGGCTCATCTAGCCCTCCCTAAGCAGAATGCTCTAATGATTAAGTGATTTTAAATGAAGGAAAAAAAACCAAGAAAGATAATTAATCAGTGGGTAGGTGCTTAGTACCCTGCTAACTTCTTCAGTTTTGTTTTCTGTGAAATGAAGCAGGTGCTGCCTGCCCTCAACAGGGAACGCTGGGAGCACGGGAGAGGCAGCTGGAGAGCCTTGAAGGGAAAGGCTGGAGCTTGCATTTCTCTGCTTTCAGACACACGGACCACTCCTTGAAGATCTCTGTGCTCTGATTCATATCCTCTCTGCTTTAAATATGCATGGAAGAGACAGAGGCTTGATTGCCATGCATGACTGGGAGCCCTGGTTCCTTGCACCTGACTGGGCTTGTCTGCTCTCAAGTCTGGACGCCCTTATCAGAAGGGCAAATTTGTGATTAAGAGTTTATTTCCATGCTTCTTGTATGAGATCACCTGTAACCAGTTTTTTCCTCCCTTTCTAGAAGACAAGACACTTCTAGAAGGAAAGAGTGGTTGGTGACTCATGAGCTAGTCTAATGGCCCTGCCATTTCTGGTGGGATTTGGCAAAGAAAATACCTGCCAGCAGTGGCCTAAGGGACAAGCAGCCTGGGTTTTGTTGCATTCTCTGCCGCACTGTCACTGACAGATTAGAGGCTTGGTGACAGGGAAGTCGATGGCTTTGTGGGCCCCTCTCTGAGCTCCAAGTCCTCAGCTCCTGTCGCGTTTTCTGGCATTCAGGTGCCTCTTAGCCTGATGGCTCTTCATTGCTCTCCTGCCCTTTGGGAAAACCCTTGGGTTTTGCCCAGGGCTGGCTGCTTGTCCGCCTCCAGTTCCAGCAGATTTCCCGGAGCTGCTTGTCACCCAGAGTGCTCAGCAGTCCCTAAGTAGCTAATGACTGGTGGTACAATATGTTTGTTATTCATTTTTTTTCTCTGATGACTCAAGTAGCTGGGTTGGGGCCAAACCACCTCCTCATGTGATGTCCAAGGAGGAAAGACAGAAGGTTTCCTTCTTCCTGCTGTACTCAGTGTGCTTTTCCCTGCTCTTTTGAGTGCCGGCTTTCCTTAGCCGTGTGTGACCAAGCCAGTGTGACAGTAACAAAGGCGGATGTGAAGAAACAAAAGTTACTGGTGATGCACAGGGCTGTTTTCCAGGCATACCACTCTGTTCCCAGGTTTGGGAAAGGGTGGTGATTTAGCTCCAAAATGTGAATCATTGTTTGCTTGGCGCCCCTTGGGAACAGTCCTAATAGCCTTCCCGGAAAATAAAATCCTTTTGAAAATACACAAAAGATGCAATTAATCTTTTAAATAAATAAATGTATATGTGACTTAGAGCAGAAAGTTTCTTTGAAAAATGATCTCAGCTGTCCCATGTGCATCTGACTGATGTTTCCATTAGCTGGGAATGGTGAGCAAATGCAGAGAAGGGGTCCAGGTCAAAGGGTGCATAGGCTGTGAGAAATGCTTTTTTCTTAGCTTTTTGACCTGTTTTTCCCTGGAGGTGCTGATGTTTCAAACATACTGACAGACTGTTAATCCTTTTCCAATGCTGTGGAAATCCCAGGTCCAGCAGAGTGTTACTAAAAAATACAGCTATGACTGAAGTTTTTCCAGCATGTGGTAAGAACAATGATTTCCACAACCTCCGCTTTCTTGGGATTAGTAATGGTCTGAGGATAATAATCCTTCCACGTCCTTGGTCAGTCTGCTCCTCCCAACCGGTCATCCCTACGTCAGGGAGGTGTTTGTGCTGCCTTTGGTACAGCTTCTTTAACTACCAAAGTTTTCAGCATGGAAAAGCATGCTCTAAACAGGAAATTACCTTCTCAGGGGAGCTGGACAGTAGTCGCTGAAGTGTCACAGTGGATTAACAGGCAAAAACCTGTGGCAGTTTGACTCTGCACAGCACAGATGGCTGTGAGTGCGGTGATTTCCAACTTCATGGTGCACACTCGTCCCAACCCCTTCTTACTTCTCCCATGAGCAAATGCCATCACCTGGGCTGCTGGCTGCATTCCTGTGGGATGCCTTGCACCACCAGGATGCCCTTTTCCCTGTCACAGCACCAGGAACCCTTTACCTCCCCACCATCACCCTCCTGTGGGTCTTCTCTCCCTGCTTACCTGCTCTCCCCTCCCTGCATCACCTTGGTTTTGGGCAGCTGGGAAGAAGCTGGGAGCCAGAATTTGGTGGCAGATGTGGGGATCTCAGTAGTTTTGAGGGAGACTGCCCCAAAACATGTTCACCTCAGGTGACAATAGGGCAGAGATCTGGATGTTTAAAATAGGCAGTCTTGCCTGAGTTAACTGAGTTTCCAAAGCACTCAGCTCTGATTTTTCAAGCATTTCAGTCACTAAAGCACTTCAGAAAGGGGTCTTTGCTGCTTGAACCCAATATCTGTCTCGCTGAGAAATGAGTAGCATTAAGTCTGGGCAGCAGATGGCAAAGTGTTCCACATGGCTGAGGAAGAGAGAGGGAATGATAGTGACACTTCTGACATCCTGTGAAAGAAACATGCATGTATGTTCATCTCAGATATGAGTGCACACTACAGTGTAGATGATTAAACAGAGTACTTAATTTTTAGAAGTAGGTGTCTGTCTAGGAGGTGTCTGCCCATGGAATTATGATTTCCAAGACTTCCACTTCTCTTTGGAGCCACTTCAGCCGCTTGTGCTACAGTGCTCCCCTGTACCTGAGGAGGGGGAGGATCATTCATTTACATTTAGCACATTTAGCAAATATTTCCATTTAACCCTTAGTCTGCCTTCTGAGAAACAGAAACGGGCCCATTATCCATTTAGGATGTCACTGTGACCTGGCTGTAGCCTCTGAGCAGTTATCAGATGGGGACATGATTTTTGGGGGTCTTTAGAAAGGTCAGGCCCTGTAAGGCCTGGCAGGGCTGCCATTTCTTGGCCTGCTGGAAAGAACTGGAACACTTAGTCATGCAGGAGCAGTTTGCCTGCCTCTGCTGAGAGACTGAGGCAAACAGGAGGCAGCTGGAGTGAGCACCACAGAAAAGCCTGGGATTTGCACAGCTTTTCCAGAGCACAAATCAGTGGAAGTGCTGCCCATGCGGAGCTTCTGGTGGCGATGCCGTTCCTGGCACAGAGGCATGCAGAGGCAGCAGCAGCGGGTCTGGGGCTGCCCAGTAGCAGCGTCCATTGCTGCTGGTCTTCCCTGCTGCCCATTCAGAGGTGGTCTGCAAGGGCTGCTCTCTGCCACGTGCTCCAAGGGGCTAAAGATTCATCCACCTTCCCAGTGACTGCCTTGGGGTATCTTAGGCTGAGATAAGGACAGTCTTCTTGGCATAAGCATCATTTTTCCATCCTTCTTTCTTGCCTTCCCTTTCAAGGTGTGAACAGAGCTCTCTTGGGAGGAGGTTGGTTTAGTGTCTTGAAGGACGCAGTTTTTGGGGACAGGTTGTGTAGAGGAGTTTCCTTCTCAACCTCTTCTCTTTCCCTGTCTCAGGGACGTCTGGCTAGGATCTGCTTTACCCCCCCTTTCAGCAGATTACAAAACGGTATATTTGATTCCTGCATTGACAAAACAACCAACAGGGGCTGAAATTCCAGCTTGCCAGAATGATGAACCTGACCTGGAAGGAGAGGGGAAGGGCCATAGTAGAGAGCTTTAACTCTAGTTTTGTACAGTTCTGAATTATTTTGTTATAGAACCTCACCCTGTCATTGCCAAGAGGCAGTGAAGGAACTTCTCATGGTCCTTCCCTTTATGCATTTCCTTGGGCAGCTGAGATCTGGGGTGGAGAACATCTACCTGGCTTTAAAGTGAGCATCTCTGCCTGGTGCCAATGGCCTGCAACACACCCAAGCACTGGGTGTCTGGCACACTTTTTGCTTGTGCAGGTTGTGTTGCTCATTAGCAGGCTTGAGACTGAGACGTGAAGTGTAACAGGGGACCACCTGGGGACTGATCACCCTCCGAACACACTTAACAAAGCTCAGCTGTTTTTCTAAAGGATACAATAGTTACAATCCTGCCTGATCTAAACAGTCATATATCAGAGTCCCAGAGTTTTCCCATCTGACTCACTGTAGTTTGGAAGGTGCTCTGCAAATCCCATGTGTGGATATTTTATGTCCTAAGCTACATTGCTACTCTATGGCCTCCTCTTGAAAAGCAAAGTGATGGGTACTGTTGGAGAACTCTCTCTGATGATGAGATGCTGAGGATCCTTGGCTGGGCACTGCACTCCTCAGGTGAGACAATGCTAATGTTCATCTTTGGAAATAAATGCAGCTTCTGTTTTCCAAGCTCCATTACCCTGGTTTCATGGTACCTTGGTGCCTCAGTAAAGAAACCTGCCAGTCATCAATTTCCAGCCAGTACATTTATAATTCCAGAAGGACTGGAATGGTGGAACTGGCAGCCAAACCTGGGACTGGACTTTCCCCTGGGGGTGTGCTCGGTTGCAGTGCAGTGGTTGGGCTGCCTGGAGGCAGGGCTGCAGGCAGCTCCCACTTTTTGGTCAGCATCCAGGCCTGGCCAGCACCCAGCTCTGCCCTGCGTCACTGGCCCTGCCAGTTGTGCAAGTGCCCCTGTGCCTGACGTGCCCTCAGTGGCTTTCATAACCCAGATGGTGGGGATCTGGAGTGGGGGTGGGGCTTTGCCCTCGATCATGCCAGGCACCCTGGTGTTCCCTAGCTCAGAGGCTTTGCTCAGCTCTGACTGGCCCCAGCAGCAGTGAGAAATCGTGACATTCAGGCTGAGAAGCTCTTGGTGCTGCTGGACACACCAAACTGGGAGCTGCCTTTTGGGCATTGGGTGGGGCTTTGGGCTTCTCGCTCTTTCTGCCGCCACCCTGACCTCAGGGCACCTTGGTGTGTGTGGCTGAGCAGCCCCTGACCCCTCTGCCCTGGGTCCAGGCAGGTGTGTTGGCAAAGCCCGAGGTTTTGCTAACCCCCAGCCAAGCAGGCCAGGGCTGGGAGCTGGCTGCTTCCCAGGTGTCTGGCTGGGCTGTCTCCTCTCCCCAGCTGTGTGCCAGGGGGGCTGCTTTGCCAAGGTAATGCAAACAAGTCATGGCAAAGGCCGCCTTGGACTGTTCTAGAATAGATTTTTCACCCTGCAAAGATGTTCTACTTATCCAACAGCAAATTCCTCTGTGAATTCCCTACTTGTGATGCATCAAACACAGATTTAATTATGAATAGATTTTTGTTCTTTCAGGGCAGCTTTAGGAGATGTGGAAAGGTACTCTTCCCTCTGTGGGCGCGTGCTGCTGTTTTCCTTGGAGAACAGCTGAACTTTCTGCATTCGTTGTGTTCTAGTTTCTTTTTTTTTTGAAAGAAGTTCTAGTTTCACTCCTATATCCCAGGGATATCAGGGGATTGATGCAGGCTCCCCCTAATAGACCTTCAGTAGCTTCAAATCCAGAAGACAGTTTGTGGAGAAAGTCATGGTTGGAAGCTGATACCTCCCAGGTGAAGGCATCACTCTGCCTGGCATGGCTGTCTTCAGGGGGCTCTTAGGGCTGTCTTCTGAATCCCTTCACTGTCATGTGTCAGTCTCCCCTGACTTCTCTTCAGCTTGTTTTGATGCTTTACCATGCTGGGGTTCAGCTCAGACCTGGCTTTTGGAGCTGGTGCCACCTCCATGTCCTGCTCCTGGATGTACGGCATGGAGAAGGCAGCCCATGACTGGCTGATGCCAGAGAGATGCTCCAAGGTGGCAGTGATCTGAAGCAATACTGTTTTTATTATCCCTTGACTGCTTGGTGAGTTTTCCAGAACCCTTCTTAGCTCCTGTTGAGGGTAAGTGACATTTCATCCTTGGTTTTTCCATGTGAAGTAGGGATGCACTAAGTGACTGACAAGGTGAGGGCAGTGAAAGAGGAATGCAATAGATCCAAGAATGTGATGTTAAGATAGTTCTGGGGTGATTTCAGTACTTCTGTCAGGGCAGGGGGCAGTTTTGAACTACTTGTGCTTTGCAAGGAAGCAGAGACGGCCATGTGAAAGACCCTTCACCTCAAGAAAGTTAGGACCTTATTCAACACTAAATCCATTTCCCCTCCACTGAGCTGGATCCAGGACAGCAGCAAAGTGCTCCTGAAATGGACAACAAGCCCCAGGCACTAAAGCTCCTGGTGGGAGGACCATCCAGGCGACTCAAGGGCAGCCCAGTTGACCTAGTCCTGCAGAGAGCAAACCAGTGAAATGAAAAACATGCTTGCAGGGGCAGCAAAGCTGGGGTGGTTGATCATTAGTGACTCCAGTGAGGCTTTAACGGGCATCCTGGAGGGGAAAGGCTGCTTGGCCACCTGTGACCTAGCTGAGAGTCCCCCCTCTGGTGCCATTCAAGATCCAGTCTAGCGAAGTAAAGTTACGATTTTTTGCTCCAACTCAGGGTTGTTACAGCACTGTCAAAGGGCGACATCCTGGTCTGGTGTCAGGATTTAGCAATCCCAGCAGCACTTATTCTTTGCACAGTGCAGACATATGCAAGAAGGAAAACCCACTTAACTACAACCAACTGAAGGCTTGTCTGGCTGCTGGTGGTAGCCAAGTTCACGTTGTTCCCAGACCTTCTTTTCTTGTAAAAGTAGGAAATAACCATTTGATTGTGCTCATGGAACAGCACGGTTGTACCACTCTCAGTTGTGATGGCCTCTCTCCTTTTGAAGTAAACCTTACAACGTGTGCTGTCATTTAAATGGCTGAGAGTCAGCATGAAGACCAACTCCATTTCTAGGTTCTGAGGTGTTGTGGTTTAGGAATGGTATTCCCCAATTTAGTGTTCGCACTGAAACACCCCAGCCCAGCCACTACTCACTCACTTTCCCCCCGCTCCCTCTGTGGTGGGATGAAGAGGAGAATTGGAGGCACAAAAAGGTAAAGATCACAGGTTTACATAAGAACAATTTACTAGAAACAACAATGAAATAATAAAATGAACAGTAACAACAACACTTAAACCAGAGTGCAAAAGATAGGCAAACAATTTACACACAGTTGCTCACCACCAGAACCCAGTGCCACCTGACTGTATACTCCATACACCATGGAAAAAACTCCAACCTCCTTCATACCTCCTACACATGGCATGAGGTGGTACAGAATAACCTGGGCAGTGATGCTTTTTCCATCAGTCTAACCTCCCCAGCGTAGCATTTGCTACCATCCACGAGTCAGTGTAGAAGTAGAGTGTTGGCCGTTTCTCTCTTTCAATGATATCCAAAGCCATTTGGATGGCTTTCAGCTCTGCAACCTGACTGATTTTCCCTCACGCCCCTCAATGGCTTCTGTGACTCGCCACATAGGACTCCACACAGCTGCTTTCCATTTCAATGTATCTCTAAAATACAGCAGGAACTGTGAGTGAAGAGACCATGTCATCTTTCATTTCCAGGTAGTTGATTTTATGATGGGACCTCCTCAGCACCTGTCACCTTCTCCTCCCCCTCCTCTGATGATAGCCTGAAATTTTTGCCTTTGGGCCAGTTCATGATGACTTTCAAGATCTCTGGGCAGTTGAGGTTTCCTATTTGAGTTCGCTGTGTGACCAGCACAACCCACTTACTCCATGTAGCATCAGTGGGATGGTGTTTGGAAGGGAGTTTCCCTCTGAACATCCAGCCCAGCACTAGAAGTCGGGGTGCCAGGAGGAGCTGTGCTTTGGTACCAATCACTTCTGAAGCAGCTTGAAACCATTCCTAAACTGCCAAGATCTCCTTTTCAGGTGTAGCAGGGGTGTAGCAGACCTCAGATCCTTTGTATTCCTCTCTCCAGAACCCCAGGGATCATCCTCAAGCCTCCCCTCGTGCTTTATGCTGGGGACCCCAGGAAAGATCATTCTCTCTGGCTGCAGTGTAGAGCACATTTTTCACATCTTGTCATGTCCTGACTAGCCCAGGGGCTACTGCCTGAACAATCTCCTGTTTAACTTGTTCAAAAGCTGGTTGTTGTTCAGAACCCCACTTAAAATCATTCTTCTTCTGGATCAGCTGACAGGGAGGATTTATAATCTGACTGTACTCTGGAAATACACATCCTCCAAAACCCCACAGCACCTAGGAAAGCCTGTGTTTCCTTCTTGCTGGTTGGTGGGGACATTACTGCTCCTTTTTGTTGACCACATCCATTGTAATCTGTTGATGTTCATCTAGCCATTTTATTCCTAAAAACTGAATTTCCTGTTTAGGTCCCTTGACCTTACTTTGCTTTATGATAAAACTAGCCTTCAGAAGGATGTGGATTATTTTCTCTCCTTTCTCAAACTCTTCCTTGGCTGTGTTGCCCCACACATACACAATGCATTGCAAGTGTTCTGGAGCCTCACCGGTTCCCAGTGCAGCCTACATCAGTCCATGGCAAATGGTGGGCTGTTTTTCTACCTCCAGAACAGTCGGTTCCAGGACACCTGGTTCCTGCACACCTGGAACTAGGTGAAAGCAAGCTGTTGCCAGCACTCTGCTGCTAAAGGAATGGAGAAGAACACATTAGCAATGTCAGTGGTGACTCCACGTGGCTGCCTTGGACTCCACTTTGTACTGAACTTCCAGCACGTCTGTCATGGTGGCATCGGTGGTGTGTGACGTCCTTCAGGCCACAATAGTCCACTGTCAGTCTTCACTCTTCATTGGACTTAAGCACTGGCCACAAAGGGCTGCTAAAGGGAGAGTGAATCTTGCTGACCACTCCCTGGCTCTCCAGTTCATGAATCCTCGTGGTTGGGGGTCACAGAGTCCTGGTTGGTGTCGTGTTGTGGACGGTGTGCTTTTGCAGTAGTGATTGGTACCTGTTTTTCTTCCATCCTCAGCAGTCCCACAGAAGAAAGGTCCTCTGAGAGACCAGGCAAGGTGTTCAGCTGCCTAATTTTCTCTGTTTCCACAGCAGCTATTGCAAAAACCCAAGGGTACGCTTTGGGGTCCCTGCAATATCGTCTCCTGAGGTAATCTGTGAAAAGGCTGCACAGGGCCTCTGGGCTAGTCACAACAGTGTTTGTACCATTGATTCGCAGTCAGGCTCACTTCAGCTTCAAGTTTAGTCAGCTCTGGGGATCCATACTTCTTCTTGACCCGTCACTGAGTGAACTGATTTGGTCTTGAATTTTTTCTTCTCTGTGGGTTGCCTGCTACCAGCATGGGTTGTTCCTCTGGTTCAGTGGCCATGGTGGTACCTGTTGGTCTGCTTTCCTCCTCCTTTCCCTGAGGGTGCTGTCTGGTATTGATCAATGTCTGATAAATAGTAGCCAGAGCCCAGCACATTGCATAACCTTGTGCCTCTCTGGAACTGCCACTACATTTTCCTTTCTGATATTCTGCCACTTTATCAGGATCCTGCAGTTGTTCAGAGGTGAGCTTCCAAAATAATGGAGGAGAGAAATCCTCCAAAAGCTGCCCCACTGTCTTTTGCATTTCATGCCACTCATGACTACACACCCTCGAGGCAGATCTCTGAATGACCTTCCTAAAAATCTCTTTCATAAGTCTAAAACATCATGTGGATTGCACGGAAGAGACCTAGCAGACATAACGACAAAAGCTGCTTTCCTTAATATCCAAAGGAAATTCAAAATTCTCAAAAGCTGTTGTAAAACACCTGGAGGAGGAAAAGGGTGTGAAAAGCTGGGGAAAATGACCCTCCCCTGTTCTCCCCACAGACTGGGTACAATTATTAATGAATTCTCGAGGGTAGCACCTTAGGTAGCACCAGGTGAGCAACACTGAATACACATCCCAAATGACCCTTATTGCCTTGATTTTATCATGACATAAACTGACATCCCACAGAACATCAACCAAGCAATGCTGATCCCTCTTCCTGCTCTGAATACAAACGTTGTGAGGAGCACACTGTACATACAGGAGAGCATAGGCAGGGTTTGGTACCATCCCATAAACAGACCAGTCAGCATTGTGACCGGTGGCTCTGTGCCTAATACAACAAATACTTCTATCCAATTTGTTTCCAGCCCACTCTGGTCAGAGCTGTTGTTATCTTATCCCTTCATGCCCCTCACTGGGCACCCAAGAGGGCTGTTTTGTTTAGGAATGGGATTCCCCAATTCAGTGCTCCCACTGAAACACCCCAGACCATGCACCTCTCACTTACTTCCTTCCCACTCCCTCTGTGGTGGGATAGAGAAGAGAATTAGAAGCACAAAAAGGTAAAGATCACAGGTTGTGATAAGAACAGTTTACTAGAAAGAGCAATGAAATAAGATAAACAGTAACAACAACAACAACAGTAATAGCAAAATGTACATGACAGGTGTACAATTCACATGTGACTGCTCATGGTGTGGAATGCAGTGCCACCCAAAAGACCTTGATTGATAAACACTCTGTCTTTTCCAGCACATTGTGTCCAAGTCCTTCAGTGCCTTCCACTGAGATAGATGGTAAACTCCTCAGCAGCTTATTTTTGATTATAAAAACCCCAGAGCTACATATGTATAATAATCAAATATGAGATGCTGATTTTGGGTGATGACACCTTTTATTTGCAATATCACTTATTCATTGTCTGCAGCATCAGTGCTGTGTGCTGCATATCCTCACTCTGGTGATGTGGCAATGGCCTCCTGAGGCCACTTGCTGGGAGAGGTGACATTGCCTTAGCTGGGGGGGTGCTGGGACCCCACAGCTATTTGTTTTTTCAAATAGCATTTGCTGCAGTTTCTATTTTATGTCGTTTTTAGCTACTGTCCAGCTGTGAGGTTGCTGGGGGCTGCCTTCACTGAGTGCAGGGATCCTGGGCTCACCCTGGAAATTGGTGGGAAGGCTGGGTCTGCCACCAAGAGCTTTGGCACAGCAGCAGCTGCAGAGGTACTTGTTGCAAGTATAATTATAAGGACAGGATATACCGTTGCCTCCTTCCTCATGTTGGTGGGCGCCAGCTGGTGCTTGGCAGCCCCTCTGGCACTCAGAAATACCCTGTGAACTCAGCCTTGCTTCCAATTTTTATTTTTTTTAATCCCAGGCGAGTGTAGTGTGAGCCCTCGATTTTTGTTGCTAGGTGAATAAACGAGTTTCTGCTGGGCAGTAACTGAGCCTTGTTTGTGAGTGACCCTTGGCGATCTCCCTCACAGGGTTTTCCAATCCCCATCTCTGCTCTCTCAGGTGCAGCCCTGTACGCGCACAAATTCAGCTTTCCTTCACTAGATGTCACTGTCTGTACAGAGAATTTTGTGAGCTGACAGAACAGATGATTTAACTGAGAGTGGGGGACTGGGAGGGGGAAGAAATCAATTTGGAGAGGGTGTGTAAGGGACTGAAAATCATATTTTCTATTATGTCCAAAATAAGAGGGCTTGCCTCTGAAGTCTGAAAGAGGCATTCAGTGCTGCCTGGGGAAATGAGGTCCCCAAGAGCCTTTTCCAAGGAATGCCAGGGGGCTGGGGGCCATCTCACCTTCATCTGTCCTTGACTCTGCAAGGTGCAGGTGGTGGGACTGACTGTGCTTTCATCTTCTTTCTCTTGGGGCACAGACCAAAAACAATAGTAAATAAGAAAAAAGTCTATTGATTGTCAGAAAGGAACAATCTTTTTTCCATTTTCTGGAGTTTCTTAAAAAAATTAAATCTTTCTATCTGGGTTTTAATTAACCCTTTAATTAATCTTACAGGATGAATAGACTACAAAGAAATTAGAATGTGTGCAATGGGCAGTTTTTGCTGGCTATGTTAACCTCTGTTTTTGTGTTGTCTTAGCTGGAAAGAAAAAATAATTCATGTGTAGCATTGTGTCATTCTTCTTCCTCCTTTTCCTCTAGGTTTTTAATCAATTCAAAGGATGCTTCAGACAGCTAGTTATGGCAATAATAAATAGTGCTTTAAGCAGCGTGGATAACGAGGCGAATCTGGCTTTTTGCTACTTTTTATTTACATTCCGGTGTGAGTTTAGCATCACAGGTGTCCTTGAAATGACAGAATTTGCTTCCTTAAAGATTTTATCTTGGAAGAGAGCGTTGACAGCTGGGCTTTGCTACACTGGGAATATTGCTTCCTTTGGGTTTGGCAGGTAGTGGAGCACACAACACACTGCCATACCAGGTCTGCATGGCCTTTTTTTTTTTTTTTTATCTTTTCACCCCTAAGCGACGACACACAGAGCTTCGTTCATGACACTGCTATCCTCGTGCAAAAGTAAGGTAAAACCCCAGGTGCCCTCACTCTGTTGTGCGGTGGATGTGGGTGCCACAGCAGCGACCTCGGGGTGCAGGGTGACCCACAACAGGGTGAGATGCTCATGAGAGGGGTGAGTGGGCTAACTGGACAGGCTTTGTCAGGTCTCCCCAGGGCATTGCATCCCTCCGTGCCCAACCATGGACTGTTTCTGCCTCCATCAGCCCTGGGTGCAGAGCAGAGATTATTTGTGGTGTGTTGCTAACTGTTTTCCTGTGATTTACCTAATTTACCTGGGAAGAGGGTGGGAAGCAGGTCTCATCCAGCTACCTTTGATCTCCTGGCACTTGCATTCTGTAAAGTTTGGAAATAGTCAACACTTCCACCGAGATGCAAGTCTAGCAAGCAGTCCTACCCATTCGTATGGGACTTCTGAATTACATCCTTGAATTACATCCATGGGCATGGTTGGTGTACTTGATTTCTTCGACGGCTATGCTTCCCCCACGGTGGAATTATCATAGAATCACAGCATGGTTTGGCTTGGAAGGGACCTTAAAGATTACCAAGTTTCAACACATTCCACCTTCCACTAGACCAGGCAGCTCAAAGCCCCGTCCAGCCAGGAGAGGGGACAGGTGCCCAAAAGCTCAGTATAACACTAGCAAGGGGGGGTGTTGTCTTTTATATTTTTGTTTTCTAGGATGCAAGCAAAATCTAATGCAAACTGTGGCTTTTTCTAAAGCACATGTAGGGACACAAAACACTTCATGTTGTGTTTTACTACAATTTATCTCCACTCTCGTATCAGCTACTTAGCACAATTTTCCTATTCTGCTTTTATTAGCAAGAAAGAGCTATGGGGGGAGACTTTACATGGCAGTGCAATGAGCTGTGCAACCTCTGAACTTGCCTCTGCTTCCCTCTTAAATCTCGGTAAGTGCACAGCAGAGCCCTAGATACCATCTGTGGGCTGCAAGGATGTGCCCTGTGTGAAGGGGGAGCTGAATGGTGCTGCCAGGACTGGTTTTTACGCCTCATCTTTCCACAACGGTGTTCTCTTGCACAGAGAAAAAAAGACCGAGGGTGTATGAAACAATGTGATTGCTCAAAGTCCTCCTCACCGTGGTCTGTAGGGTTCTGTTGAACTGGAAGAGAAATGTAAAGAGCAACTCTGTGTCGAATAAATATCAGTTAACGCTTTTATGAAAGATGTCTGGAAAGGCCTGGGGTGAAAATAATAGGTAGGGAGGAAGGCAGCAAACACAACTGAAATAGCTTTTTTGTAACACATTCAAAGGAAGTGGAACAATATTCATTTTATTTGGAATTTATAATCAAAGGGGAAGTTACCATTTTGATCAGAGAGGGAAAATTGCCTGATTATCTTCACTTCTTCTGTGCCTGCATGGGGAAGATTTTCCCCGCCGGTGAAGCGAAGAAAAATGTAAAAAAGGAGAGGATGTAGATGGGAATTAAAATACTTCTTTTGTTTCCGCTTTATGTTCTGCTGCCAACATTGCTAAACAATGCTGCTGCTTTTCAGAGCTGTTCTCCCACATGGGTGAGGCCTCTGTGGGGAAGGACAGCAAGGCAGAGGCTTCAGCAGCTGCAAATCCAGATGATTTCCTTGATTTTTTCACAATTCCTCAGTTCTATCTGGCTCCAATCTGAAAAAGCCCTGAAAAAGCTTTTTCAGCCTCCTTATCTATGAAATGGGATAATTCTTATTTGTTTTGTAGAGGGTGTAGGAAGGTCGAGAATTTCTCTCTTTTTGACATATCCCAAATAAAAAGCATTGCTGAGGTTTTTACTTGCTCAGTTTGGAGAAGGAGGGAGGAAAGATGTGAGCAGCAGGGGAGTACAGAATGCTTGATCTGGGCAAGGATCTTTCTGAGCTGGTTTCTATAGATCTGACTGTCTCTTTCGTATGTCTCTTCCATAGATCTGGCAATCCTGTCAGTGAAAAGAAGAAGGAGGGAAAAACCACACAGCTTGACCATTTGTGGCAAATATATTTTTGCTTATTGACCAACATTTTGGCTTTCTATGATGGAGTGACTATATCAGTGGACAAAGGAAGGGTTACAGATGCCATTTATCTGGACTTTTGTAAAGCCTTTGAGATGGTCCCCCACAACCTCCTTCTCTCTGAATTGGAGAGGGATGATTTTGATAGGTGGACTGTTAGATGGGTAAGAAAGTGGTTGGATAGGTGCATCCAGAGGGCTGTGGTAAATGGCTGTGGTAAATGTCCCAATGGACACTAGCGACAAGTGGTGTCCCTCACAGTCCGTATGGGGACCAGTGTTATTGAATATCTTCATTAATGATGTGGGTGAAGGGATCAAGTGAATCCTCAGCAAATTTGCAGATGACACCAAGCTGACTGGTGTTGTTGACACACTTGAAGGATGGGATACCATCCAGAGGGACCTGGACAAGATGATGTGGGTGGCTGTTACCATGCAAAAATAAGCCTCAGTCCTTGCAGACCACTGGAGGCTGACTGAGTAGCATGGGGGAGGAAAGAGGGTATTTCTT